>NW_004624744.1:27614301-27628397 GCF_000247695.1 Heterocephalus glaber
TATATTATGGTACTGATTTGTACTTTCTCATATAGTATTAGTTACATTTGTAGTAAAAAATACTTAGATGCTGATGACACTCAAGAGCTCATTGAATGTAACTTACAGAGTGAAACAACCGAGTAAGTAGAGCTGTGGTCTGAGATGAGGATATTGAAGTTTATGTGGCTGTGATGAGTATAATAAATCTGTGGTTCTTTTCTTTGTGCTGCCTACTTTTGTATAAGAAAATTATCAGAAGGGTGTGACACAGTTGAATAAATTGAAGGAATAAAAACTTATGGACACAGTATAAAATTCTTGTGCTATAATGAGGCAGGAAAGGTTTAGGAGAAAAGGAGAGCAAACTATATATTTTAAAATAAAATCTTATTAGGATTAGGGGTGTGAGGCAACATAGTTAATAGAAAAAGAGCAATGGCAAGTATTTCAGAATAAAAAGAAAGTGAATCTGACCTAAAATGTGGTGCAGAGTCATTATGATATGGCAGGAGGAGAAAGAGAATGTGGGTATAAATATTTGAAAGGAATTCTCCAAGTTCAATTAAATGCTTAGGCAGGTCCCCAAATTAAATTAGATGCCAAGAAATAGTTGGCAAACAAAGTGTAGCAATTAAGTGTCACAGGGCTTAGGAATGAGGTCTCGCCTCAGTACATCATGCCACCTCTTCGTGGTCCTGTTTACCAGTTTATAATGGGAAACTTAATAAATGAAGCAAATAGATCACAGTCCAAAATGGCATTAAAAAGATATCGGAAACCAGATGCTAGGGATAAACACAACTGTGGCCAGAGTTGTGGATTCCAAGGGCATCTCTACATTGGCCAAGTAGGAATTTATACTCTTGGATAAATAATGTGCCAGGATCCTGGGGTCCAGTCTGAATGAAAGAGGATGCAGTGCTCATAGAGAAAGAAATGCAGGCTGGAAGTTAGGCTATGAGGTCTCTTCAAATAAAGATATGAATAGACTTGTTGTCTGGGTAATAACAAAAGTTTCAAGCTTCTTATACAGCATATGGACACTGGACTTAAATTTTAGCTTTGACAGTCACACTAATGTGCCAAGGACTTAGCTTCATTTGAAATCTCAAATTAGGATACAAAGACAAGAATTTTGATTTCAAGATCTGATAGCCATTATCAAGATTGCAACATTAATTCAGCGTCTTTTTGGGGGGAAGGTACCAGGGATCAAACTCGGGTCCTTGCGCTTGCAAGGCAGGCGGTGGAACCACTGAGCTAAATCCCCCGCCCCGATTCAGCATCTTTTAATTATCTGTATATATCTATACAGACTTATAACTCTATATTGATATGTAGAGCTACATTGAGATTGTATAAGTACTCATTTTTAATTGGTTGCTCTAATGGAGTTTAAATAAAGAAAAGATAATTCCATTAATGAATAATTTACTTTGATTTTTATATAGTTGATTTTGGATAATAGAGTGGCCTTTCTGATGGAGGGTTGAGGAGGCTTTCTGAAAGAAAAAAGTAAAGAAAACAGAGCAAAGCAACTTGAGTTTGTTCCTTAGATGTGAGTATATAGAAGCATGTGTAATTACTTTGCCTTTAATGACAGCACTGGCTTCAGTGTTTATGAGAAAAAGCAAAGAGGAAATTATAGCAGCTAAAAGACATTCTGTTGCTACCTAGAACATTTTATAAAGATTAGAAAACATTTAATTCAAGGAAATAGAATTACGGGTTTGATTAAATGTAGAGATTTGGAAATTATTCTTCTCTACTACTAATAAAACAGTAGAGGCTACAAAGAAAGCCATCAACCTTAAGGCTATAACATAGAAAATATTTTTTCTTTATTTATTTTCTTCAAATTATTGCATTAATTATTACTGCAAATTATGCACGTCACCCTTTAGAGCCAGGGGCATGATCCCTAATATAAAGATGTATGAACTAGTACAGAAACCTCTCAAACAAACTATCCAAAGAACTGCAGCTTGTCACGGGACAGAGACCAGAGCTCTGCTACTGTTTTAAATTTCTTTCTAACTAGTCTATTCTTTGTTTAAACTCTTTAAATTCTCGGGGCCAAGGGCCGGGGATTTAGCTCATTGGCTTCGCTGCCTGCTGCACAAGTGCAAGGACCCACGTTCGATCCCCGGTACCAAAAAAAAAAAAAAAAAAAAATTCTTGAGGCCAAAATGATCACTGTAATATAATCCCTCAATGCAGCACAATGGACTATGACAATATTTCAAAAATTCCAACATGAGATTGCTCATTATTTGATTAATCTTCTAACAAAATCATCAAACATGAACTGAATTTTAGGCTATAGCTTCAACTGTTTCTAACTGAACTGTAGAAAAGCATAGAAACCAGGAAAGTTTACCATTTTTATAACTGACGTCCAAGAACATATGTAGTGAAGTTTATATAAAAATTACCTTTGAATGACATTATGTGTTTGAGAAATTTTCTTAAATAAATAAATTGTCTGCAAAATGGGGATAAGGCCTATCCTTGGTTTGCATCATTGACAGGATTAATGAATAACCCACAGAGTGCTCTAAATTGATTTTTAAAATAAATGAAAGAGGGATACATCCTATCATCAGTACACCAAGATTAGTGAGGAGAGTTTTTCTGGGAGGAAATGTTAATTCATTTATCATTTAAGTGGTAAATCCATAAAATACTTACATGTATTTCTCCATTATAGTTACATGCTAAACATAAAGTTAAAGGCCTTTTATATCTAGGGAAACAAGAGAAATTTAAATTTCAGTAATAGAAGTTAAGACTAGATATTTTTTAATTCCATTATTTCATGATCTGCTAATTTATAATTTATATTAGTTTAACCAGAATTGGGTTGAGCTTGAACATACACTTGTCTCCAAAAAAAAAAAAAAAAAAGATTTAATTTAGTTAGGAAAGTGTACAAAATTGTTCTGTTACCCTAGATGGAAATATTTATCTTGCTTAAATGTGCAGTCTAGTTTTAAGTA
The DNA here is from genome assembly GCF_000247695.1 of Heterocephalus glaber. Next base: position 27,617,283 of record NW_004624744.1, read on the forward strand.
GCTTAATAGTACCCACTGGGAACAAACAATAATCTCTCAAATGATTTTTCTAATAATCTCAACACATTCTGCAGAACACTTACTTTACTACATTTTACTTATTATTATTTTTTGTTTCCATCTGTATTTAAAAGTCATTTAATAGTTTAAAATCTTTTAATGATAAACTTCAAACTATATAGTGTTCAAGTGGATCAGGCTCTTAGCTTTTCTATAATACAGTTATATAGTTGCTTCTGTCTCCTAAGCTTTTCTAATGGCTTTTGTCTAGGTAGGTCTTCAACATTTGTTAACAGATTATTGCCAAGTATTCTATATCACTATTTCTCTCTTCTTTGTCACTATCTGTGTAGAAAAACATTGGATCTCATTGTGTCTCTCTTTTCCAGGGTTTCTTTTCACTCACTGCTGTCATAATGATCTTTGGAAATACTATCTGATATTACTAACTTCTGTTTAAAGCCCTTCAATGACTTCTTATTGCCTATAGAATCCAGTCAGATATCTTAATCACATCTGTTAAAAACAAAAACTTTAGACACATTAAATTTAACAAGATTTATTTGAACAAAGAATGATTTCTGAATTGGGCAGCACTCAGAACCAGAAATTCAGAGAGCTCTACCCAGCAAAGTAGGCAGGCAGTATTTATAGACAGAGAAAGGAAGTGCCTACAGAAAAACACATTTTTCTTATTTGGGCACGGCGTGATAAGGTGTTTGTTTTGAATGGACACAGTTTGACTTGTTGGCAGCTTGTGATTGACAGAAGTTTGGCTGCTGTATGCTTAGATTCACCTTTTTTCTTTTTCTTTTTGGTACTGAAGACTGCACTAGGGATTTCACAATGAGCTACCCTCCCATCTTTAATTTTGAGATACGTTCCTTTTTCATCTCTAAATCGCTGGGGCTGGGCATGAATTTGCATCCTCCTGCCTCAGCATACCAGAGTGTTGGGATTAAAGGCATATGTCACTACTCCTGGTTTGAGACTCAGCTGTTTGTTACAAAAATATACTCTGTGTGTGTGTGTGTGTGTTAGGGGTGGCTAAATTCAATTCAATACATCATACATGATTCTATGCCTTATCTTAGTGTTCTTACATAATTTTAACTTCCAGCCTTTCACTGCAATCCCAAAGTCTATGCTTGAGTTTATTTACTCTTCTAACATCTCTTTCCCTTCTCATTTCATGGCTCTACATCTTGTGTGTGCTTGGAGTTCAGCGGGAAGGGATGCTAAAAAAGCACCAACGTGAGGGCAGGATTTATGAGAGTATTCTACAGATGTATTATGGTTTAGATGTAGAATGTCTGGAATAATCCACTGATGAATCTACAGCTGAATGTGCTATTAGGAAGTTGGCCTAAAAGGTGGGCCTGTTCAGAAAGAGTAGAAGATGTGAACCCCTGTGGGCCTGACTCAGAAAAGTATATCTCCCTCCCCAGTTCCACCCCTCACTCTCTGCTTCCTGGGTGCTATGGGTTGAACATATTTTTCTCAGCCATCCCTTCTGTCATCTTGTTTCTGCCTTGGAGCCAGCTGATCATGGACTTTAATTGTGAGCCAAAATAAACTTCTCTTTTAAGTTTTAGCTGTTGGGTATTGTGTCATAGTGATGAGAAAGCCACTAAGACAGGCTGGGAGATGCAAAGAATAAAGGGTCATGGATGACGTGTTAAATTTGGCCTGATGGGCCTGCATTGCTTTGAATCCCTACATAGAGAACCACAATCTATCTTAGTATGTAAACAGACAGCTATTCATTAGCATATTTTAGGGCCTGGGGATGCAGCTTGTGGTAGAATGCTTGTTTAGCCTGCACAGCACCCTGGTTTCAATCCCCAGGTTTAAGCTGCCCCAGGTCAGTCTTCCAGGAATGCCTTTCACTGCTATCAAAGCCTTTCTACAGTATATGAACTGCTCAAGCTTTGCCATTTATATGTTGATTTCTCAGCCACTGCTTCTTATGTATGCCTACTAAACTTTGTAAACATATCAATAAGCAATAATGGCAACTAACAGTTATTGAGAAATTTTCTTAAGCAGTTTATAGATTATCTACTTGGCACTCATCCTCATTATATGAGAATGATATATATATATATATATATATCATTCTCATATAATATATATATATATCCATTCATCACTGCAGATCCTGTGAGGTTTGGACAGATTTGAAAACTTTAAAGTAATTCAGCTGGGGAGTAAAGGAGTCAAAGTCAGATTAGTTTCTGCCATCATTTTTTAAAAAATGATACCAATTTGTTTTAGGTTTATCTTTCCCTACTACGAAGCAAACACAGTAGAAACAATGTCTTTTCAGTATTCTTTAGCACCAACTAGAGGTTGTAGATTGAAATCTAAGAATAGATCAAATGGTACAGGCTACTAAGTGATGTAGTGAAATCACTACAGATACAATTGTAAGATTTAACATTATGTTCATTTTTCCTGTGTTGAAATGTGAAATGGTTTATTACTTTATCTGTAAGAATGCACTTTAATAAATGCATAGAACTCCTTTTTTTTCCTCCCCAACAGGCATACACTACATATTTTTCTTGAGAAAGAGATTGTTATTTGGGCAAAGATATAAATGTCTATTGGATGAAACACAATTTCAGGAGGAGCTTCAAAGGTGAACATTAATCACCCTGATCGTAATGATTCCTACTTTGCTGGTGGTCATTTTTGAATAGATAGTACCACAATTCTAGCAGGAAGAGTCAATCTTGCAAGTTCTGGAAAAGCTGTATTATTCCTAGGAAGGGGTATAAAGAGAAGACTCTCTCCTCTGCTTTTTGGGTGTAATGAAGCAATTCCTGGTGGTTCTTTAAACATCTTGACTGTAAAGGGGGCAGACTATTTGCTAAATACGGTGAAGAAGAAAGAAATAATTTGTGTTCCTGATCGTGGGTGGGATGATGAACTAGTCAATTCTGAAACTACTCAATCTCCAAACTTCTTATGAAATAATAAATTTTCTACTCTATACATAGTATTTAAATAATTTTATCACTAGATTTTAGCAGCATTGCTATTAAATGCCTAGGTCAAGTTTTCTTGGTATTTATCCTAGCTGGGGTTGGTAGATAAGATATGTTTGTTGAGGGTTGTGGTTGATGAATTTTATTAACTTCAACAAAGTCCTTATTTCTTTAAATATTCTTTCTAGCTCAATTTCTCTCTTCTCTCCTTCTATGTCTACAATTGTTCAGGGGTCACATTGTTTTTATTATTGTTCCACACTTAGAAGATATTCTATTTTTTATTTGTGTTTAAGTTTGTTTAATTTCTGTTAACTTGTCTACAAGTTCATTCATTTTTCTGTTTCAGATATACTCATAACTGATCTAGTGAATCTTTTTATTTCTCTATTTGTCTCTGTTTTTAAATTAATTTTCGTGACTTTGATGAAATTACCTCTCTGATTATTTGTGTTGTCTACTTTTTCAGCTTTCCTTTAACACATTTTCCATAAATGTTTCAAAGTCCTTGTCTGATCACTTCAGTGTCTCTTCCATTTCTGGATTTGTTTCTAATGATAATCACAGTTCTTTACCTTTTAAAATGAATAATATTTTATTATATGTATAGCATTGTGTTCAAAAGAATAGTAGAATTTGAAGTAAATAACAAGAAAATTCGAGAGGGAGGGGTCATTTTTCTTTCAGTTCACTAGGGCTGGGGCTGGATCAGTCTAATCTATAGTTGAATCGAGCCTGCTGTTCCTTTACTTTGTTTCATTTCACAATGACGTTAAATAATTTGAGCTCAAAATCAGGACCTTCCCTTCAGCAAGGCTGAAGATCTGAGCACCTAGGGATACTGTAGATGCCTCTTTGTGCTTTACAGCCCACAACTAGCTTTCAAATCATGGGAGATTCCTTCATGTTTAATGCAAGTTTGATGCTCCCCGAGTTGCTGTCATATGCTCTGCAGTTCAGTCCCACCCTCAGCTTTCTGTTCCTTAGGAAGCTTCTTTTTATGGTGTTGCCTTGAGCCCAGTTTTTGGTGGCCTGAAGTGACAGATTTAGTGACAGCCTGGAGTGGCCATGAAGGGCTTCTCTCAGTTCTCTGGCCCCACCCCCAGATTTGGCTGCCTCTCTCTCATGCTTGGCCATTAAGAAATGGTCTTTTCAGCTCTGCCATGCAGCTCTGCTTAGGCAGGCTCTGCTTCATTCTCTGTCCTAGATGTAACTGCTGACCCTGTCCTCAGTCTTTGTCAGGCCCTCAATTCCAGTCAGTCCACTGTGTTAGTATTTACTAAATGGGAAAGAGTCGGTGGGTAGGTACAGATTTTGTATGTAGCTACTGCCTATTGGATTCTGAACTGTCATGCCTGTTCATATTGGTCTTAAAATTTTCTAAATATCAGTAATCTTTCCATGTTCCTTTCCTTATCTCCTTACTGTTTCTCTAAGATTAAAAGCAATATTAGGTCCCTTTTCCCCAGACAGAACTTGTGACTTTCTAGAATTCAGTTATTTATGATTTTTTTCTATTGTAGGTCATGTAAACAGCTTAAAACAACCTAGAACAAGATAACTATAATTATAGAGGTTATATGGCTTGTTCTCGTAGTTAGGAATAGAAGTTACACTATCCTATGAGTGCCTTTATCCTAAGTGGAAGAGAAATATAATAATTAATAATACAATTTTAATTGAGTTTTCTGGTATTTGTAATTCAGTATGTTTTAATTTGATCTATATGGTATGTGAAATTTTTCTTAGGGATGGGCAAACCATAGATTATTTTATTTAACTTTGCTGAATATAATGTTAGCCCATTTTTGTTATAAAAAGTCACATAGGAAAATAAAAATACTCATAATCATTCTTCATAGAAATATTCACTAATACCCTTTTTTATGAGTACTTTCACCTTTGTTTCTATAATGTAAGTCTATTTATAGTTTAAGACAAATAAGCAATTTTATAAGTTTTTTTGTTTATGTAAGCTATGCACATTTTCTGTTGCTAAATATTCGAAAAATAAGACTTTAAATGTTATATATTTTATGATTCCACATCTTTTTATTTAATTAATAATATATTATTGAGCATTTTTAATGTTTGTAATTTATTCCAATGACCAATAATCCTCTATTGATACCTGTATGGTCCTTAAAGTTTGACATTAGCTGTAGTTCAAATATGTGGTTAGTGCTAATCTTGTAACTAGGTAGAAAATCTACCTACCTACCTACCTACCTACCTACCATTGCTCCTTACTCTATCACATACTATATGTGATGCAGAAACAGGAACTTTACAGGCCAAAGGAAAAAAGTAAGATCAGAGAGCTTATTATATTATGGAAGAAATCAGGAACTAGTGTGAAAGGTCAGTGTGCAAAGAGTCAGGCATTCAAGAAAAGTCAAGGTTAGTGAATACAAGAGTTTGGCGAGATATCGGCCTAAGTTTTATCCTTACAACCTTTACATACTGCCTGACTAAGCATAAAAGGGGTCTAAAGTATAATCTGTCATCATCTCCCTTTCTCAAAAATGCTCACCTTTTCTTCTTAACAGAGTGCAGATTTAATCACTATTTTACATTTCTGCTATATTTTCAGGACTTACCATTTCTATCTTTGATTACAGCAAAATCATCCACACTGTTTTTTGTTTTTGTTTTTGTTTTTTGCCTTTAGCCTGGTTCCTACCCCAAGTTATCTAGTCGTATCACTTATACTTATTTAAATCTTATGACACCTTTATAGATTTCAGTGAAAAATTAAATATTTTACCTCTATAGACAAGTCTCTTCATAATATTGTCTCTGCCTAACATGTTAGCCATGTAGTTTGCCAATATCTAACTCAGACCTCTCACTCAGTTGCAGTAAACTTGTAGTTTCCAAGTACATCTGCATTTCATTTCCCTCTATTCTTGCCCATGCAATTCTCTACACCTAGACTGTTCCCCCATTCCCATCATTATTCTTAACTTCAAGTCATCTTTTGAAATAAAGTTTTAATTTCATCTTCATTGAAAATATCTGACCACATATCAATTTAATTTATATGTTTTACTCTCTACAATCCAAATATCCTCTTCTTCTACTTATCATAGCATAAATTACATCATACTACAATTTCTAGTTTTGTTTCACTTGCATAAAAATGCTTTTATTTTGACATTATATCAAAGATCCTAGCTCTTAATAATTCCTTCATCAATACTTATTAGAATGCTATAATAATGATAATATGTTAATGGGGAAAAGTGAAAGTACTTAATTACCCAGTCATTTATTTCCTCTCCTCTCTTCTCTAATCTTTCTATACATCAGTTAATGGGTCCACCACCATTCACAAAATTGGTAGGATAAAAATCAAAATATTATCCTCAATTTGTTTCTTTCTTTCATATTTTTCACTCATATTCCATCAGCAATTTCTTTGTGTCAAAATGTACCGATTTGTCATCCTTCTGTCATTGCCATCACACACCAAGATTTTGTTATCGTGTTTATCTTATACTTCATTTAGCTTTAGAACAAGGCAATTGCCTTTATCAGTATCATTTCATCCAGTTACTCCTTGGTCTGTCTAGCCCACACATACTGGTTTTCTTGCTCTTCTCAGTATTATAGGATAATGTTGTTCCCGCCTCAGGGACTGTGTTAGTTTTGCTGTTGGCTGAAATTCTCTTCTTTTCCTTATTTTGGTTCCTGATTGGACATCAAGTCTTTGGTGAGCCTCCTTTTACAGTTGTATTACTAAAGGTCCCATCATCCCCTTAGTTTCTCTAGCCATCTTGTCTTCTTTTATACTCTTCATAGCATACTCACTTGAGATTATATCACATGTAAATTTTGTTTACTTGATTTTATGATTTTCCACTATGACATATGTTCTATGAGGTCATCAATTTTGTTTTGCTCATTACTGTATTCTAATGATAAATTAAATATATGAGTTGAGGAGGCACATTTACTAATCCAGACTTTGTCTTTCTATATTCTTTGTATTGTGCTTTATGGAGGATCCTATAAAGTTTTATGAACATGATTAGAAATGTGAAATACATGTCACATTTCACATAAGAAATACATGTCACATCATGATGCATATACTCACAAATACACAACTGGTGTGTCTTACAAAATAATACATAGCCATACTACATGAAATGCATTCTCTTATTTTCTATTCTAATGTGTCTTTCATAAAATTTATTTTGCCATTTAGTGGTGGATTATAACCAAGGTGGCAATTTATGGATGTGTAGGATATATTCTGCTAAGGGAATTATAATCAGCTATAAACACACACATGTATATCTGTGTAAAAATAAGCCTTTGTACACATATATACATTTAAAAGTACTTGCTACATTAAATTTATTTTCATAATATCAAAGTTACAATAAAACATAAATTGAATAAAATATTTTTGGAAATTAAAAGCTTGTTTTTGTATTTCACTAGAAATTTCATTTGAAATACTGGTTTTGATCTTGAGAATATATTTAATTTTAAAAAATATTTTAAAATTGATTAACCATTAAAATTAGTTAAAACTAAAATAATTTTAAATATATTTTGCAGGTAAGAAAAAGTATTTTTAAAATGGAAAAAATTGTTACCAGAATATGAATAACAAAACGCCTTGAGTCCCTTGGGTTATGATCCTGTATCTTTCAGCCAGGAGTCCCAGTCCAGAAGTAAAGAAATGTGTGTGCTCTTCCCTGTAAATTTATCATTCTGATTTAAACTTGGCAGAATGAGAAGTACACACTTAGGGGCTCAGTGGAATCATGGCACTGATGAAGGAGGGGTAGAAAAGTTGGAATGAGGTCAAGGGATTACTTCTGTATCTTTTTTTAAAGCCTGTAAATTTCACTGCGATTTGTCATGTTCATTCACCTTGTTGCACTCCTCAGGCAGAACACTGGGGAACGGCAAAGAGAATTTTATTTATATAAATTAATGTGCTAATTAGCTTCAGTCTCACAGCTCTTGGAAAATTGCCATTTCATTTTATTGCACATTAAGGACTGGGTGTCCCAACCCTTGTATGTTTTTGGAAATTAAGAAATAATCCTACTAAAATATTTCTGCCACCCCAAGGGAAATGTTAAATACAACGGGCCCCTTGCTCTGTTTCTGAGTGCTCTTTCATAGCCTGTATTTTACTGTTTGTACTTTTAGCCTAGAATTTCTTTTTTGAAAATAGACTTCAGTAAAGTTTTTAATCTATTACATCTATGTCAATTAATAACTTTAAATATATAAAGTATGTGATATGAATATATATATATATATATATTCTGATACACCCAGAAAGAATAGTATTATGGTAACAAACAAGAATACCATATAAAATGTACAGAATGTGAATTCCAAAGTCTGAGCTGCTGGGGAGTCATCATTTTAAAGAATATGCTCCAGCAGATTGTATTCTTACCTGAGATCTATGAGCAGTAAACCCAAATGACCGTCTTCTGGATTTTTCTTCATTTTGATGGTTACGTAATGAGTGAAATATTTGCCTCTTTTGTGTTTCAGAATATTTTGAAAATAAATGAAAAATACCTTGGCTCTCTTGGAAGAATTCTGAACTTTTGTAAACTCTATGATGCACATAAGTTTACCATCACCATAACCACCACACCAAAAACAAAAATCAACTGACCAATAGATGTGGATATTAGTTATTAATCAATGCCCCATTGAGTGCTGAATTGATACAAATGCATTCTTTGGTCCAGTGCGTCCTTCTTACTTTTATTATTTAGCAGGATTTTTTTTGGCTATATGAAGATTATTTTCTGCTAAAGTGCGCGTGCATGTGTTTCCTGTGATGCTGGGAAGCAAATCGAGGGCCTCACACGTGCTAGGTAAGTGTTTTACAGCTGAGCTAGACCCCAGCCTCAGAGACCTCTTTCTAACACCAGAGTTAGCCAGTTGAAGCACAATGGAAAGCATCCCAGGGTATCTGCAAAACACTCTGCTTTTGATTTTTTTACCCTCAGGTTTGTCCAGTGGCTGCTGAGAGGGATGTCCTCTCAACTGTACATCTTAGAAACTGAAGAAATGTTCCTGTTTTAAAATAATTTGATACATCTTGTATTATCCCAGAATATCTTAAAAGAATGAGCGGATTTCAAGATTCTTTTCTGTTTCTACGACATGGAAAAGTGATAAAGGAAATATTACAAAAACAATAGAGAATGAAAACAATGACTGTAGAAAACAGGATACTGTGCTATTCAGCTTTATGTCACCATGACAAAACACCTAAGATATACAACAAAGGAAGAGACATTTATTTTGGCTCATGGTTTTAGAGGTTTCAGACCATGATTATGTGGCTCTGTTGTTTCTGGGCTCATAGTGAGGTGGAGGACATCTGCAGAAGGATGTGGTTTAGTAAAGCTGCTCAGCTTATGGTGTCCAGGAAAGTGGGGAGGGAAGAGAGAAAAGAAATCCAGAGAGAAGGGCCTGGGGACAATATAGAGTCCTCAATTATGTAGTCTCTCATGACCAATTCACCTCAACCTGGCCCCACTCCTAAATTTCCATCATCTCCAAAAAAGGCCATCAAAATGATTAATCCATCAGTAGATTAATCCACTAATGAAGATACATCTCTAATATTCAAGTCACCTTCTGAAAGCCACATCTCTGAACACAAGAACCTCTATGGGACATTTTAGATCTAAACTATAACAGATAGTAAGGCATTCCCCAGGAAATGGAGGATTAGGAGAGACACCACAGAGAACAGAAAGGGTAGGTAGAGCTATCCTTTGTTCCTTTCCACTGCTGCTAAAATAAATACTGGAAAGAAGAGAAGGAAGTATAACAGTATAAAGAGCACTATACTAGCCAGTGTATTTTGTGGTCTTGGTGCTGGTCTTGGCTCCATCACCAGAGATGTGTTTCAATTCAAGCTAAATTGTTATATTTCACTTTCATATCTCTGAATTGTAGCAGTAATGGTTGGATTCAAAAATTTATCTAAACCATTATAATTCCAGGATTCTGCAAGTACTTTACATTTTAGAGAAGTATAACCTGTTAATAAATCTCTGCTTTATTTATTAGCTATTACAAATATGTCATGCTTTATTAAACAGATGATGAAAAACAATAGTGAAAAGTTGCCTATAGTACCAAATTAGACAAAATTTTCTAGTAAGTGGAATAAGAAAACAAGTGGCTTTGTATGTCTTGTAATTTTTTGGCTTAAAATTGAAATAAATATTTTTCAGTTGCTAATGTCTGCAGAAATTTTCAGTGCATAGTATGAGTACTATCTGGGGAAGAAAAAAATAAATAAGATTCCACAGAAGTGATGCTAATAGGCCAGCAGCTTTTCAAAAGCTATCGGATACTTTATTCTCTTTTAAGTCTTTTTTCTAGAATTCCACCAAATGAAGACTATTTGGATACATCAACATTAGCTTACTAACAATGGCATTTGCATCTTGAATTATTCTATTAGATTCTAACCTTGGCACAGTATAACCCTTTTGCTGAAATATTTATAATTGCCTGGTAACATGGGAAATAAACTATTTATTCCTATTATCTGTGTACATGTTTTGCTACAGAGAAAGCAAACTGTGAATGACTAGGTACTAATAAGATCATGGAATGTCCCCAGCTTATCATAATGGCTACTAACAAATATTTGCATCAAGCCTTGGTCATCCAAATATTCCTTATGAAGAGTGGGTGAGTGGGTTGATTTCTTAAACTTTGCAGAATTATTCTTTTGTTTCTGTTATGGATGTATAGGATAATGCAGTCCAAAGCCTTCAGGCAATGCTCAAATTGAATATTTGTAATTTGTGTAGCATGTTGTTTCTGAATTCTCTAATTTGGGAGTGATTTAGTAAAAAAACTCACCATGAATGTGGGGGTCTTTTCCCTTTCATTTTGCATAAAGGAATTTTGAAAGAGAGTTCTCCTCTTTCCAGTCATTTAAAAGAAAACAAAAAAAAAATGTAACCTAACACTTCTGTTTTGAAAAATGGGATAAAAAGCAAGCATGTAATCTGTATTTTTATATATTTTGGAGGTGTTATTATGATAGTATATTATTATATAATGTTAATATATTTAACATATTAATATAAAATTAATAATA
>NW_004624744.1:27643103-27663727 GCF_000247695.1 Heterocephalus glaber
TTGAGATATATTAGTTCTGTCATATTTTAAATGCTTATGTCAAAAATAATTTTTTCCAATGAGATACCATATTTTAATAACACTTCTTCCTACAATTTTGAGTAGAGGTAAATAAAATATTATATGTCAGAATGATATTATTTAACAATTTAATTTTGTTTTATTATACCACTCAATCTAGCTTTCCGTTTTTAAAATCATTAGTTGATTTTTATCCTTGAATTAGAGACCATTCATAGGAGAACAATGACCAAGTTGGCTTATAGTCTAATATTTGAAATTTTGAAACATGATCTGGAACAAATTGTGTTTTAGTTACTTTTCCTCACTGTTGGGCAAAATACCCAACATCCACAACTTTAAGCCTCAGAGATTTGTTTGATTCATGGTTCCAGTACCTTGTTGGCTGGCTCCAAGGTAGAAATGGCATGGTAGGGTGGGCCTTGGCTTCATGTTCTAACAGAACATTCAGCTCCGTACTCTTTAGTGGATTAATCCGTTGATGAGTATAGCTCCCTCATTATCCAATCACTTTTCTAAAGACTGACATCTGAACTCATAAGACTTTTGGGGGGACATTCTAGATCTAAACCATATTAAATTGTTATGTAAAAATGAGATTTTGTGAAAACATTTTGGATGCAAACAGAAATTAGATAGTGTTGTCCCCCTTCATATAGTCATCTTAAGTTAGCAAGAAGGTATCAGGTGAAATCTTACTGCACTGAGCTTTTAGTAATTATTTTCACAACCTGTGACATGTTCTTCAAACTGCAGACTAACATCAGAAACTGAAAACTTTTTTCCTTTGATGGTCTCTTTGATTTAAAAACAATGAGAAGTCATTTAAAGCCAAGTCTAAAACAGAAAATTAAATAATCCAAAATGGGTAATGCCATTTTGGGATGTCTAAAATTGTGATGTTAAGGTAATAAAGTTGACATTCTTGTGTGACTAATGGAAAAAAATAGTCAAATAATGTACTCTATAGGCAAACTCCAATGATTTGGAACCAAGTATGTAAGCTTTCTCTATAAGAAATAGCAAAACCTATAAGAAAGCCATCAACCGATTAGGGCATAAGCTACAAAATGTTTTTTGGTCCAATTTATTGCATAATTGTCATTTTTTCTCTTTCAAGATATAAATATAATGAAAGGCATACAATGTCATAAATTAGTGAATATATGTATATATCAACAATGACTATGAATCTATTTAAATGACTATTGTCCTTTAGATAAGCTAGCTTAGAGCCTATATGGATAGGTATAGTTCATCAGTACTAGTTTTTGCTCAAAACTTGTTTGGAAACATTTTCTGAGTCTGTTCATGAATCACACAAGAAGATTGGTCACATTATGCTATCACCGAGCCTCTTCCTCTTTCTCTCTCTCTCTCTCTCTTTCTTTTTTCTCCTTCTCTCTCTTTTTCCCCCTCCACAAACAAGCTAAATCACCTACTCCTTCACAAATATTGGAACTGAGTGATACCATAAACCTCTCAATAAATGATAATGACCTTTTTGAAGATTTCCAGATTAAGGTGTCTATTAAGAGGGTCATTTTAAAGAGAATAGTCACACAAGTAGAATGAATACAAACTCTTAAAGTAATGTTTCTGGAGGAAAATACTTCTTTGAAAATATATGTTGGGTTTCTTTGTTAGATTGATCTCATTTCATACTCAAATTTCTTATGCTTTATATGTTTATATGTCTCAAGTTAGGCAATAATTATATGAAATATGACTGGAATCTGCCAATGAAATGGCTTATAGAAACTTAGCAGAAATTGGCTAAGTAAAAAGAAAGGTGATTTGTGGACTTTTAAAGAGATTGAGTACATTTTAATAGATTAATTTATGCATTTAAATGCATATGTAAATTTCTATAAGAATTTAAATTTTTGAAAATCAGTCTCATATGAAACACTAGCATTTTGGAGATTTCTATCATTTTGGAAGGGTTATGTAAATATGGAGAAAAGGGGGAAAATGTAAACATTCTTGAAATGCTTGAATCTGTGAGTATAGAAGGTAATTTCATTACTCACAAAATAAAGTTTACTTTTTCTCGTACAAAATAAATTGTAAAACAACAATCTCTTTATATCCATAATGAATACATAAGAGAACATCTTCAGTTTTTACTTTCCTTCAAGTCTATTAGTGCTTATTCTTCAATTTATGATTTGTTGGGAAAAAATAAAAACAATTACTTTTTCCTTAACTAATGAATAAACACTTTTGTTACCTTAAAAAATAGGGTTCACAATAAAACAGATACTCAGACTTACTTTCTTCCTCCACATTTGGGCTCATTTTTCTGTTTCATGTTCTGGAACAAACATTCTGATTTTAAATAAATAAATAAATATGTGAGCAATTTTAACAAACTGAGATTAGATTACTTATTTCATATTAAAATAAACCAGCAAGATAACTGGGATATCACATCTTTGGGTATGTTCATTTTTAGGGTATGATCATTTTTTACAGGTTCATTTGAATCAATCTTATTTCCCTTTCTAAGCATGAATGTATATACCATATTGCTAAATATATCCTATGCACTTTGCTTTGAAAATAAATTACAATCAGAAAGAGTATGAGGAATACCACATTTAGGTCTTTAACATGCAAATATTATTGTAGTTTGACTCTTTGAAGTAATGGAGCCAGGATTATTTTATAGTTGAGATATGTTAGAAACATTCGATACTTGTAATCATGTCCTATGTGTGTGTGTGTTATTTTAAATATTTCTGTATCTGTGATCATTTCTATTTCTCCTTAGGCATAAAGCTTTCTGACCATCATTCTCTTCAAATACACACACACATAAACACACACACACACACACACACACACACACACGTGTGCTTGCAGGCACAGAAACATATCCCTCAACCTAAAAACATAGGCAATTAAGCAAAATAACAGTTCAATTAAGTTAAAAATTCAGTCAAAGTGTAAAGTTGATCATTTAATTTATTTCAAGATATCTCACCCTATCGTTAGCATCAGGTTTTTTCCATGAATTAGAATTATCAGCGAAAGAGGAAAAAAAGATGTTTGCTCATATTTCAGATATACCTGTCTAAGGAAGACTGAAGATTTTGTTATTTTTTCAATAAGATGTTCCTTAACACTTTGAAAGTCCTGTTTATATAAATGAGACTGTTGCTTCCTTCAGTTAAAAATTTTAATAGTGAGAAATAGAGCAAAGGAGGAAAATCTTTATATCCTTTGCACTGTCCTAAAATATTTTACTGTATACATGCTTTTTTGCACATTTTCCTCATTATTACATTTAGCAGTTGCAGTGTCTTTAAATTTTGATACATTTTAAAACGAATGGGCATATATCACACAAACATACACACATCATCTTAGCATACAAAACAAGGTTCTGTGTCCTTTTTAAACAGCATTTGCAGATATTCAAACAGAAAACCTGTAGTATACTGCCAATAAATGTAAGATTACAGCATTGCCTTTTTAAACTTGAAGATACATCTTCCTCTAAGCTGTGGTTCCAGCAAGCTCAGCTATTCTTACAGCCGTTTCTAACCTGCTCCAAGTTAGGAACTCTTTTCAAGCTCTTGGCAAAAACATATTGATGCTGCTAAACTGTGCATCTGATAAACATTTTCAATAAAACTCAGTTTTAAAAATATTTTGTCATATATAACCCATAAAAATTCTGAACGATAAGGGCCAGGGATTTAGCTCAGTGGTTCTGCCGCCTGCCTTGAAAGTGCAAGGACCCGAGTTTGATCCCCGGTACAAAAAAAAAAAAAAAAAAATTCTGAACTATTAAAGCAAGAAAGAAAAAGAAATAGAACTCAGGGTAATTGTGATGTTGACAAAAGAATCCATCATAGTATTTTCACCTAATAAATTTCCTTCCGTGTTTCCTGAAAAGTGACTTAGCTAATATTCTCGTATGATGGACAAGTATATATTTCACAGTTTTGTTTATAAAGATTTTTCAGTGATGTGGGAAAATTGTAAACCCATTTTAAAATTGTAAACCCATTTTATTCACGCTTTGAATATCAAATTCTGTGCAATATATAATATCAGTTTTATAAATTGCAAATTCCTATGGGGGAAAAAGACTGGCAGGAAATAATCTAAAAGATTTCCAGCAACCTAAGAATGATTGAGACTGTATATTATTTATTTTGTTCTTCCACATTTTTCCCACTTTTTCATATTTTACACAATGGATTAAAAGAAGGACAAAATCACATCAAAGATATTTTTCTTTAAACAAAAAGATTGTGAAAACTTTGTAATGTACTTATCTAGTACAAGGAAAGTTAGGCATTAATCTTTTTTAAAAGTAGAGAATTTTAAAATTTTTTCTTAACAAATTTAAACAGTGATTTGAGTAAAGACTCCATAATTTGATTGTGTCATCCAGTCTCAGACTTCTTAATGTATTAATCAAATGCTACCCAGAGAAACCCGTTAATATGTAATAATTCTTATTCAAAATATTATTATAATTCTGTGATATCTATTCCAGTTTTGTACATTTTGAGTATCATTTAACTAAAAATTCATTTATGTTACAAATTTTAAAATTACATATAGCTAAAGTAATTTAAAAATTACATAATGCTTTTCAGCTATATTAAAATCACTGCTTTGCTAGCTGCCTCTCTTCTTTAAATCATACTCTACAGTCTTTTAATTCTGAAGTATCCTCCAAATATTTGGTGAACAAATAGTTTAAAGGTTTTTTCCAAGTAGAGATAATAGTATTTCTACAGTTACAAAACTTCAGTATGATTAGCAATCTTTCTGATATTATTTTTATTAGTTCAAGTTTTCTAGCAATTTAATTTTTGCAGAAAAATGTACTTCATAAATCATCATATATGCTTTTTGGTTCTTTTATACAGTCTAAAATGGAATTCTAAAAGCATATTGCTTATGCTGTTTGAAGGTATACATGATCATTTAAACCTGTGTTCCCAGATTCTATACAGAAAGTAAATGAAATGTTGGTGGACGAAAGGTAAGTGAAAATGGCCTGGAGTTCAATAGTGCATGTATATTCAGCAACTTAAAAATACCAATTCTGTTCTATTCAATGGCAACAAAACATTTCTCTTTCTTTCTTGGCCTAAAGGTAATCTATAATTGAGGACAAGTTAGTACGAGTCCAGAGGCTGATTGTGGCTTTGATCTCAGTGTCCAGAGGTTCTCTGGGCTAATTTTTCTGGGGAGGAAGGTAGGAATCACATCAGTAACTCGGTTGCCTTCCTAAAGGTTGCCTGGCCTGTCTCCCCACCTTCCCTGCCTCTTCCTTGCCCCCACACTTTGTAAGCTCCTCTACCTGTGTGCAGCACTTGGACTTCATCTTGCAGAAATTGTATTCAGGTCTATTACTAAGTTTTAAATCTGTTCTCTTTCTGTGTACTTGCTTATCCTGACTTTACCCTTAGATTTAGGGTAGGTGTTTTCATTGCTAACTATCTATTAAATCACTAAACAATACATAACACATATTTTACTTTGCATTAGCAGAGTATTCTTTTGCTAAAAAAATTAGGATATAATTTTTCATACAAACCACATCTTTTAAAGCTTTCATTTAGGCAGTGGGATAATACCATGGATACTATGGATTTTTAAATTTTTCTTAAATAACAAGAATACCACTACTCCAAAAGAGAATGAATCCTGGAAATGTCTCACAAATACATATCAAATTAACAGACATTTATAGGATTTTTAGAAATATTTTAATGTTTTTACTTATATAAAAATTTTCCATAAAACAAATTAATTTTCATAGCCTTTTATAAAGTATGTACACTGTTTTGTGCAACTTAAAATCTTGGCAGTAATTTTATCAAACATCTTAAATCCTTGTAAGAGTACTATTAAATGATTATTTTTAATTACTTTAGAACCAATTACTTTTACAATCAAATATGTCATCAATTATAAAATGCATTAATCTTTTATTGCATTTGGATAAAATCAACTCAACTATTTCCAGAGTAGTGCTTCTTGTAAGTTCTTTTGTATGGCCAATTTGTGCTCACATAATTTGGCATGTTTTTCTAACAAACAAAGGTATGTTTCATTGAAGCAATATGCTAATTTTAATTTGAATCCTTGTACTATTTAATCAAATAAATAGTTTTACTTAAAATTTTTTTTAATGTTTCCCTAAGCTTCAAGAAACTCATGCTGTATGCATTTATTTCTAAGCACTATCATGAAGTTACAAGGTAAATACTTTTAGAGTATAGATTCTTGTGACAAATGGCTACAAATACTTCAATTTCTTTCTTCAGTGATTCAATTTTCTTTAACTTTGGTGTAGATTTACAAAATACTGCATTTAAAAGTGATGACTATGGTATTTCTGTGGTAAATAATATTTATTGTTTACACTGAATTGAAAATGCATTTTTTCTGCCACACACTTTTCTTGTGTAATAGCTTCATTTCATTTACCATACTGATGCTGATGTGTGCTTTGATAAGATTCTCTTTGCCCATGTGTCTGTAATACATATGTGATTAAGAAAAAATACAAATTGAGTGTATATAGAATGGATTTAATATGTATACTTATAATTTTTGCACTATTTACTCCCAATTTCAATATTTTTACATTTTATCATATACTATGAATTAATTTGTGATAGGATCATCTTATATCAAAATAAGTTTATTACTTTCAATCAGTTATGTAAAAGCAGATCTCAGAAGTGATTCTTATAAATAAATATTTATGCATTATATTAATATATATAATTTTGTTATAAATATTTTGAATTGCATTCTTTTAACTATTAAAAACCTATGAGTATAAAAATATTTATTTATAATTTTAGTCATGGAAGGGCTGTTTTCTGTTTATGCTCCTAAAATTGAAGAAAATATTGCCACTGAATATTAAACCAAGTAATTGAAAATAAATTTTCATTTTGAAAAATTCTTTGCATTTTTATATTCTTTAATATAATATGATTTGAAGGGAGGGCACGGGAATGGGGAAAAAAATAAGGACCAAGATACATCATGTAAAGGTGCAAGATCCCAATGATGAATGTAACTGTATTGTAAACCTAAACTGTACCAATAAACTTAATGAAAAAATATATAATATTATTTCATTTCCATCACACAATTATTAATCATCATCACCCATATATCCTGACCGTATATTAATCTTGTAATTTAACACTTGCTTTCCTGAAAATATTCCATCTTAAAGCTGACAACAGAAAAACCTTCTGCATCTTATACACTATACCAAGAAAAATAACTCTTGTTTGTCTGAAAATCATTTATAGAACTCAAGATGGTTATTTGCCCAAACATGTGATCAATATGTCCATTTTCCTGTTATTGTTAGTGATACAGGCAGTCTTATTTAGGAAATGCTCCATTTCAGTGTAAGTATGTTCACCTACAAAAAGAAGCTTGTCACACTCCTCTTAAAGAGTGCAGAATTTCAGTTCCCCTTATGCAGACATTTGCACCTAGTATTTTCTAGTTCTGCAATGCAAACATTCATGGAGAGGTTAAATCCAGTGTTGGCTCTGCTCTATGTATGCAGAAGCACTGCACACATTTTGTTCAGCCTTCCCTAAATTTAACCCTTGGTCAACAGACATGCTCAATTGTGGACCTGAACATAAGTGGTGCCTACCAAAAGGAAGGAAATGAGTGTAAAGTTTTTACAAAATGTCACAATTGATATAGAAGCAAGATCTCAAAGAGGGGAAAGGTGAGGGTAAACATTCCAAAAGCACTTGGTTGAACACATATTTCATCATTTTAATTTGGTGACTGCACCAAATCACAAGTAGCAAAATTGTAGTTACTACTACTCACTACCATTTTCTTTTCTACAGCCTTGATATGTTCTCTCACTTTCCAATTCTTCTATTTCCAGGCAGTTGTACCATATGAAACTGACAGCAATTGTTCTGATTCATGCTTTAGGAGGAGTAGCTGATTGATCCCATGTCAGTAGTGTCGGCCTTCCGTGGAAAATAGAACCTAGAAGGCCCACTCCACAGTCTATCAGGGAGCAGAGCTGGGTGGTGTGCCTTGCTCTTCAGTGTAATGAAAGACAGACAATGCTGGTGTCTGCACCCCAACACAGATTTCAAAAGAATGGTCTGGGATAGGGAACAAGAATACATTGGGAAAGGAGGTTAACAATTAAGATTGTTTTCTGGAACAAAATCTTGTTTTACAAACATTTTTTTGTTTACAAAATGCTTTAAAGCATCTTTTATTTTTTTAAATATAATTACTAATTTTTAAAAATTCATTATATCAGTTAAAAAACCTTTGACTTTTCTACCTTGGCCTCTTTCTCCCTATCTTTAATGACTATAGAATGCTCCCCTACCTTATATGTAGAGCACTAATTTTTATTTATAAAATAATTGCAAATAACTCCAAATTCCAGAATCATATTTATATGATGCACACCATTTTACAGGGAAATGTGCGTGCTCTATTTTAAAAACATAAAAGACTAATCATTTTAGCCCTTGAGATGGCATTGCTCACAAAAGCCTTAACTGTGTATGTATTTCTACTATGAATTAGGAGCAACCCTTAGTGCTCTAAATTATATTCACAGAACTTCTGATTAAAACAAGAAGATAGTGTGGAATTATACCTTTTTCAAACAGGACCATGTGCATGATGGTGCTAATGTGTGAATTTTATTTACAACTGTAAAGCAGATTGAAATGCCAGTGCAACTTGAAAATCTGTCAAATAAGGCTAAATCATAAAGCAGAGGGTGCTTGCAATGGTGGTCACAGAAGACAAGTTGAATCTCAGTATTAGAAGCTATGCACAACTAGTAAAAAAAAAAAAAAATTCACCACAAACAACTACCTACTGTAACTAGATAAAGCTGAAATGTGCTGAAATCTTCCCCTGCAAACTGCATAATAGCACTTCCAATGTTCCCTTTCTGTCACTCCCTGTCACTGTCAAGCCCCGATTCTGCTGCAGTCAGGTGAATGGTCACAGAGCTCTTTCGGATGGCTGCATAGAATTCTGAGGAAAGACACATCTGCACAATACTTCCTTGGAAAATAATAGACAATACCGTTTGGTAAATGTAGATTTTTCCCAAATATGTTCAAAACAAATAATGAAGAATTTCCTTATGCATCCTCCTAAAGCATAGGTTTTATTTTAAAAGAATCCTTCACTGTGGAAACACAGCCCTTTGATCAAGTAACATTTGCATTTCTGTGTGGGCCAGGGTTTTATGTTCTTTTCATACATCTGTCTATAACTCGGTGTATCATGTTGGTTTGTGCTAGTCACCATTTAGAACACTAGGTACCAAGTTGTTTTGTGACCAGAATCTGTATATATTAAGCAGAAGACAACAGAATGGTGTAGTTTAAAATTCAAAATTAATAGGTTGTTTGAATGGAACATATTTTTAGCATGGCAATTTTAAATATATGCTCATATATAAATTACAATACTACAATTTTTAAATCAGCCTCTTCAGATTAGTAGTGTCTCACAATTTATTTTTAAGAGCAAAAGGGAATATTTCTTGGGGCTTTTCTTCAGAGACAAATACCTTGCACATACTGTTGGGATAACATTAAAAATAATAATAAATTAAATTGTTAAGTCACATTATGAGTCTCAAAGAGTTCTTCAGCATGAAGCTGTGGTTTTACAAAAATGTTTTTTGAAGAATCTGCAAGCACACAGCATTGTCAATAAATATGCTAAGAATTTGTAAGAGGTGTGTGTGTGTGATCGTTATTACTGGGATTTTTTTTTTAGTAAGATAAATTTTCTTTGATGCATGGAGAACTGTTCTTGTTTCTTCACTCAAAAAGCTGGCAGAAAGCAATTTTCCCTTTTTCTTTGGTTTGATGGCATCTTTCACTAAAAAAAATAAAAACCTCCAACCTTGTCTACTTCATTTATCTATCTGTGGATATTAAAACTGCCTGAATCTTAAAGGCATACAAATACCTTGTCAATAAAGTAGTAAATTAAGCAACTGGCATAAAAAATTATTCGTAAAATTTCTCATTAGCAACCCACTACTTTGGACACTTTAACATTTAGTACAATTTAAATAAGACAAGACTTGAGGTTATTGAGAAGTAAATTATCGTAGACATTGAAAAGTCCTTCATTTTATCATTTTTAGGAAAGTATTTCAATTTAATATGGTTTTTCTTATAAGAACAACAGCTTTATTTACTAGGTTTCACATAGCTTATTCTTTTCAAAAATACATAAGTTTATATTTTGAAGCATTGTGTTAGTACTTATCAAAAATAAAAGCTAAGTAGAATACAAATTATGCATCACTCAATCAGAAGGAGTTTAGTTTGTAATGTCAAGAATGTGTTATTCAAGGAGAGTCTTTTTGTGTTTTCACTAGTCGGATGGTTTTTCCAGCTTTACCTCACCTACTGAGCAAGGCAGCATGTAGTATCTAGGAAGAGGCTTGATGTTTTGTAGATAATATGGTATGGTAGATGCTGTTTGCTTCTGTGTTGTGTTCATAAGCAGGAGAATATAATTCATTTCTGCATATCTGCGAAATTGGACAAATCAAGGTGACAATCCGTGGTTAGTTCTGTCAGGCCCTTTGTCCCACCGCTGCTGTGAATGGAAGTACAATGGAAGCAAAGTGAATATATAACAGTCCAGCTGCCTTGTTGTGACAGCCCTGTCCCACCATGGCAGTGTGTCAGCTCATGTTTGTGTACTGGTAGCCAATCCATAAGATGACAATGCATATTGTGTGAAAAGTCTTGTGTAAGATAACAAATCATGCTGCAGGTTGAGGTATGGGGAAGAGAGGAAGAGGGGAGGTTGGATACATGTCTTAGAAAAATAATGACCTGTAAAAGGTTATATTTTTGGTACAGTGATTGCGTTCAAATGCAGGACCCTCATCCCAGTTCTGGCATGTGTTTCAAAGATGCAGGTAGGCACTTAAATCGATCATACCATTTCTGTGTGCAAGATTCTGCATTAATGTTACTTTTAGGGCTGTTTATATTTCATTTACAAGTGCAATTAATCATCTTTACTGTGTTGATGCTACTGGCGTCAGCAGTGTGACTTAATTAAATTTGAAATTATAGTACAGTAAATATAGGCTTCCAACTAGCCAGTCCAAATTAAATGCTGCGGTCTATTTCTTACCCATGGTGTTTTCCAATTTAAGTGTTCATTTGAAAGGTTACATTTAAGACTAAAAGCAGGTTTCATTTTTTTTAAACTTAACTGTTGCTAAACTAGAATAGCTCTCTTTCAATAAGTATTTTATTCTTATTATCTGTATTTTCAGTATATAAATACAATGTGATCCATACTTATTACATTACTTTTAATATTTATCTGATTAGATGCTAGAGGTTCTTTAAGGAATGTCTTTACCCTCTTAATACATTTCTCACTTCCCTCTGATACATCAGCCTTGAGAAGCTTTAAAAAGGTCTCGGCTCCATTTTGTTTCAGGCTGGTAATCAAGCAATTAGCCCATAAAATGGAGGTTCTCGCTTTGCTCTATATACGGGCTCCTCGATGGGTGATTTTACCTGTTTGAAAGCTCAGGCAGAACTCTTTACTGCTGATCTTGTGAAATTGGCCTCGGAAGGATGTTCTTAGGATGTCGAATAAATGACTTTTACTTAACACAAACCTTAGGAGCTTGAGACCTATATGGTGTTGTCACTAGAGAATTATCTTAAATGCAAGAGCTGAACACTCTTGATCTTCTATCTGGATAGAGTGAACATTTGCCCTATTCATTCAAAAATTCCAATGGTAAAGCATCGAGTTCTGAAACATTGCTAACTTCATTTCTTTAAATGTTTATTATATTGTGTAGTACAATATTCTTTAAACAATTCATAACATGTCTAGCAAGGTATCTGACCATAAATGCAGTCACATTCCTATCATATACACAATACAGGGTTTGAATACTAGAAAATTTGTCATCCGTAAAGTGCAGCATAGGACTTGTATGTAAAAAGCACATGCTCTTTTCTTTTCTTCTTTTTTTAATGCAGTGCTGCCTTGTCTGCACTTTTTGAAATTGCATATTTATCAGTTCATGAATTATGCATGAGATTGGAAAAATGGAGGGGGGTGCGCCTGGAGGATGAGGAAGAAGAGCATACAAAAACTGTATGCTTGAAATACTTGGGATAGGAGATGCTTTTAATGTGAATGCTAGCAGTTCTGCTCAAGGACAGCTGTAGTTTGATTTTCTCTGTGCGTTGTGTTCAGATCTAGTATTGTACATTTTGGTATTTAAAAATTGTTTTGCTGTATTATCTACAGGCTGTCTGGGGAAATTAGAAAGGGTGAAGTTTGTTTGGAATTAAGAGAAATAGGGACTAAGACAGTGCATTTCTAAAACTTCTAAAGTATAGAGTATTTAATAAATATTAATCTTTTGTCTGTCGACCTCGATTGTTGTCAGAAAAAGAGCTGACAGATTGAGGATTAATGAAATGTTTCATAAATTAGAAATGAAACTCTCAGCAGAATGTCCAAAGAAGGACTCAGACGCTGTTCAAACCAGAGATTTGTATTGATGGCATAGTCCAGTCTTAAATCCAATTTTTTTTCAATCTATGGGAAAAAATAAACATTTCTTATCTACTGCTGACAGCATATATTCAGCTTCTTTAATTAAAGAGGCAATGTTTTCTACAGTTTTAGCATGTTGCTATTTTTCACTTACATTGTTCAAAAACAAAGCAAAAAAGAAACAAGATAAAAACGAGAAATAGATACAAAACCAAGTTCTAAGACTTGCTGAGACTTCATTAATGAGTCTAAACATTGTTAAAAGGTAAGGAAACATGCACTTTATGGTGGAATTATAAGCCTTCTATTCTCTGGCTGCTCTGCTAGGCTTGGGGAGTGCTTTATGGGACTAGAGGAGGTAGCCAGATTGGAGGACGTGCTATAACTGTCTGTGATATTCCACAATATAATATGTAGATAGCTACAAAATCCTCCGAACTAACCCTCCCTGTTAAAGGGAGATGAATGCTATGGTCTATAATGATAAATTATAAAAACAACATTTTCTTACTCAGTCCCCATGGAACTTTCGGTATAAAGTACATGACACAAGGAACCATGATAGCTTAAAATAAGTAATAGGGATACATGATGCATGAAGCCTTGAAAAGCCACTATGGTAAAAGAGAAAAATAGGATGTGTGTGTGTTTGTGTGTGTGTGTGTATGTGTGTTCAAAGTCATCATTTTTAGTTCCTGAAAATCCTGATTTAAGTATTAACAGGTTAAAGCTGAAACAAGTGCTCTTCAAATTCTTCCTTTTACTGCTCTATTCATTTAGATTTATTAACTTTTCCACATGATTGTTCGGAACACTCACCTAAAGTACCTTTCTTCCTATCTGCCAGACATATATAATCTGAAAGTGGGCTAGTAGAGTGTATAAAAATGTTTAGCCTAATCACTCCCTAATGACAGCGACTTAGGGCCTTAGTGCAGTCTATTTGTTTCCTGGGTTTTAGAAGTAGATTATTTCCATGGTGCAGGCTTAGTGTAAGCTGTTGAGAAACCACAAGCACTGCACTTCAGCCAGAGTTTGGGACGTTCGCCAAGGGTAATCTGATTAAAAGGGCATTTTTTACAACATGGTGCTGCTTTGGAAATGATAAGAGTCTAGGCCAAAAAATGTTTTTTGAAGACTAACTAGTTTTCTTCAGCGAAATTAAAACTCTGGCGATTCTCTTAAAAAAAACTGCAATGGATGAATAAAATGTCCTCACTAACACAAGTGTTACCTACACGTTACTGTATGATCTATTCAATAAAGCTTTTTGTTTCTTGGATTTATTTTTAGTCACATGAACTTAAATTATCAGTGACCACACTCTTGTTTCATGGATAAGTATCAAAATAATATGTTTCTAGTTTGAGGTCAGTTATTCTGTGACCTACATGTATATGCATTATGCTCTGCCCTGAGAAGCACTTGTTTGTGGTCTTCAGTTATGGTTGCTTGAGAAGTTTAGCAGCTGTAAGTTGTTAAAAGGTAATTACCATATCTCAAATCTTGGATGTCTTTTAAAAGATGGAATATAATACTAATTAAATATATCATGTTTGCACACATTAGGATGCACTCAAAAGAACCTTTCTTACCTTATTTTATTGAAGAATTTTCATATTCAACTATGGGATCTAACTAGATATGTAAAGATAGATTTTAAAAACTCTGCTCCCATTTTCCTGACATCCTCAGAGTAGGATGAATAACAAATTTATTTAAGAATCTGTCTATTTAAATAGGTTAGGGCTTTTTGCACCCAAGTGTTTGTGTATACTCCTTAAAGATGAATAGTTGGTCTCTACCGCTTATTCAAATTCTGCTAGCATTTTGTCTTCTTTGGGATGATCTTTAGGAGTTTCAGGCCTTTCCTCCAAAAAAATCAATAATTTTCCAAGGATCCTATGACACAGTTGGGGGGTGTGTATGTGTGTTATTTGCATGTATTATTGGTTCAACCGATGCACCAAACACTATACAAAGTGTTATATTGGAAGGAGCCCTTGACACAGCTGTTGACACTCTGCTGAGAGAGAAGGACCATGATGCAAAGATGTAAACCTTACGTGAATGTCAGAAACCGATTGCTGAGAGATCTGAGAGGGAGGAACAGTGTTCCTTCTTGAAAAAAAGGTCAGTATTAGTGAAACAGAGCTAAAAAAATTATTTTAAGAGTGAAATGTTTGTATTCCTAAGTGTATCTAATGTTAATGAGAGAACAGAGACAAATTCAGATATGTAGTTTATACATTAAGGCCTTGCTACTGTCTCACAAAGGCTTGTATAAGTCTTAGTGATTCCCTAAAGCATTGTGTGGTCTAAATTCTGTGGTCTAGATTTTCACGAGAATAAATCTTCAAGCATGTTTGTTCTCGATAAATATAAAGGAATGGTGGTATTTCCTAAAATATACTTTCTAACTTATGGTAACAGGGAGATAATGTGCTGAAAACAAATTCAGTCAAAATAGAAACCCAGAGATACTGCAAATTGAATTGGGTCTTGCCCCACAGCAAACACCTATTGCATTTCTTTGTTAAAGATGACACTTTTTCTTCTAAGTCATCTTGAAATCCCCAGGAACATTGGTATAGAATGGTTCAGGAATATGTGATGTGATAAAGATGACAAAATATGGTGTTTGCAAAGAAACTCTTTGTAGCCATTAGGTCATGTTTCAGGACAGGACTGCTGTCGCTTGAGAGTAAAATTCCTATCTGTGCCAAAGAGGTTATCCTTATGGGTTCAGAGAGCATTTTATGGTCTTTCTTCTCCCTGCAGAATAAAAAGGGTAATTTGACTCAGGCACATTAATATGAATGGCTTGGATTTATATGATTGAAGATTTTTTAATACTAGCACCAACGTAAGCTTGTAGGGCAGACACAGTGCTCCAGGGTGCCAATAGTCCAAGCACACATTCCTGTGACCAGAGAAACAAAGAGAAATGATTTTATTCTGGAGAGGTATAGGCAAAAGCGAAGAGGTTTTTGCCTGCCTTTTCTGAATTGGGTATGTTGTTTTTTAAGCAGTCCTTTGAAAACCTTGTAGGAAAAATTAGCCATGAGAGGCCATAACTCTACATATCTGTCCCTGTGTCACTTCTGTAGCACCAGTAATGACTATGAACCAGTTTTACCCTTTGAAGTTTAACAGCAGATTTTTTAAATTTAGTTTTTGAATATCTCTTTAAGATTTCTGAATTTTGTGCCATGTAAAATGAGATACTCATGTCAGGAAGGTGTCCTGCTGTTCTAGGAAAGGGAGGGGTACACCATTAAAAAAATCTTGATAATCAAGGCCACCTGTGATCCTGGGCTGCTTTCTGGAGCACAAAGACACTGAGGAAAGCTGTCCTCCAAACCAAAGCAAATTTCTGTGATCTGCAAGCCATTTCAGCCCTCTTCTCACTAAGAAAAAAAGAAAATCGTGCTACGCTGGATCAGCTGCTCTCTTCTCCTTTCTTAAAAAAAAAATCGAGGTGCTTGCTATTTAACACAACACCCCATGACCTTAGTGCAGTGTCTGCTTTGAAACACCAAGCTATTTAATGATGCAAATTACAAACAGAGGGAAAACATCAGAAGAATCTGTCTGGAAATCAGCTTGTTTTACTGAAAATTAGGAGCTTAATCGAACTTGCAGGACTCAGATTTTTTCTGTAGAAGCCTGGCTTGAAGCTTTCTACCATTCGTCTCATCTCACGATTCAGTAGAACCCTTGGTAATGTTGAAAATTAGAGATAGGAAAATCTGTCTTCTATTTACATGATTGAAATAACAAAATATTCTCTTGGACTTTTAGTAAGGCCATTTTAATTTTCAGAGAAATATTATATTGCATCCTTTCAAAAGCCCATCTAAAAAAATTTAAATTTTTACTCTAATAGTTCCTGAAATGCTGAGTCAAACTATTCTTTAGTCCTAAAAAGCTAGAATGAATCACATATATGTTGATACATAATTATATTTTGTTGAAATTTGAAGACATTGTATGGTAACAATATGACCTGGTTCATGCAGAGAGAATCCTTGTAAACACTGGATTGAGTTAAAGACTTCAAAGACATGCTTAAAACACAGGGCTGTGTTGGAGGCTTATGAATAATTCTTAAGGTCAAAAAATTATGCCAGGTAGAGATAACAGTATCAGATCATCAAGATCTATATTACAACATCAGTTCTTAAGAAAAGGATTCAACAACCTTAAAGCTGTATTTTTTCTTCCTAGGAGCTATGAATAGGACTGGAGGATATGTTTTTTTAATAGTTTCATAAATATTTGTGCTTTCATATGGCTGTACTTGGTGGGATCATTATTTTCACGTGGTACTGGGGATCAAACTCGGGTCCTT
Source organism: Heterocephalus glaber (assembly GCF_000247695.1). The sequence continues at coordinate 27,660,064 of NW_004624744.1, forward strand.
GCACTTGCGAGGCAGGCGGCAGAACCACTGAGCTAAATCCCTGGCCCCTATTCATTTTTATTTATAATACTAAAGTGATAAAATTTCTGAACCATTAGCTAAACACATCTACCTGCTTTATATTCAACCAAATAATCAAACATCTTTGTGTGATAAAGAAAAATCACATATATAAAGAAATGATGATACCCAGTATAGTATATCCCTTAATTTAAAAAATAACCTATAAATGATAAAAGCATAAATAATTATATAATAGCCTCATATCAAAAATAATAACTGAAAATATAATTGGAAACCATGTAACAGAAAAGATATGGCAGGGAGAAATTTACTGCTACTATTTAGGTATCATAATAAAATAATATTGATAATTTTATGCAGAATTCATCAAAAGAAAATGATAGGCCAGAGATTTAGCTCAGTGGTTCTGCTGCCTGCTTCACAAGCACAAGGTCCCAAGTTCGATCCTCAGTACAAAAAAAAAATGAAAAAGAAAAATGATAAATATTTTTATCATTTTTCTATTTTAAAAGGTAAAATATATCATTTGGTATTTATAGAATTTAAATTTTAGCAAAATAGTTCTCGAGTTTCTATTGAGAAAACTGACAGTTCATAAATGTCAAACTTAGTTATTAGGAACATATTGTAATTTTTAACTTTTTCCAAGAAAGATAACTTGTCTTTGCAAGTGCTTTGAAATAACCAAGGTTATTTGAAAACTTAATGAGTTAAGTGTTTGAATTTAATATATATATATATATATATATATATATTTGTAATGAAAGAGTCTTTAGGCTTCTATACAAGACCAATATCAATGTCACCAAGTGGCTAGCCTATTTATTTGTGATATTCTATTTCACCACAGCTAGAGTAATGGCTGTTCTACTTTTAAGCCATTTTCTTTGCAAATTAAACAATAGATATTGTTGATTAGTATTCTGACAAGTGTTGAATAAAATTCATTGGCATCCATTAAGTGCTTATAAAATCATAATTTACAAATTAAAGGACAACTTATTTGGAAAATTGATGCTATCAATATCTACAACTGTTCAAATAGCATTTAGTATTTTGAGTTATTTGTTTACATTTAGTGTCTTTAAAATGATAGAAAGGCAAGAGAGCAATGGTCCTCAATGAAAACAGACTGAAACTGTTTTATTAAACCTTTAGATTTCTTTGATATGTACAATCTACTGTTTTTTGTTTGCATACATCAATGTTTTCTGGTTTAATTCTGTTATAACTATAATAAACATCTAATACAAAAAGTTATTTAAATACAGAATTCTTTAGCATTGTAAAAAAATGATTTATTTCTCATTATCATTTGGGTTCAGTTTTTATAATGGCACTCTAACTTGGTGCTTGGTTCTAAACCACTTTAATTTTATCATCTGAACAATTTTCTGAAAATATTCCATCTCTGGAAGGAAATTACCTAAGATTTCCTCTTTGCTTTCCCCATTGCCTACCCTTTGCTTTTCTTCTACAGCATTCTATAGAGATGAATTCTGAGCTCTACCACAGAGCTCGCTGTTTAAATGCATTGCCCTTATCTAACTATTTTAATACATCAGCCTTAAACTTGATCATCCCTGGGGAATCCTTCCACTGATAATAGAGTGGTTATGCCAGAAGAGGGACACTAAAGCACACAGTCATTATTTTTCTTCTATGAAGTTGGTCTGCACTGTGAAATTCACATTGGTTAATATATTTTTGTTATTATTCTATTTGGTTTGTTTTGATCCTTGTTACACATCTGGCTATCAAAGTCCCACTCTATGGCTTAAAAACATAAATGTATTAGGTTTGCTTAGTTACTAAAATTAATTCTGCAGCACAATATTTTATATACAGAGTATTATAAAATACATAATATATATTGTTATGTATGATTTTATAAAATATAGCAAATATACGTATGATGTATTTAGAATGAATTAATATATATGCATAAATGCATGTATTCCAAATCTAGGTGGCAAATAAATGTAGTTGTTCACGGCATTTCAAAAAATGTACTGCGTAAATTAAAATTGCAAATGCTTCCTAGGCAGAATATACATTTAACAAAGGGATTTTTTTTCCTTAAGAGATCATAATGGTGGTTCGCTTTTAACTTTCACTTTGATACATTCTGAGTGAACCATCCTCAGAAGACAGGAATGGAGGGGAGGGGTATCTGCCTGGAGGCGGCAGGCCTCCTTATGAAAGGATGCTAGGCGAATGGAGGGGACCAGCTCTCTGCTGCAGAAGCACATCCATCCTGATCCCAGGCTGTGGACAGCTTCTCCGTGGAGAAATAGCTGAAGTCTGCATAGTCGTTCTTTCCCACCCCCACCCACACTCATCGCTTGCTACACACATAGCAATCTGAGCTGTGATTTGAGCTGCAAGGCCTTACATTCCACAGTAGGAGCCTGCAGGAAGAAAGAATATTGGGATACTGGCTGTGTACGGCTGGGAGGGCCCTAGCCGATCAGAGGGAGATGGGGTGGCTGGGGGCGGATGAGGCTTATCCCCGCCCATCACATATCCCTGGATTTCAAGGCCAGGAATAGAAACACCTACTTAGAAAGAAAGAAAGAAAGAGACAGAGGGTGAGAGGGAAAAAAAGGATCTCATTTAAACATTTTGCTTTCTTAGAATGATTAGGGCAGTGAACATCACCTACCAGATTTCCCTTGTCAAGGGCCAGCGTCTGGGGGAGGTGTCTTTACAGAACTGCTTCTTCTAGAAAGCTTTCACATGTTTATTTATTGTCCCACCACCAACAGGTCATTGGTGCTTCTGGCATGCAATGGTCATTACACTAAAGCAAATAATATTACCAACAGGAATAGGGATTTAGAATCACATTACCCACATGCAAAATTAACGCCTTTTTTTTCAAGAATAATGAAAGTTTAAACTTTGCTTATTATAAAACTAATGCTTTTCTGAGATCAGCATTCTCTGTATACTAAAAACTAAACATTTGAGTACTCACTGGTTAAGAAAATGCAGCATTTTGGACACATTAGTCAAACACATTGGACACTAGTTAAATAAATTCTGTATATTCTGCACTTTTTACTTTTCATCATGTGATTTCCTGAATAATAAGCCTCACTTAGCATTTTTTCATTTTCTTAGCATAGGCATCACTTAGACTTATTCAGTGGCAGTGAATATACGGAATGTATGCTTACACCCTTCATAAAAAGATCTGATGTGAGGCATACAGCCAGAGAGAACTTCAAGGATTTGGCAAAGGCAAGGACATATCTTAACCTATCCCAAATTCTCATTTTAAATGTGCAAAATTTCAGTCACTTAAAAAAATAAATTTAATTATGTTTAGTTCGGTACTTTCTTCACAGAACTGATACTAGAAATAGTTTAAGAACAAACTGTTCTAGGTTTTATTTTTACTGAATCTGTAGGTAAAACTGCCAAAACTGTCATTTAAAAATGTTGTTTGCAACCAGATTTCTGAGTTCTCATTCTGGTTCAGAACTTTGAAATTAGCAGCCAAATGTTTGGATACTTTCTTGTTCAGTTGTGCAGATAAAAATTCCAAGGTGGTCCAAAGTATTTCTATATCTAAACTGATGCAGAAAAAAGGAAGGAAGGAAGGAAAGAAGGAAGGAAGGAAGGAAGGAAGGAA
>NW_004624744.1:27663827-27677384 GCF_000247695.1 Heterocephalus glaber
GAAGGAGGGAGGGCAGAAGGAAGAGAAAGAAAGAAAGAAAGAAAGAAAGAAAGAAAGAAAGAAAGAAAGAAAGAAAGAAAGAAAGAAAGAGAAAATGAACAATCAAGAACAGCAGGAAGGGGAGTAAAAAGTAACCTAATGGGAAAAGTTACAAATGCTTTACTCTGACTTACTTGCCTTTCTATCAAACTGCATATGCAGAGACAAAAACAATCAGCTTCCTCTCAGAGTCACACTGTTATTCTTTCATGACACCTTAGAAATCCAAAAGGCAAAGACCTTTGGGGTCACTTTGCCATTTCTTGCCACTGTAGGCTGAGTCTACTCCCTTATGACGTGTGGCAATGTGATGTATTAGGGCAGGTTCAGACGTTAGTGCAATATCCATGATGAGAAGGTGTACAGATTTCTTTTAGGAACTGGGTTTTGTTGCTTCCATTTCCAGATTATTCAGCTACGGGCACTTGGTTCTATCCCCTCTGCCCCCATCGCCTCTGTCCCTCTGCAAACAAAAGAACGGGACTCTGAACATTTTTTGTTGTTCGCTGAGTTGCTCTGGTTGAGCAAAGATCATCATGCTCTGATTTAGTGTTTTCAAATAAGTGTGCCCTCTGCTGCAGCACTCTATTGAGAGACAACACAGCCCAAGCGGGGGAGTTCAGCATGGCCACTAATAAAACACAAGTGCTGCTTTGTCAGGCCACGAGTGATTACTTGAACAAGTGCCAACGAAGAAACCAAACATTAGAGCTCCGCGCTTCAGACCCTCAAGACAAAGGGCCAATTGACTTTCCTCATTAGTTTTTGTGCCAAACATGTAAACACAGTTTCCTCTCTATCTTTGATGCTCAAAACATGCCAGCTTGTTAACATCTTGGGTGGTACTGTGGTTTATGAGGCTGTAAAGTCTATTATGTTGGATTGGACATTTTTCTCTCTCTTCTTATTGGAAAAGATCAACTTATCCTACTAAATATTTTATAGACAAAAGGAGAGTTTTGGAGATGTTTCTCACTTGTCACTATACTCCCATTGATTCAAATAAAACAATCCAAAAATGAGACAGACTCAGAAAGAATGAAAGAGAAACAGGACTGAAGAATCAAAGATGTGCAACAGAAAAAGCAGGAAAGGCAGAAAGAAAAAGATAAAACAGCCAGCCATGATTCTACTCATGTCTGTCATAAATGCTTCCAAAGTAAAACCTCCTGTAAAGAAGTGATAAATAAATGATTATGAGCACTAGACTAAAAAGCCTGAAGAACTGGTCCGAAAGAGCCACAGGGCTGCTGAGTCAAATCAGAATTTCATTTTAGGGTGACCCACTTTACACTTCTTCACCAGGCTCTCCAGAGTTAGTGTCTTAGGTCAGTGTCACACTGGCTTTGTGCCCGTCAATCTATTCTCCTCTCTTCCTTTTCTCCTCCTGTTTTGGTTCTTCTTCTACATTTGTATTTATCAATGCTTCATGCTCTTCCTGCTGTCATGCCTGACTTCTAAGGCCAGATGCAGTTGGCATTTACAAATGTACTGTTACTATTGTGGGTGCATAGAAAATACTTTGTCCCAATTTGTCACCATAACTAAAAGGAGCAAAAGTCATTGGCTCCTTGGCCCTGCAGTCATAATTGTAAGTCTTGACTTCATGAATCAATTGTATCAATTTGAAATCAATTTTACCCATTACATTAGCCAAACCTGAAGTATAATATGCCACTATATTATGGAGGAAATGTAAATTATTACAGATGCTGTAGATGGCCCTTTATTCATACCTACAAGGAGTGATCAAAATATCTGATGGAAGATTAAGTAAAAAAAAATCTGTTACTGCAAAACCATATTGCCATTAGTCCTTCTCAAAGTACTCCTCTTTGCTTTGAAATACTTATCCTTTATGCCACTTTATGAAGCAGTTCTAGAAGTCCTCTTTTGTGAATGTCATTATGAGGTGTGATAAAATTTATGATAAGTGCTGCTGCAGAGTGCCATCCAATGGAAAGGCAGACTTATAAAACACTACAGTGTGTCCTCATCCACCTTATTTACTGGATCTGGCACCATGGTACTGGTGTTCTATTGGCTGTTCTCCAAGATCAAAATGACCGTGAAAGATAAACATTTTTAATTCATTCAGAACACTGAGGCAGCCATGGCAAGACAATTAAAGACATGAAAGAAGACTTCTTCCAAAAGTGGCAAGAATGATGGAAGAAATGTGTTTAAAATGAGGGAGAATATTTTGAGGTAGGTACATTGCAAAATGTGTTTAACTGGGAGAAATTTTTACAGGTTTAAACACTAACTGTATGTGTCTATCACACCTAGTATCAATATTAAAATGCATATCTCTTATATTTCAGCCATTTTATTTCTAGGAATTTATTATAGAGATATACTCACATATGTATAAAGGCTGGCTTTAATAAAATATTGTACCATTGTTTGCAATAACAAAATATTGGTGGGGAAAATCCCTAATTGCCTATAAGGACTGGTTAGATAAATTATGGTACATCCATGGAATGGAAAACTGTTCATCTGTTAAAGGAATACTGCTATTTTGCATAGCAAAATGGAACAATTCTCAATTTATATTTTTTTGCAGCAAACAGTAAGATATAGAACAATGTGTCTAATAAGATAACGTTTATATAAAAGGATGAGATGAGGGAAGGAGAACTATTTTACCGTATAACTTTTTGCAACTTTTGAATTTCTTATCTTCAGTATATCCCTTAGTCTAATGAAATACAAACATATAGTGAATATTTGAATTGAAAAAACATTGCTGTAAAAAACAGATTTCCAAGAATAAGGGTGTATTCAAAGCATGAGAAAGTATTCTAAGAGGGATTAATAACAATGTGTCTTTTATTGTAATAAACATTTTATTTAAACAATCACCATAATTTTATCAAACTGCATAAAATGCTTTGTTTTACAGCATGTCTTAAAAGTAATACATAAATTAACTTTTAGCTATTAATAATAATTTGAAACATTCTGCCCCAAAATAAAGGATAAGTAGTATAAACTTGTATGAGGTACGTACTGACTATTTATGTATTTTGTAACAGAGGAAGCAGATATTTGGAGTTAAGAAATCAAAAACCTAACCAGAATAAGTATCAGTTTTGGGAATGCAACAAAATGAATACCAGCTAACAGGATGAGAATTGGAGTATTTAATGGATTATATACTAGAGAGATGGGCAATGGGAGGAGAAGGAGAATCTCTAAAAACAGAAATGAGATATCTGAAGGTAATATAAAGACAATTTGATATTATTCAGTCCTTGGCCAGTAACCTTAATAAATGTTAAAATATTCCGTAGGGAAATGAAACATTGGGACTATCTCTTATCTCTGCCGCAGGTTTACCGTTATGGAAGGTGTGTTAGCACTTTGGGGCCACCAGGGCATCATTTGGTGTAGCGTTCTATCATTGCAGCCAATGGCCTAGAAATATCATTTCAAAGTAATGACACCCCAGAGGCCTGGAAAAGTTAATGTGCTTCCTAAGTGACTAAGTTACCATTAGGGAGTTACTTAGCCTCTAGAGAAGATGGAATTTGTTCCCATAGATGCAGAATAGCTTACTAGATAACACTGAGAAGTAGAACACAGTAGAGGCCTGTTCTATCTTGACGCCTTTGTGGATTTGTTCTTCTGCCTTGGTCAGACACTTAACATGTCTTTGTTCTAACACAACTGTGCAGTAAGGCCATAGTAGTTCACTCAAATCTCAAGCATGATTCAATGGAGTGCAAGAATAGACTCTTTATGGGATGGTAACCTGTTATAGAGCCCAAAGCCAATGAAAATTGAATAACTAGATCCTCAGACTACTATTAATTTACTAGTGGACCTTAACTTTTCTAAGCTTAAGTTTCCTCACTTATAAAATGAGATTAGACCTGCTGATTTGTAATACCTGTCCCAACTCTAGTATTCATGAATTACAGCCAAATGTCTAAGTAATAGTCAAATGAATGTATAAAATCTATAATAAAATTATACTCTCTTCACTTTCTCCCAAGTTCCTCTTATCATTCACTGAACAATACCATATGCAAAGAATATAAACTTTAGTGTACACGGTGTTCAAAGGAGATAATATGAAAGAGAAAAGATGGTGGCGATTAGTAATTCATCTAATTTTTTAAAGGACGGAGAATATATGTATTAAATAGGCAAAAGAGTTAAAAGAAAACCTACTCGTGAAAATCACATAAGTATAAATAATCCATAATCACAAACAAAGAAGACAAAAGTCAGGTGAGGTTAAACTAAGAAGACTTCCTGGAAGATTAAGAGGAAAAACAAAAAAGAGGAGATTTCAGTTAGCAGAATAACAGAAAGAATATATCGTAGAGGGTGATTAATTAATTTTCAAAGGAAAGAATTAATGAAGAACAAGTAAACAGTGGTATGTTAAAGGCAATATTAGAGTTTGCATAAGAATTAATAAGATATTGATATATGGAAGATAATAATGTTATATAGGTCCCAGTTTATTGAAGAAAAAGCCTAGAAATAATAATGGAGAGGAATTTTTATTGAAAATGAAAATGTTTCAGGTTCATAAATATTTTGGAATGGAATTGTAACATAAAAGCACAATATTGGGCAGTTTAGTCCATCAAAATAAAATCGTTAATGTTGAAAGCATATTCAAGGAGACTCTCACATAAACACATATTAAATTAATAACGTTTAAATATGTTACATTGGTTTTTGTTTGGTCTATTTGGAATATTAGCAAATGAAATTCTGCACAGATAAAATGAAAACAAAATAAAGTTTAAAAAGAAGCATTATTGTTCTTCAACTTTGAAAATTTTAGAATCTAGCCAATGACTAAATAAGTTGATAATTAACATTAAAATATTTAGGAAAAAAGTTTAGAAGAATTCATTCCACATTTTCTCTTCTAATTAAGAATTACACATACACACACAAAAGAATTACATTGGGTTTTAGGAAACAGTGTAACATTTTATTGTTTGTTTTATGTGTTATGTATTGGAAGGAGCATCTTTAAAAGGATTATTCTCAGATAAGTGATTGAAACATTTACTTCAGCTTCCTCATAATGCTACTGCAGATGGAAAAAGGGTAAGTAAAAATTGTGAAACTAAGTAAATAACAAAGTTCTTGACACAACATGCTAGCACATTATTTTTCAGTACACCACAGCACAAACAGCTCAGACTCAATGCTATAGAGTTTATGGTAGTCTTCTTCGAAATAATTGTTTTGCATCTTGGAATTACAATATTGCAAGTCAGTAGTGTAACGTATCTGAATGAATTAACTAAATTCCCTAATACATACCTTGCCAAGTCACATAGATGAATAGGCTACTAGTCAAATGGTCTTTGGAGACTAAAATAGAAGTAATAACACTTATGCATATAACATATAGATTTTATTCGTAACATTTCCTTCAGGCCTTCACTCAGATTCTGCTTATTGTGGTGGTATAAGTGATACTAATCGCCTCATTATATATATTTATTTCTGACAGTTCCACAGAATTAGGATAAAAATTACCAAGAGAATGAGGCTGCTGTCAGCATACCCACTGCCAGGATTGATCATGAAGGCTGCCACAGTAGACAGAAGAACATGAAACAACACAACTGCAGACACAAATATTCAGACACAGGCTAGCGCCTTGGAGTGAATGACCAGATGACTGTACAACTTCTTGTCTCTTCAAACTATGATTGTATGGACTATCATGGTTCTGCACAATAATTCATTAAAATAATAAGAAGCCCAAATTCCAAAGAGTAAAATATATTAAATGTTGACTAATGAAGAAAAGAAACCAAAAGAATGCTGTGTTGATAGGAGTGAAAATTTGGCTATCAAGTCAATCAGCTATATGGAAACGCTTATTTCCTTAGAATTTTAGGCCAACAAGGCTTAAATATAGGTGTTTCTTTTCTTTTCAATGAGTGTCCTCAGAAGACATCATTTGTGATACATGAGCTCTGCAGTTTGAGTCTGAATATTAGTTTTACTGTGTAACACATGAATGAACTAAATATAAATTTATGTATTTGGTTCCAGACTTTCTGAACTGTATAAGGGATGACGCAATAATTTACCAATGATGATAAAAACTAACATAACATTAGAAAATATACCGGTCTCTGAGCTAAGTAAGCCTTTATATGACCATTCTAGTACGTAATCTGTGAATATTTCTTCCAGAATAGAGCTGACGAGATTGAGGGGTTCACAGAAACGTTTCAGTTTGTCCAAAGTTACACAGCTATATTTAGAGATGGGATTCAAATTCAGCTATTTTGGTACTAATGTTTATGTTTTTAATCACTATCTAATACACAAATAAAGAATACTTATACAAGTCACAGTGCTGAGCATAAATTGTACAACTAGCTTCCTCTGAATTTCTGTTTCCTTTCCAGAAAAAATAATACCAAAGAGTAGTAATTTGTTTTCTAATCACTGATGCTAGGGCCAGTCTCTCCTGCTCTACCTCACAAAGCTATGTTAAGACTCTGTATTGATTACTGACGCCACTCAGCATGGATTTTAATTGCATGACTCCTGGTATCAAAAGAGTAAGTGTAGCCCATATGTTCTGGTCTTCCAGTTGTTTATAGCTTGAGTGTTGAGAGAACGCCATTTATAGGGCTTCCCAGTCACACACTTTTCCTTCACAGCTAGGAGAGGAATTATGACCACAGATTTGTGTTGTGTGTGCGTGTGTGTGTGTGTGGATATAAGGAAACCCAATTAATGTATGTGTGAAGCTTCAGAACCCCTTTTGACTGTGATTTAAATAAAAAATGTTAAAAATACATTTTAAAAATGTATTCCTGATTTCTTACAATTGAAATATATAGGCACTGTGTGAATGCATATATATATATATATATATAAATATATAGATGATTATAAAAGAAATTTGAACATTTGACAGCATTTAGAATTAAAAGGGGGAGGGAAAATGAATTCAAATTTTAACAACAGTAAATTTTGACAATTTGTAGTTTTTCTTAGACTTTATTCTAATTAAATATATTTTACCAAGTTGTATTTATATTACAGATAAATTTTGTCTCCTACTCTTTTAATAGTTCTTATGTCTTAACAATCTCATACTTTAAAATCTATTTTAATACTTGTATAATATCTTTTTTGTATAGTTTATTTATTTTTATTGAATGACAAATAACTGCCAGGTACTATATTGCTAAGTTCTAAGAATACAAAAATAAATAAATCTGGTTCTTAACCTTAAATGTTTTATATCTTTTTTGGGGAAAATGGATATATGTCAAGAAAATAGAATAGAATTTTATGGGTGCTGCTTTGTTCCTTTTGGCTGCTATGACAAAAATGCCATATACTCGTGGTTTGCAAACAAGAGAAATTTATTTTTCATAATTCTAAAGGCTTAGAGTTCAAGATCATGATGCCAGCATGATCAGATTCTGGTGTAGACCTCTTTGGGGTGGCAGACTGCTGGCGTCTGAGTTCCTAACATGGCAAAAAGTGGGAAACTTAACTATATGTGTACCTATCTTAAGAACACTTATCCCATTCATAAAGACCTCACTCTCATGACCCAATTACCCCACATTCTAATATCATAACATCTGAGATTGGAATTTCAATATAGGAATTTGAAGGGGACACAAATATGCAATTGAGAATGGACATAATAATGGACTTATGTGGAAAAGTTTAGAAAAAGCAAAACCAGAAATGGTCAGCCTCTTTTAGGGGAAAGAGTAATAAAATATTGAATTAAGTGAATTGATTTTGAAAGATAGATACGAGTTCTTAACCTTGTGATGTTCAAGAGTAGCTGAAGTTTTAGGCAGAGGAGAGCTGAAGTTTTAGGCAGAGGAGAGCTGAATAAGGAACTCCACACATGGAAGCACATGGCACCGCAAGCTGTTTTCATGGAGGCATCTGGTGTTCAAGGACTGCTGAAAGGTGGACTAGATGTGAGCAAGAGCATGATAAAGAGATCTTAAGACATCATCAAAAGGATCCAATCGGACACAGTCACCTCTATATTTAAAGACGTTCACTCTAGCACGATAGTGGTAGAAGGTTAAAGTGAGGCACAACCAATGTATGTTTTCCAAATATTGTCCTCCAAATTGAATTCATATTCTATACTGATCTTTAATTCTGTAGATTTAATGAAACTTCTTGTATTTTTGGATATTATTTCATATTCTAAAAAATATTAATATATAACAGAGAAAACCATTCTTTAAAAAAACTGGTATTTTTTATCTTTCCTGAGATTTCTAAGCTATATATTCTATTTAAAATTTTCTGAATGGTCTACTTATCTTTTGATAAAGCTAATTTCCTTATAACAGTATACCGTGTATATCATGAACATAGTTAAAATTCACAAGGTATAAATGGAAAGTAAAGCTTTTATGCCTACACCTCCAAAGTCTGTATCAGAAATATACATTTTTAATAATTTTTATTTATCTAGTACTTCTGGAAGTCACCACTCTAACTCAGAGTTAATTTATTCTTTCTTTTTCAATCTTAAAAAGTGTATGTTTTTTTATCACTAAAACTATGCCGACAATTGTTAAATGAATAATATATATTTATATCTAAATTATTTAATTTATGATGCTAATAATATGTCTAACCTTCTTTATCTTATTTCATTAACCTCTGTTGAAAAAAATATATATATATATAAAACTATATATATGTGTGTGTGTATATATATAATTTTTCATAGAACAATGCAACTGTTGAAGGGTCATAATTGCATAATTGTTTTACGTACATTTGTTGCTTCAAAATAAATCTGTTGTAAGTATAAACTTCAGGTGAAATTATTTTGCTAGTGAGCACCAATTATTCCTTATTCTGCCACATTTTCATTCATTTCATACATCGTGGTTTTTACCGAACAACTTTTTTATGGCATTTCTAATTTCCTTTATTTTAATTGATAGAATTCTACATCATCTCCTTCATCATCTCGAGAAGAACTTTTCAGCTTTTTCTTCTTCACACACTGCACTGTTTTAAATAAAATTAATTTTCTTCTTGGAGAAAAATTCTTGTAAAGATTAACTTAGTACTCATCTGTATCCATCACGTTTCAGTTCTGTTGCATTACTGATATTCCTGGAATTGTTTTCATCCTAGACAGTTCTCTTTTATTTCCTTTACTCTCTCTCTCTTTTTTTTTTTTGCTATAATTGATGTCTGGGTATGTGTTTGTGTGTATAAATTTATATTTCTTTGTTTAACTGGAGCATATTCATAAGAAATTTTTGTTTATTTTTCTTTTGCTTTTCAGAATAAATATGTAAGAAAAGTGGATAGTTTATGTTGGTAGATAGATGTGCTATTGAATTTTATATTTACAGTTACTTGACTTGGAGGCATTGCTTCACTGATTATCAGCATGCATTGATTTTTATTTTATTTTATTTTTTATTTTATTTTTATTTTATTTTATAAGATTTTTTAATGCTAGTCTAATGATTGATATTTTGCTTTTGCTTTCTAGAAACTTTCAAGATCTTTTTTATTTTTGGTGTTTTAACATGTCTACACTTCTGTCTTTTTAAATCCCTCTTGCTCAATAAATAAGATACAATTTGATATTAAAGGTCACGTCGTGGGCTGTGTAATATGTTGATATATTTCTTTTCAAAATTTTTTTTCTTTTTCCTCTGTTCTTTCTTTCCCCTATTATTTCACATCAGGAAGTTAGAACCACACATCTAAATAAAAGACTAAGTTCAAGTGCCATACTTTTGACTTTTAAAATATGAGAATTTAACCAAATTATGTTACGCTTCTTTAGATTAACTTTCTCATTTGCAAAATGGTCATATCATAGTACTTGTGTCAGGTATTTACGATGATCAAATAAAACAAAACATACATATAAAATTTAAAATAATGACTTTCATTTAAACCCAACATAATACAAGGGCTGTAAAATAAACACATAACATTTGTATAGTTGTAAACTAAATTCTTTTTTGACTTCCTCCTACTAGGTACATATTGCCATTCTGAATTGAGAGTTACATTTCTATCACAATTTATATTACTTTACCTTTGCTCAGAAATCACAGAATTAAATAAGAATGCTGCATCCAGTTTGTAGATGTTTGGGGGCTATATTAATTTAAAAATGTATTTGATTACAAATATTTAAAATTTAGGAGATTACACATAAGCATATTCACTTATGGTTCCTGCTGAAAAATAGCAGGCCTTGTTAACCCTGAGCTACCTGGAGATTTGGAAATGAACCACTAAGGCGAATACAACTGGTAGTTGTCATGAATCTCCTCCACATGCCAGTACTAAAAAGCTTTTCTCATAAAAGTGGAGCTGAGTTTGAAGTCTGTGCATTTGCTTGGGGTGCATCTTCCTACAGGTTTTATGTTTTCCTGTGCTGGTAAAAGCAGAATGTCCTTCACTGTGCCAGAGTTAGAGGTTTATTTCAAGAGATCAAGCATATCCAGGTTAGCTCTTCATAGGGAGATTTTTAAAAAAAATTTCTTTAAAGATGTGAATCTCACCAAGAGTGGTGGCACATGCCTGGTACCCTAGCCTTCAGGAGGCTGAAGCAGAAGGATCACTGTGAATTTGAGGCCAGCTTGGTCTACGTAATGAGTTTAAGGCCCACCTGAACTACACAGGAGACCTTGTCTCAAGAAACCAACTAAACAAACAAACAAAAAACAAAACCCAAGCAAACAAACAAAAAAGATGTGGCTCTTGAGTACAATCACTGAAATAACCAGTCTGAATTTCAGAACATAGTAAGAAAGAAATGCCTTGTTGTTTGACACCGGTCTTTCCTGTCTCTTGGATTGCTATCCCTTCCCTGAGTCCTGTTAGTCCAGAGGCTTTTAAGACAGTGTGCCCTTAGCTGAGTATGCACATAATTCCAGCACATGCCTGAATTACAGCACTCTGGGAGGTGGAGGCAGGAGGATCCCAAGTTAGACCACAGACTGGGTAATTTAATGACTTAGCAAGACCCTGTCTCAAAATTAAAAAAAAAAAAAAAAAAAATAGGGCTGGGAATGTAGCTTAGAGCCAAAGTCCTGTATTTGGTTCCTAGCACTGAAAAATAAAAAATAAGAAGATAACATGTTCATTCCCTTGTCCTGAAGATTTTCTTTTAAAAGTTGCTATTAATTTTGGTTGTTGTTAGGTACTTATTCCTTCTTAAATGGGAAGATGCTCATGCCAATGTAGTGCTTGTCCTTGGTCTATTCTCTGCTCACTTAGGTGCTCATTATGTCTCCTTGTCATAATGCTAGCTAGAGGTTAGGTTGATATATTCTTCTCCTAGACCAGTTTCCACCATCCATAAACATTCATTCTGTGGCGGTTATAGCATCAAGGTGTAATTTTCTCCTATTCCCATTGCCTGGATCTCTTCTCTGATGCAACAGAGTTTATGAAAAACTACAATTCCAAAACCACCCTAGCACCTGGGATCCTTTTATTGCCATTCTATATCCAGTGGCTAAATGATTTTGGATGAGACCTGTCAATATGCAACCCTGCTATTCAACTGCTCTCTGCCCTATTATTTTGTAGGGATTACAGTTTCCAAATAGAAGTGTCAAGCAAATTGAGAAAAGGGAAAGGGAACAAACAATTCACAGATCCACAAGCAGTAAAGAGATGGTTACCCAAGTTTCATTACCACAAATGCAGTGGGTGTGTATTGGGGGTGGCATGGAGTGTCAGAAAGGGAAAAAGAGTAGATTTTAGCATGTTACTTTAAGTTCATAGGTTTGTTTCTTTTGGGGTAAAATATTTTAAATTAATCATCAGTTCTCTTTGTAAATTTATAAAGGCATGCGATTTATGGTTAATAAAAACTTTTGATTTTCTTTTCAGCATTTGACTGTCAGTAGTTTGCAGTAGTTTTTGGTCTCTTTCACCTGATTGTTTGTTTGTTTACTTCTCCCCATATGTATTTGCAATTATTTTATTAGAAACCCTGAGCTAAACACCTTTTCTTAAAAATACGTATTTGTTGAATTTCATTGGGAACACTGTTATGAATTTTGTATATCTTTCTTAAGAAAATGGATGAAATATCCATTTCACAATGCCTACAGTGAAATAATGATTACATTTAAGTCTATTGATTAAATAAATTTAAATGCTCTACTTTTCCTTCAGTATTTTTTCTGTATTTCTAGTTAACTTTTTATGTACATGTTTACTGATCTTTTCTTTTGTGCTAAAAGTTTTGCATATTTTTTCATCAATTTAAATAAGCCCTTTACAGTGTTTAAAACTTACTGCCACCAATTCTTTCTGCCATACATAGTTTTTCCCTTTTCACTATATATTCATTTTTATTACATCAGAGGATGTTAATACTTAAAATGCTAAATGCTTCTGAATGGTGTGGGGGTTAAGTATATAAGATTCAGAATCAGTAGGGAAGAATATGGACTCTGAAAACAGGTATCCATGCATGGACTATTTAACCTTTCTTTGCATTTTCCATTTCACTTATAAAATGGGAAGAATAATACCATGTATTTCCTTCATCATGAGGTTTATGGGTATTAAATGCAGTAACACATGGAAGTTTGTAGGACAAAACCTGACACATTAAATAACAATATGTCAGTTTTGGCATTATTCTTCTCACTCTTAGTTTCTTTAGTTTATTTTTAGTTCAAAATAAACTTCTAATAATTTTGTAAATACTGTAAATATCTCATTGATTTCTTCAATCTTTTCTGCATTTTTTTTTTTTTTTTGGTACCAGGGATCGAACTTGAGACCTTGCACTTGTGAGGCAGGCAATGGAACCACTGAGCTAAATCCCTGGCCCTCTGCAATATGTTTTTAATTTAATTATTAAGTATATGTGGGGTTGATTTTGTTATGCAGGATGAGGTTAGGATCTTAAATATCATACAATACAATCATTTTAAAACTTTATTAAATATTATTTTTTCTATATGGATGTTGCATTAATTTCATTAAGTACCTAATTTTTACAAAAATAATCATATCTGTGTGATATAATTATTTGAGCTGTTTAAATATCTATTCATCTTTAGAATCAAAGTATTTCAATTATGCTAACTTTATAATATGTTTGATTACATAATAAACCCAATTGTATTCTATCACACTCAGATATGAATGTGTGAATTCTGAGTCCAATCTAGGGTGTTATTTGGCTGAATTGTACAGAGCAAAAACTAATTAAGTCAAAAGCTTCATCTGGGTTAGAGGCCTAGAAAAAGAAAGGAAAGAGTAGACTATTGAAGTTTATCATAAACTCATAAGGTTAGTGGAGGAAAGCAGGAAAAGAGATAAGAATGAGAAGATGGCAGGCTAAGAATCATAAATTTTCAAAGACCCAATTCAAAAATGGGCATCTGAAATGAACAGACATTTCTCAGACAAGGAAGTAAAAGCAGCAAACAAATATATGAAAAAATGTTCAAGATCACTCGTCATTTGAGAGATGCAGATGAAAACAACACTGAGATTCCACCTCAC
>NW_004624744.1:27677745-27691344 GCF_000247695.1 Heterocephalus glaber
GACCATACTCTTAAGTGAAATAAATAGGACACACATGTGTAAATACTGAATAGTTTCTCTAGTGTGAGAAACTGATAGTGTAAACAAGGGTTAAAATGATTAAAATGAATAATTGATAATTTGAAATAGAAAAAAGGTCCAAAGATGAAGGAGTGAAGGGAGGGGAAGGGGAAAGGAAAAGAGGGAAAGGAAAAGCTATGAGAAAGAAAAAAAAAAAGGAAATGAAATGTAAGTAAATAGGGAAGGGCAAAGTGGGTGAAGGGTGCCCAGGTAATGGGGGAAAAAAAAAAGAACCAAGATACATCATGTACAGGTACAAACACCCAATGATAAATGTAAATGAATTGTATACCTAAAATGTACCAATAAAAGAACTAAAAACAAAAAAGAATCATAAATTTATCAGGGATAAATTATAAGAAATAAAGAACACAGCTTAGCAAACTTTCGTACCCTTTAACATAGGAGAATGAAGAGCAATTAAAAGTGCCAGCCATACCTGACATTGACTTTGCACCCTGCTGCTTCTTTTTAAGAAATTCATTTTTATTTGTATCTGTTTGTATTTCCAATTAAACGTTAGAATCCCAGCTCTTCTCCTTATTAGCCAAATGGGTTTCCCTATCATTTAACTTCTCTCTGTCTCTTATACACAAGATGGAAATTGTCAAGTCAGCCTACTGGGATCCTTTGGTATAAAAAGCATAAATCCCAGGCAGTAATTATTAAAAACAAAACAACTTCAACATGATAGTCTAGCTGTTCACATTCATTGTTTTTTATTAAATAAAAAGGCCTGATTTTTAATAAACATGTTGCGAACAAACTGATTAGTGAAAATAAGTAAAATAGGGATTTTTTTGCCCTGTAAACCCTTTACCATGAGATTAAAATCCCGGTTCACTCCTGTTGTTCGTCCACACTGCAGAGATCAGTGACACAATCCAGGTCCTCCTCTGTTGCCTGTTGTTGACAGGCTGTCTCAATCATTTTTTTTCATTGCTAGGATAAAAAACCAAACAGCTGAAACTTAAAGGAGGAGAGATTTATTTTGACTCAGTTTTAGAAGTTTCAGTCCATTTTCAGCAGGTTTAAAAATGGAAATTGCATACTGGAAGGGCTTGGGCAGAGAAAAGCTTCTTGATCATGGCAGCCAGGAAGCAGAGTGAGAGAGGGGAGGAGCTGGGGAGGAAAAGCTGTCGTTGTCTAGATTTAGTCTCCACTGAATGACCTCTAACCCGGCCCCACCTCCTAACACAGTCCCTAGAGCACCTCCATAATCCCGTCACCTTCCCTGCCTCTGAGCACATGAGGGTTTAGGGGGACATTACATGTCCAAACTGCATCAGGGGTCTTGGAAGGGCCATCATTTCACTTGTGTGCACTGACTAAGAAATAACTCACCAGGGGCATTCTGACGAAAATTTTTTCAGTAATTTCAAAACTGAACCTAAGGAACTTTGAGAATTACCTACGTCAGGAATCCTAGGCTTTCATCACCATTAGGACTTCTGCCTTGGAGTTTCTTCTCTTGAGTTCCTTTTATCGGTCCCAGGCCAGGCTACTTACTTCCTGTCACTGTGACAAGAACAGGCACAGGCGGACAACCTAGGTAGCCTAATGGCTGTGCTATTCTTTTAACTATATTATTTTGGTTTAAAATAACCAGAGTACTTTTAAGTTTGTTTCCAGGAAAGCTATAAAAAGAAAAACTTGCTTGTATAATTTATAGGGGATGGAAGAGATCAATTAGGCAGCAAAGAACTGTTGTGGCCCCAAGGTGTTAGTATGAGATACTGTGTATTCGGTGCTAGTTGATCCTGTTGTGGATGATAATCGCACCATAGTTACTAATATAATTTGGAAGGCAAGATGTTACTTAAATGTACTGTATTTTTCCACAGTGAATAAACAATAACTGCTTTAGTGAGTTCTGGCCAATGTGAAAATTGAACTGTAAAGCATAGGTGCTTGGTCATAGAATTCATTATCATAACTTCTGAGTTTATTTTAGACCAAGTTCTTTTCATGTGAAACACAAGAACACTGATGGAGGCTATATGCCAAAGCTCCATTTTTCTCTGTTTAGAAAACAATGTGCAAAGCATATTTTATAACTGGATTAGAATGGTTACCAATATGCAACAAATGTTGCTCCTCATGTGTTAGCAATTTTCCTAATACAGGCTAAGAACTGTGCCAGATCAACACACCAAATGGTTTCCCAAATGCTGATGGGAAGTGATGCTATTTCATTCTGGATCTTATATAGAGTTCCAGGCCGAACTGACAATACCTTTTCTGATCCAAAGTTCATTGAACATGATCTAGTGGCAACTAGCATCAGTTAAAGGACAGAATTATAAGTTTTTATTGGTATGTACTGACATGAAAACTGTATTGTCATTTTTACTTTGTGTCTAAGATTTTCCATGTAAAGTTTTATGAATATAATGCCATTTTATAGGGTTAATGTCTTATCAGTTTAACTAGTTTATTACTGGTGGCACATGCAAAATAATTTATTAAAGATCATTAAAAAGGCTAATAGTAAACAACTGAGATATAATCAAAAGTCTCAGAACAACTTAAGAAAGAACACAGTAAAATATCCGGGCATTCATTTGGGCACTGATAAAAGTGATGATATTGATATATCATTATGTCAACACACACCTAGAGGATAATCACTGGGGTCATGTCTTGAAATGTATACATTTTTGGTTTAAAAAAATGCTGTATTAACAACATTGGGGTTTTATTGGGAACTTACTTCTTTTATAAAGGATCCGCTATAAATTTATACCCTTCTAAGGCAAAGTAGCTTTGTAATCTAATGAGTTTTAAAAAAGCAAGCACTTAGATAAAATAATACTGTATATGGAAAATTTTGAGACTATGTGTTTGTGAAATACATATACATTCTATTTTAATGGCTCTTAGATTCTGCTTTGTAACCCTTTATAAAAAATGATTCAAGTATCATAGTATATATTGAGTACCTACTATGTGGCCACCAGTGTGCTAAATGCTTTTACTTACCCCATTTGATCTGGAGGAACAATATGACATGCTTACAAGTGAAAAGACATGGACAAATGTGTCTAATTGTTCCTCTTCAGAAATGCACTGGGGCAGTAATATATTTGAGTTCTGTACTAATCAATCACCTTAAAGCATAAGGTAAATTCTTATTAGTCTCATGCTCAGAAACCTCTTTCAAAATTTGCAAGCTTTACTATACATTAAAATTTCAAGTATCATGCTGCTTTCTCTACCTTTGTTCTTCTGCACTGATAGTTTTTAAAATGAAAGCCCTAATCTGTATTATATAGGATCATTAATTTCTGCATTTTACACTTGAGCAACAGCGCTCTGATTATCTGCTGCAATGAAAAGTAAGCAGCACTGCTTTTGCAGACTTAATTACCTACTGCAGGGCCTTTCTTCTCCCCTTACCACAAACAGTCTGGAAATGGGGTCAAAAGCATGATTAGAAACCAAATTAGCCACTGAATCCAGAAAACAAACATGGAAACATATCCAATAAGCCTCTGTGATACAGATATCAGTCTCCTATCATATCTGGGTTTGTCCAGAATCTTAATTTCATGTTTCCTCCAAGAACAAAGCCATATAGCAAAAATCTATAATAACTTTTATATCTGAGAAAATAAAATAAACTGAATAATAAGCAAGAAATCAGTATTATGGGGTGGTGTTTATGGTAATAAGAGTCAGTCCAGCTAAAAAGATGTTTCAAAGTTTTGATTTATGGTTATATAAATCCTCACATAGTTTTTAAAAAATCAAGATTCAGAATTTAGCTTAAAAATGGAAGGAAATATGTCATGTGTTGGTTTGTGAACTATTTTAAAACAGTTGTTTAAACAGTTTAAAATAACACTGTTTTATATATATATGTATATATATATTTAAACATTATGTAACAAGGCAACAAATAATATGCACAAAAGACAACAGAAAAACAAAATGATAAAATATTTAAGGAACATACAAGGAAATAAGTAAAAAATGAGTTAAAATTAAGAGATCATTGAGTTCCTCGTGGGAGAAATTATGTAGTGAAGATATGTGAAGTGAAAATATGTGATGAAGATATGTGGAGGATATAGAATAGACAGAAAGAGCCAGAATACAAATCATTTCCTTTAATCCAAGTTCTTTTATTCTTTTTTTTCCGTGTGTGTGCGTGTGTGTGTGTGCATGTGTGTGTTTGTGTGTGCATGTGTGTGTAGGTTTTTGTAGGATTTGGGGGGGTTTTTCAATCTGAATTGTTTAATACTTTTATAGATTCTTCTATTTTGACTATACCCTTGACTAAAATGAAGACTGAAAGCTCACTCAATTCGTTCTGAAACAACTTTAGAAATGGCTTATGAATTCCTAACTTTTCAGAGGCTATCAGTAAAACATAATGCCCAGGTATTATGGAACTGAGGATATTTTCAAAAAGAAAATTATTGTTAGTTGCTCATTTTTCTAGAGCTATTTTCTCTCATCAACAGTCCATTGTCCAATGAGTATAATTTTGGAGCAAAAGAACTTTACTGCCTGTCTATTTTGAATACACTTCTGCTTCCTGCCTATTCTGATTTTGAGGAATAGTGGCACAAAAATTCAACCAGTTGGTTAATATTGATTGTATGCTAAGGGCAATTTTTGCTTGGAAGATGTAAAACAGTGAAAAGACCTCAAAAAGCTTATAGTCTAGTTGAAAAGCCTTAAAAAACATGTAGTTATATGGGAACTCACATAACAGAAAATACATTCAAAGAGAATGAGCAGTGACACCTTAGAAAGGGTATAAGCTTTGAAGCTAAGCAGCTGTGATTAGAAATTTACCCTTTCCTCATGTGAGGCATGATGCCTTACACAAAGCAGAAATTTTGGAGATTCACTTGTTCACCTATAAGATGAGACTAGAATTACCCAATTTAAAGATGTTTTGAGATTAGAAATACTGCATTTTTACCACCTGGAATATAATATGTGCCAAGTATATGGCTGCTAATTATGATCATGATTCATTGCTCCTAGCAATCCTGTTTATAAGCACATTGAATATAACGTATATGTATGTGTTCTAGCAACTATATATACATATATATAGGGACCGAGGCAGAAGAGAAACAAATTTTGAAACCCTTAACAAGAGATATTGAGGAAGTGAGACATTTATTTTAGAAACTGATCTGGAAAGCAGGATTTAGTAGACAATATAAAAAAAGATGCAGAGAGATTTAGTGGTGATTTGGACATAGATGCAAAGAGAATTAAAATACAAAATAAGCAACATCCCATACTGTGAAATTCAAAAAGTTTGACATTCAGTCAAAGAATATGAGGCATTCAAACAAGGGGGAAAACACAGTCCATAATAAGAGAAATTTACCAATCAATGATATCTTCCCAGAACTAACAGACTTATTAGAATTAGCAGCATTCTAGGTGTGATTCAGAATAAACTGTTAATTGTATTTATAAAAATAGAAATATAAAATCAGGAAACAAATTTAAGAAAAAATATTACTTATATATTTTCAATATTTGAAATATACAGGGCTAAATCTAGCAAAAGACTATACCATACAGTAAACTAAAAATGTTGTGGAATGCATAAATTAACAGAGGCGTATACTCTATATCATTTTTGCATTGAAAGATGCATAAGATTTACACAAAAATGTAAATCTCACTGAATCTACAGACTCAATTCATTTTCCATATAATATATGTTTTTGATGAAATTTGCAAAGTAATTCTAAAGCTCATAGAGACACACAAAGGCTAAACTTAGCTAATTAATGTGATGAATGAAATGAGATAACTTCCTTTAACAAATGTTAATTTCTCTAAAGTACAATTATTAAATGATTACTTTTATGTAAAGATAACATATTCAGGACTGGAGAAAAATAGAAAGATAAAAATTAAAGTCAAAATACATTAAAACATAGCATGTCTATGTTAGCACTTCAATGTAGTGAAAGAGATGGTTTCAATGATACTGTGCTGTTAGATGTCCATACTGGTTGAGGATTAATTCTGATCCCCATCTCATAAAATACACAAAAATTAACATTAATTAGACTGTAGAGCTTTGTATGAAAGTCAATACAATAAAGCTTGAATGTAAAATAAATCATCATCTTGAATAGGAAAAAATTTCTTAAACAGGACATTATTCATTAAAGAAAATCTTGATAAATTAGAGTAATTTAAAAATAAAATTTCTGTTCTCCAAAAGGAAACGATAAAGCAAATAACAAGGTCAAAGTGTTAGCACATATAACCAAGATGCTCACATCCAAAATACATAAAAAATCTCTTTCAAGTTATTAGTAAAAAGACCATACAACAGAATAATATGCATATCATATAAAACAGGTCTTCACAAAAGAGGATATCCAAATGTTCAATCAATAAGCTTCACTTACATAAATTATTAGGGAAATGCAATTTAAAAATCACAATAAGATATTATTATACACTTAGAAAAACACCAAAAGTTGGCAAAGATGTAGAGCAATTGTTAATCTCCTATACTGGTGGTAGAAGGCCTTTTGAAACAGTCCAGTAAAGCTGAATATATGCATAGCTTAGAAATCACCTCTTCTGTTCCTTGTCATATATACAACAGCAATGTGTAGAAATGTTTATTAATAGATACGTACAGAGATATTCATAGGAAGTATAGCTGGTGATAGAAAAACCTCAATAGTAGAATAGATGAATAAATTATAGTACAGATTACCACAGAGTAATGAAATGAATGAACTGCTGCTATATGCAAAAACGGGGTTGAATTTCATATTGAGTGAAAGAAACAAGGGAGAAAAAAATATGCTTGCTATTTTTGTATATATATATGTCTCTCCAATATTCATAGATTGGCATTTAAACTCCAAGATGATGATGGTGATCCGGGAGGATTTGGGAGGTGATCAGGCAACAATGGCCGCACACATCAAGGGGTCAAATTAGGCAGATAGCAGCCCTTACCAGATGAATGATATTTTTCTTCCTTGATCACAGACTTCTCAGCCTGAAGAACACTAAAAAGAAATTTATATTCTTTATAATGTAATTAATGTCAGGTGTTTTGGTATAGCAGCATGAATGGATGGACTACTTACATGAAATCTAAAGCAAGTAATAGTGAACGATAGTCTTTTAAGTATGGAAAGAAGAAATTATTGCCCATGACCAGGGAAAGTACTATCTCAAAGAATTAGTGAACAATACTAAATGTGACATTGGGCCAGGAATAGTAACCAGGAATAGTGACACTGGACTAGAGAAACTCATAATTCACAGAGCTCAGAAGATTTTGCCTCAACAGTGAGAAATAATTAACCTTAGACTGAACACTGCTGTGTATATGCCTACAGAATTAAAAAAAGCAAGAACTTAAAGGATAAAAATTTTCAGTAACACAACGGCATCTCAAAACAAAAATCAAGAAGATTTATAGATATACAAAATTTCCAACATCCAACAGTGTAAGATTCATAATACCTGGCATCCAGTTAAAGATTGCAGGCATGCTAAAGAGTAGGAAAATATAACCAATAATGAGAATGATCAATGAATCAAAGCTGTCCCAGAACTTATACAGATGTTCAAATTAGCAGACAATTACATTAAAATGGATATTATAACTGTATTCCATATGTTCAAAAAGTTATTCAGAAACATGGAACATATACAAAAGATGAAAAAATTTCCAAGGATGAAAAGCATAATATCTGAGATGAAAATGACACCAAGAGGATTTAACTATAGATTAGATGTTGCAGAAAAAAATTATTAGTGAACTTGAATAGATGGCAATAAGAAAAATATACAACTGAAACAGAGTAAAACAACACTTTTTTTAAAAAAGGAAAAGAATCTCAGCAAGCAAGGAGACAAATATATATGTAGTTGGAATTCATGAGGAAAAAAGTACAGAAAAATTTTAAGAAATATTTGAAGGCAAGATGGTTGAAAACTTTCCAAATTTAATGAATACTAATACCCACATATGCCAAAAGTGTAGTGAACCTAAAACACAAGAAACATAAAACACCAAGGCACATCATAAGCAAATTGCTCAAAGCCACTGACAGAAAATCTGAAAAGGAGCCAGAGACTGAGTAAATGTTCTACAGATGAACAAAGATAAAGATAATGGAAGATTTATTTTGAAATCAATCTTTACACTTAACAAAATTTTAAAGTACTAGACAATAAAATTACCATACTATATATTATACATATATACAAATAATATAGTTATAGATACATGTATGTATATATATATACAATTTTCTCCTTTCTCTCCCCCCAGAGACCATTAATTTATTCTCTGTCCATATAGATTTAACTGCTCTGAATAATGTATTTAAAGACAATTATAAACTATGTATCAATGTTAAGCTTTATTGTCTTAGTGTAATTTTTAAAGTTTCACCCATATTGTAGAATACCCCATGCATCAATATTATATGATTTCTTATGGCTAAATAGTATACCATTGTATGGATAAATGGCATTTTGCTCATGCATTTATCAATTGGGAAAATGTTGGTTGCTTCAACTCCATAATTATTATTACTAACGATACCATTAATATATATCTACAAGTTTTTATGTTGAAGATGTTTTCAGTTGTTTTGTGTGTATGCCTAAGAATGGAATGGTCCATCATAGGGTGACTCTACATAGAACTTTTTCTAAGACCACCAACCTATTTTTAACAGCAGCTACATAATTTCACAAATTTACCAGCAATATATGGGGATTCTGATTTCTCCACAAGCTTGACAACCCTTGCTATTCTATATTTTATTTATTATGACCATTTATGTGCATGAAGTAATTGAAGTTGTGGTTTGTATTCCCTCAGTGACTAGTAATGTTTAGCATCTTTTCATGGGCTAATTGATCATTTGTATATTTTTGGCAGAAATGTTTATGTCATTTGTCCATTTTTATATTGGGTTGCTTTGTCTTTTCATTGTGGAATTGTGTAAGAGGTTTTTTTTTATATATTCTAGACACTAAATGTTTATCAGATACATGATTTACAAATATATTATTCCACTTCACAGGTTGTTTTTTCACTTGTTTGATAGTGTTCTCTGAAGCACAAATGTTTTTAATTTTCATGAAATCAAATATACCCATTTTTCTTTTGTTGTTTATGTTTTAATGTAAAATTATTCACCCAAAGCATTCCAAACAACCTTTGGAAATAAAACTAAGATATTTTCAGACATATAAGTCGCAAAAGAATTTGTCACCAGTAAGTCTCATCTCCAGAAATCCTAAAGGAAGTTCTTTAAGAAGAAAGAAAATGACAATTGATGGGAATACAAATCTGGAAAAGAATGACAACCAAGAAAGTTTCTTGTCCCTGCTTGTATGAATATACAAGATATTTTTTATGGTGATTTAAATTTTGTAAAGTTAATTTGTTGCATAAATTATATAACATCAATGTATTATGAGAAATATGCAAATATATATATATATACAAATTTTTAAAATAATTCAATATATGTTCCCTAGCCACAGTAAAATAAAACTAGAAATAAATAACAAAAGAAAATTGAGAAACTTATAAATATGTGAACATTAAATAACATATCCCTAAATAGCACATAGTCCAAGAAATGTTCACAAAACTCTTTTATGAGCAAACAGGGGAAAACATGGCATTTTCAAATTTGAGGAATTCTGTCAAAAAAGTAACTAGGAATAAATTTATACAATTAAACTATATTATGAAAGAATAATGTTGGAATCAGTTACTGGGGAATTGATCTCAAGAAACTTGCAAAAGAACAAAGTAGTTCCAAAATAAGGAGGAAAAAGCAAATATTGAGATCAGAGCAGAAATTAATGAATTAGAAAAAAGAAAGCAATAGAGAAAATAAAAGAAGCCAAATGTGGTTCTTGGTAAAATAAAAAACTAGATAAATTTTAGACCAACTTGACAGAATACAGAGGGGGAAAAAGGAGAGAGACAGAGAGATTAGAAAGACAAATGATCAATTAGGAGTAATACGTGAGCTATTACTTGAGTTTCTACAGAAAATAGAAGGCTAGGAGTCTGCCCAGAGAGGAGCTGCATGAGCATGCAGACAGCCGCTGGAGGCAGGATTCCATCTCTAAGTATGGGCAGATCCCGGGGAGCAGCTATGTGGCCCAGACTAGTGCAGCTGCAGGCAAATTCCAGGTGGGAGTCTGCCCCAACCCCAGAGGCTCCACCATACAAAGAAACTTCCCAGAGAGGAGCTGCTTGGGTCCAAGCTCACTCCAGAGGTCCAGCATTCCATCTGTGAATACATGCAGATTCCAGGGAGCAGCTGTGTGGCCTGGACCATCAAGGGTGTGGGCAGATCCCAGCCTGGGTTCTTCCCAACCCCAAAGGTTCAGGCCCATCTGCCCAAGCCAAATGCCTGCCCATAAATGGGTGGCATGGGTACAACAGAGGCTCACCATACCACTGGCCACAGCAAGGGACCCTAGCCTGCAGAAGACCTATACAGGCACACAGGCAATACCCAGAGGCTCGCACCAATACCATTGATAAGTGTGAGGAGACCCTAGCCAAAGTCTGCGCAGACAACAGAAACTGGGGTACACAGGCCCCAATCAAAGGCCCTCCAAGACAATAGCTACATAGGGGCCCCAGCGAGAGGCATGTGTAGATACTATACCAAATGTGCTCAGTCCTCAGCCAGGAGCCTGCCCAGATAAAACATCAGCCCAGAGATCTAGAAGGCCACTCTGAAGTAAGGAATTGATGTACAAATGAGCAGCACAGAAAAGGCTGCTCAGTGGCTTGCTGAGAATTCAAGAGCAAAGGATGAGAAAAACTTACCTCAGCAAAGGCAAAGCAGGCTGCATATGTTGAAATGACAAGACACATAAACAAGACTCAAAACCAGACTTCCCAATCATCTAAGGCAACCCCAAAGGGAAATGAAATGGAACAATCTGATAGTCAACCACCTGGACTCCCTGAACTGGCAAAAAAAGAGGATCGGGAAGAAATGAAATCAGAAATAATTTCTCAGTAACAGCAGAGATTGTACCCATAGTGCAAGACATGATTAATAAATCCAGAGTTGACACAGATAAAAAAATGTGGACCTGAGGAACATGATGGAAACCCAACATAGTAAACAGATGCAATCCATAAAACAGGTGCAAACAGATTTTCAGGAGATTAAAAACTCCACTGAAAGTATACACAGCAGAATGAGTCAATGTGAGGGTAGAATATCAGATATAGAAGATAGGATTGCAATTAGTGACCAGGAAAAGAAAAAATTCTTAAAAATAGTAAGGGACCAGGAGAAATTAATCCACCAGCTGCTAGATGATGCAAAGAAGAATAACATAAGACTGATTGGAGTCATGGAAGAAACAGGAGAGGGTGCAGATGACATAAGAAAAGACTGTTCACAGAAGTAATGGCAGAAAACTTCCCATATAGGGGAAAAGAACTGAACATAGAGATAAGTGAGGCATATAGTACTCCAACTACCTATGATTAAAAAAAATCTACACATAGGCATATAATAGTCAAGAATCCAGAAACCCAACAGAGTAACAAACTTCTACAAGCAGTTAGAGCAAAGAAGCAAATCACATACAAAGGAAAGCCCATCAGAATCACAGCAGATTTCTCAATGCAAATCCTCAAAGCAAGAAGAGTTTGGAGTGACATATTTCAAGCCTTGAAGGAAAACAGCCTCCAACCCAGATTGATGTACTCTGCACAACTACCTTTCAAAATTGATGGAGAAATAAGATACTTTCATAACAAAGAGCACCTTAGGAACTTCATGAATACCAAAGCAGCACTCCAAAAAATTTTAGACAATATCCTAGGAAAAGACAATGAGGATCACAACCCCAGGAAGCACAGCAGAATGAATCCATCTGGCATGACAAGAAATTAAATGCAAAGGGGGAGAATCCAACAAAAAGTCATGACAATGATAAGTCAAAACGTATCACTTATAACCATCAATGTTAATGGTCTCAATTCACCAATCGAAAGAAATAGACTGGCAGAAAGGGTCAAGAAGCAAGATTCAACAATATACTGCATACAAGAAACACACTTAATTCAAAAAAAACTCATAGGCTGAAAGCAAAAGGGTGGAAAAGAATAGTCCATGCAACAGGAACCTGAAAAAAGGCAGAAGGCTCTATCATCTTTGCAGATAAAGTGCATTTCAAACCCACACTGATTAGTAGAGACAAAGAAGGACACCACATTCTTGTAAAGGGAGCAATCCAAGAGGAAGAGATGAAAATCATAAATATATATGCATGAAATGCAAGTGTGTCCAACTATATAAAACAAATGCTGATGGACACAAAAAATCAAATAAGCAGTAATACAATAGTAGTGGGGGACCTGAATACTCCACCATCCCAAATAGATCAACTAAACAAAAAATAAGCAATGAAACACTAGAACTCAATCAAACTCTTGAACAAATGAACTTAACAGTTGTTTACTGAGTGTTCCACCCCATAAAATCAGAATACACATGCTTTTCAGCTGCACATGGGTCTTTCACCAAAATAGACCACATACTAACTCATTGAACATGTTTACATAAGTGCAAAGGAACTGAAGTTATCCCTTGTATATTATCAGAGCATAGTGGGACGAAATTGGAGATCAATAGCAAAAGAAACTGAAAGAATTTCATAAACACATGGAAATTGAATAACACACTTCTGAATAACCAATGGGTTATAGAGGAAATTAAACAAAAAATCAGACAGTTCATAAATTAAGTGACAATCCCAGTACAACATAACAGAATCTATGGGACACAATGAAAGCAGTCTTACAAGGGAAATTCATAGCAGTGAATACTCATATTAGGAAAACAGAGAGAGCCCAATTAAACAACCTGATGCTAAACCTCAAGCTTTTAGAAAAAGAAGAACAGGACAAACCCAAAGCTCATACAAGGGAAGAAATTATAAAGACGATAGCAGAAATCAATGCCATGGAGACTAAGAGAATGATACAACAAAATCAATGAAGCTGAGTTGGCTCTTCAAAAGAATAAACAAACTTGACAAAGCCTTAGTCAACCTTATCAGAAAAAGGAAAGAAAAGGCCCAAATCCATGCAATTAAGAATGAAAAGGATGAATTTGCAATGGATCCAGGAGAAATCCAGAGGATCATCAAAACCTACTTCAAGAACCTATACGCCAATAAGATCGAAAACACAGAAAAAATGAACAAATTCCTAGATACTTATGGCTTACCAAAGTTGAATCAAGAAGATATATAAAAATGCAAAACAACCCAATATTAATCAATGAAATTGAAAACTTAATTTAAAAATTACCAACAAAGAAAAACCCAGGTCCTGATGGCTTCAATGCTGAATTTTACAAGACATTTAGAGAGTAGCTAATGCTACTGCTTCTCAAACTCTTTAATGAAATTGAAAGGGAAGCAATACTCCTGAATTCATTCCTGGAAGCAAGCATCACCTTGATCCCCAAAGCAGAGAAAGACCCAACTGAAAAAGAGAACTAT
>NW_004624744.1:27720471-27746136 GCF_000247695.1 Heterocephalus glaber
AATAAGAACCAAGATACATTATGTAAAGGTACAATTCCCAATGAGAAATGTAATTGTGTTGTATACCTACAATGTACCAATAAAAGAATTTAATTTTAAAAAAAATGAGCAGGAATCTGATATTAGGTCATACATTGAGGACACTATGTAAAGAAGGAATAAAAGGTAATTATTAAAATGTTACATGACCACTCAAAAAAAAAAAAAAAAAAACTCCTTCACAGAAAATGTCTATAGAGAGATATATGCTCTGGTTAATTTATCCCTGTCTGTGATATTTTATTTTCTTAATGATGTCTTTTTGTGAAGACAAAATTTTAGTGTTAGGAAGCCTGACATAAAACTTTTTTCTTTTAGGTTTAGAGCTTCCTATGCCCTTTTTAAGAAATCTGACTAATGTAAGGAATCAAAAATTATATCCTATGTTTTTCACTCAAAAGTTTTATAGGTTTAGTTTTAAAAGTTTTTCTCAGTAGTGTTTACTTTCTCAGCATCTTGGAGTCTCTCTCATGGGTGGGAAGCAAAGTATTCAGCTGGAAATACAGGGGGATGCCAATGCAGATGTCTGGAGCACCTTCTCTGCATCAGTCTATTTTCTCCAGACTCTGACCCGCAATGTACAGCCCTCTAGGGGCTCTTCAAATGTCAATCTATATATCTTCTGCTTGACTCTGCTTGACCTTATGCTCCAAATGCCATAGACTTTAAAGTGCATAATGGTAGAGAGCTTATAGTCTGACTTTGTGATTCTCTTCTTTTCAGGATTGCATTATGAAAACTGTTGTTTAGTTTATTTTGTCCAGTCTTTTAGTTGTTTATAGTGGGAAGACAGATCTGGTTCTAGTAGTTCAGTCATAGTTACAAGAGGAATATTGTTATAGTTTTGACTACTCAGGCACGTGTGTTCATAAATACAATATAAAAAACCTATAGTAGGATGATCAAGAAATATTCAGAATAACTTGATTTCCCCCAAATAACAGAAGCAACAGTCAGAAGAAATTATGAGTACAGAAAAGACTGAATGATATTTTTCATGTAAAGTATTTAAAATATTAAAAGATAAGACAGGGCCGGGGATTTAGCTCAGTGGTTCTGGCACCTGCCTCGAAAGCGCAAGGTCCCGAGTTTGATCCCTGGTACCAAAAAAAAAAAAAAGATAAGACATTCATATTTCAAAAAATATATTGAGCTGTTATATCTAATAAAGTCATGGGAATAATAATATGTACAGTAATATCACAGAGCAATTTACTAATTCTCCAGATAGTATTTTTTTCTAGATAGTATTAATAGGTTTTATAAACTTTCTTTCATTAATCAACATGATGACGATAAATATATTAGGGCTGGAGTGTCTTACTAGTTTTTCTTCACACAACATATGAAGACATCCTACAGATACCAACAATGCAAGGTAGGGTTGTTGCTTCTGATTAAAAGGCATAAAAATCCTAAAATTGAAAGGAGAATTGATTTTAGTGGGGGGAAAAAAGAGAATAGTATAAGATTTTCCACATATGTACTTATGACTGCGTGCTTATTCATGTGATTTAGATGAATTAATCAGTTTCTTTAAATTTACCAGCCAATTTAATCTAACACCCGTTTTCATTACTTTTTTCTCTCTAAAATTTCACTGTGAGCATCCAAGTATAGTTTTTAACACTAGGCAGAAATAGCTAAGTTTTTTCAGCCTTATATTGCATAGTTTATTTCTTTTCCTCATTTTCACTCCTCAGACCGCTCAGTTAATTTAGCTTCTTTGCAAGCTTGTAAATTTTTTTCAGTCTATTATTGTATTATGGATGATATGAAAGTAAAGAAATATTTACAAAAATCTCTTCAAAACATCCATTGTTCCATTTTGTCTGAATTTACTGACAGTAAATATAATTATTAATCATGATGACCAGCATCAGCAAAGGACTTATGCAGGGAGATATCAGTAATAACTATCTTTCATTAGAATCTTGTTTTTACTGGGTGCTTTGCAACATTATCTGTCTTGGGAAATAAGCATTATTACTTCATATTTATAGTTGAGTATTTAGACCTGAGAGAATTTAAATAACATGTGAGTTCACACAGTCAGTAGCTGAAACCAGAATTCTAACTCAGATGTATTACAAATCCTGGTAGTAGATTATATCACACTGCCACAAATTTTAGCTTAGTTAATGGTTATAAGTTGACTCTAGTGAATGATCATAAAGGATTTAAAAAGTTTCCATGTAGAAAACTATTAAACATTAACACTTTTCCACAGGATTTCTTTTAGACTTAAAGTGGAAGATCATGGTGACATAGGTGCCTCTTCATCTGATACCTTTGGATCAGATGAACATGAGAGTTGAAAGAGGTGTACTAATCACTTTATACCTTCTACAATATCTTGGAATTGTCTCGCAGCTTCTCTCATGTCATAGGATTACATGCTCTCAGCAATAGGTTGGAATTTCCAGGCAGCGAGTTTTATAAGTACATCAGTAGCTTTTTTGCAATTGTTAAACAATCCACCATAATCCTACTCCAGAATTATCCATCATGGATCTTGGCTCTGACAGCCTCCTTTGTTTAAAAGCAAGAACAGAGTCATGACCTGAATTGGACACTACCACAAAACTGTAGACACCAGAAGATAACCACAGGCTTGAAATCATAGAGAAATTTCTTTCTTTCCCTTCTTCTTTTAATTAATTTGTGTTTTATTGGATTTTTTTTTTATGATTGTGAAAAATCTTTTTAGTTTTTAAAAAAATGTTGCTTTGTTCTTATTTTTGTCTTTTCTTTCTCTTTTTCCCTCCTATCTTTTTCACCAGTTTCCTAAGACTTAGGTAATCTTTTGTCCTTCAGCCTTGCTTCTAATCTCTTTTTCCTCTTTTATTTATCTACATTTTTACTCATCCTTTTTAAATATTCCCACCTTGCAGTAAAATTACCCTATTGCATGGACATTCACTGAATGTAATTGTCTGATTTGTCTTAGATCTTGTTATATAAATATAAATCTTCTACCTACTGTTAAAATTAACAAATTTATAGTTATCACAGTTTGTCATTTTTCAGTCTGGGATTGGTGCTATTATTAATACTTACTGTTTTACTTTAGTGAAGGTGACATAGTTGTAATCAATTGATCTTCCCAGTATGCTAATACCTAGATTGTCTGGACATCATGAACAATATCATATTGCAGTATCAAATAACTAAGTGCAAGGCCAAACAGATAGCAAACTTTCATCCCTAAAAAATTAGGATGGACTTTAAAATAAAAAGCTAGAAATGCCTAGAAGATACCTCTGAAAAGTAATCAAAGAAGACTTTATACTACTAATAAAGCTACATACCATCAGCATTTTATAAGCCTCAGTGCAGAAAACAAAGAAATAAAAAAATAGAAAAGGAAAAAAATCGCAGAAGCAAGATGAAACCCATAACTCCCTACTCACCCAAGGCAAACCAAAGGAGCATTGAGATGAAAGAAATAATAATAATGAAAAACCTCCCAGATGAATTTTATGAAATGGTGGCAGTGGAAGTAATAAAACAGATTAAAAACTCTTTTGACAAAAACAAAACAGATATAATTGAAGAGATGATGACAATAAAGAAGGAGATGATTAGTGAATCTAGAGTAGATACAGATTTTAAAAAGATAGAGGAGCTTAGGAAAGATATGGAAACCATAGATGCCCAACACAGAAAAGAACTGGATCCCATCAAACAGACTCAAATAGAAATTCTAGATATGAAAAATTCAACTGAAAATATGCATAGCAGAATCAACTAATGTGAAAATAGAATATCAGATATAGAAGACAGAGTTGTGATTTGCAATCACAAAATGAGAGACTTCTTAAAAATACCAAGGGACCATGAGATATCAATCCAATATCTGATAAGTGATGTAAAGAAGATTAATGTAAGATTAATTGAAATCAATAAAGAATTGGAAGATAGAACAAAGGGCATAAAAAACTTGTTCACAGAAGTAATCCGAAAACTTTCTAAAATGAAGAAGAATTTGAGATACAGATAAGTGAGACAAAAACTCCAATTAATCATAATCAGAAAAAACTACACCAAGGCTTATAATAGTCCAAGATTACTAAAATTTAACATAAGAACAGAATATTAAAAGCAATTAGA
Organism: Heterocephalus glaber; assembly: GCF_000247695.1. The sequence continues at coordinate 27,724,624 of NW_004624744.1, forward strand.
GAAAAGAAACAAATCACCTATAAAGGAAAAATCATCAGAATCATAGCAGACTTCTCAAATCAAACCCTTAAGTCAAGAAGACCATGGAATGAAGTATTTCAAGTTCTAAAAGAAAACAACCTCTAACCCAGATTGATATGCCCCACAAAATTACCTTTCAAAATTCATAGATAAATAAGATACTTCCATGGTAAAGAACATGTAAAGAAATTCATGACCACCAAACCAGGGTTCTGAAGGATATTCTGGAAAACACAATGAAGACAACAGTTCCAAGAATCCCAACAGAATAAATCCACCAGGCAAGACAACCAATTAAACAGAAGGGGAACAAAAAGGTAAGTAACAACAAGAAAATAATATGACAAAGATAAGTCAATACATATGAGTTATAATCAGCAATGAGAATGTTTTAGATTCACCAATCAAAAGAAACAGATAAAAAAAAGGGTCAACAGTACACTGCATATAAGAAACACATCTAACACGATGAAATTTATAGACTGAAAGTCAAAGGATGGAAAACAATGCTCCATGCAACAGGAGCCCAGAAAAAAAAGAAGAAGCTAGCTATTCTTTTAGCAGACAAAATGGATTTCAAGCCAAAACTGATCAGAAGAGACAAAGGTCACTACACACTTGTTAAGTGTACAATCCAAGAGTAAGAGTTATCAATCATAAATATATATGCACCAAGTACTGGTACACCAAACTACAAAAAACAAACACTAATATATATAAAAAATCAGATAAGCTCTAATAGAGTTGCAGTGATGGACCTCAATACCCCACTTTCACAAATAGACAGATAAACTAGACAAAATATCAACAAAGAAATATCAGAGCTGAACCAAGACTCAACAAATGAACTTGGTTGATATCTACAGTGTTCCACCCAACAAAAACAGAATACACATTCTCACTAGCATATAAGATGTTCTCTAAAACAGACCATAGAAATAACCCATAAAATAATAACCCATAGAAAATGCTTAAGTAAATGAAAAGGAATTGAAATTATCCCATGTGTATTATCATAGGACAATGAAATTTGATCATAGGACAATGAAATTTGAAATCAAAGGCAAAAGAAACTACAAAAATTACATAAACAAATGGAAACTTACAAAAACCCTCCTGAACAATCAATGAGTCACAGATGAAGTTAAAGAAGAAATTAAACACTGTCTATAATAAAACCAAAAAGTCAATAAGACATACCAGAACTAATGGCACACAGTGAAAGCAGACATATGAGGGAAATTTATAGTAATGAATTCCTGTATCAGAAAAACAGAGCGAGCTCAAATAAACAACCTAATGTTGAACTCCAAGGTTCTAAAAAAGAAGAGCAAGTTAAACCAAAAGTGTTTATGAAGAAGGAAATTATGAAGATCAAAGAAGAAATTAATGCAACAATACAAACTAAGAACACATGAATCAAAGAGCCAATGAATAAAAGAGTTGGTTCAGTAAAAGATTAACTACAGTAGAAAAACACTTAGCCCACATTATCAGAAAAAGAAAAAAACAGACCCAAATCTGTGAAATTAGGAATAAAAAGGGGGAAATCACAACAGATCCTGCAGAAATCCAGAAGATGATCAATTCCTACATTGAGAACCTTTATTCTAATAAGATAGAAAACTTACCAGAGTGGAATTGAGAAGATATAAAAATTCTAGATAACCCCAAATCATTCATTGAAATTTAAGAAGTAATTTTTAAAAACTACCAACAAAGAAAAGTCTAGGTCTTGATGAATTCACTGGTAAATTCTACAAGAAATTTAGAGAAGGTCTAATGCCACTACCCTTTAAACAGCTTAATGAAACTGAAAGGGAAGCAATACTCCCAAACTCATTCCTCAAAGCAAGTATTAATCTGACATCAAACCCAGAGAAGGATCCAACCAAAAAAAAGAAAACTATAGGCCAATCTCCTTAAAGAACACAGATGCAAAATTCCTTAGTAAGATACCGGCAACCAGAATGCAGCAAATCATCAAAAAGATTATACCATGACAAAGTAGGATTCATCCCAGAGATGTAGGGATGGCTCAGTATATACAAATCAATGAATGTAATACACCATATTAACAGAACCAAGAAAAAACCCACATGGTCATCTCAATAGATGCAGAAAAACCATTTGATATATTTCAACACCCATTCATGGGAAAACATCCTTACAGAAAGTTGAAATAGAAGCTCTTCATCTCAATCTGATGAAAGCCATCTATGACAAATCAACAGCCAACATCATACAAAATAGTCAAAACCTGAGGGTTTTCACTCTAAAATCGGGAGCAACCAGGGTCCCCATTATTACAATTCCTGTTCAATATAGTTCTGGAAACATTAGCCTGGGCAATTAGACAAGAGACAGAAATAAATGAAATATGGATAGGAGAGAAAGAAGTTAAATTATCATATTTGCTGGTGACATGATACTCTACATAGAAGACCCTAAACACACAACCAAAGGAATCCTTGAGTGAATAACAAAATTCAGCAGTGTAGCAGAATACAAAGTCAAAAGTAAAAACCCAATAGCATTGCTATGCATGAATAATAAACTCACTGAGAGAGAAATCAAGGAAATAACATCTTTCACTATAGCATCAAGAAAAATGAAGTGCTTGGGAATCAATCTAAAAAATGAACTGAAAGACTATAGTATTTGGATATAGACTATAGTACTTGGATATAGAAAATTGAAGAAGATATCAGAAACCAGAAAAATATCCCCCTTTTTTTTAAGTAGGCAGAACAAATATCATGAAAATGGTCATACTTCCAAAATTGTTATATATATTTAAATCAGTCCCAATCAAAATACCAATAGCTTACTCACAGAAGTAGAGAAAATAACCCTAAATTTCATATGGAATCAGAAGAGACCTAGAATAACAAAAGCAATTCTAGGCTACAAGGCAAAGGCATCACATTCCTGGATTTGAAGTTATACTACAATGCTACCATGATACAAACAACATGGTATTGGAATAAAAGGAAACAGACCTAAGAATCAGTGGAACAGATAGTATAGAAGATGCAAAAACAATTCCAAGCACACTCAGCTACCTTATCTTTGACAAGGGGGTCAAACACCTTCAATAGGAGAAACATCCTTTTTAATAAATGGTGCTGGGAAAATAGGATTTCCATATGCCAAAAATTGAACCTAGACCCATATGTCTCACCATGAACTGAACTAAAATCAAAATGAATCAAAGATCTATATATTAAATCATAAAAACTTTATCTGCTAACAAATAGAATAGATAAAACTCTAGAAGACATAGGTTTATGCAAAGTCTATATGAACAAAATCCTGATCACACAAAATATATTACAAAGAATCAACAACTCTGATGATATCAAATTTAAAAACTTCTGGAAGCAAAAGTATCAACAGAGTGAAGAGATAACCCACAGAATAGGAAAATATGTTTACTAGCTTCTCCTCTGACAAAGAATATCATCTAGAATATATATAAAATAACTCAAAAAAGTAGACCTTCCTAATTTAAAGACCCAGTCCAAAAAAGGGCACTAGAAATGAATAGACATTTCTCAAATAATGAAGTACAAACAGCAAATAAATATATGAAAAAATGTTCAACATCAGAAGTCATTTGACAAATACAAATTAAACCAATGCTGTGATTCCATCTTACCCCCCAGAAAGAAAGGTTTATCAAGGAATCAACCAATAACAAATGCTGGTGAGGCTTGGAGAAAAAGAATTCTTTCTCCATTGTTGATGGGAATGTAAACTGGTATAAGCACTATAGAAATCAGTATGGAGAGTCCTCAAATAATTAAAACTAGAGGTTCCATTTTACCCAGATCTTCCTCTCCTAGTTATCTTCCCAAAAGTGTTAAAAGCATCATACCACAGTGACATATGCATGCCCATATTTATAGGAACACAATTTATAATAGCAAAATCTTGGAAACAGCCCATACATTGAAGAAAAGATGAGTGGATAAAAAAATGTGGTATTTATATTCAATGGAGTACTACTACTCTGCCAAGAAGAAGGATAAACTTGAGTCATTTGCAGGAAAATGGATGCACCTCAAGACCATAATCTTAGGTGAAATAAATTGGAAACATGGTTTTAAATATGACATTGCTTCACTTGTGTGAGAAACCCAAAATATAAACAAGGGGCATAATTGAGGATAAATGTTGAGAAGTAGGAAGAACATGTTCCAATAGGAAGGAGAACAAGGGAGGTGGGAAAGGGAAGGAAAGAAAGAAAAGAAAAAAGAGAGAGAATGGAAGGGAAAAAGTGAACTAAAGTTTCTGTAAATGCGGGGAAGAAGGGTTGAAGGGAGGGTTGGGGAATAGGAGAAAAACAATAAAGATATAGTATGTACAGGTACAAATTCCCTTCAATGAATGTGAAATCGATACGTATGACAAATACATAGCAAAAAAAAATAAAGTAAAAAATATACTAAAGAAAAAGGTAGAAACACTGTTATTATTTTAAAAGTTGTTCTTCAGAGTATGTCTGCTGAAACCATGTGGATCTTCTTGCCTCTGCAGTTGCCTAATTCTAAATCAGTGATGGTGAACCCTGTGTAGAATGAGGGCCCAAACTGCAACCTGAAACCCACTTATTTATCATACACATTGCAATTAAACCTAAATACTGAGGTTTTAGTTTAGAAAAAACAACTCATACACTTGGCTCATCAGCTGACAGAGAGGCCTCTGTATACCTGCTGCCATAGGTGTGCCACCACTGTGTAAATGAGCACTTTCTATGACATTTTCAAATGCTTTTACTGTCCTTCCTTGGTAATGACCACATTCAGACAAACATGAAATGATTTATTTTGTCATTGCTTTGATTTTACCAGTTAGAATTTTATAACACAATGTTGGAAGACTTTATTTTCATCTTCATAAAGAAGACTTCCTCTTTCAGTCATGTATTCCCTTGAATTCTTTAGGCAGGCTGTGATTACCAATTTTCCAAAAGGGATCTCTTTCATTATCCACAAACTCCTCTTCCCTATGAACCACACCAATGAAAATAGGCCTGGGGCCTTTGATCGAATGTGAAGAGAGGTCACTTCTCAGAGACTGTTCATTCCTGTCACATTGGGTGAAGAGCACAATGCCACAACATTGTAGCTTCTCAAACTACTCATGGAAATGATGGGACATCAATTAGGACTGCCTGACATGAATGAGGTACAGAGCAGCAGTGTAGATGACTGCCCTGAATGCCAGCAGTACAACCTATACGCTAAGAATCATCCCAGTGAGTCTAGTGCTGTGTCACAATGTGGATAGATGAGAGTATGAATCACCATTTAACACAAACCTAAGGGTTGGTCATAGAATTTCAATATCCCAGAGCCCTGAACTGGTTGGTTAGTTAACTGATTGTGTCAACTTAAGTAAGAAATGTTCAATTAAATAAGATCAGCATAGGTCTGAGTGTGGCTAAAGGGATTTATTGAAGACAAAAGACCCATTCTAGGGCAATTTATGACCTAAATGGTATAACAGAAAAAGGAAGAAGGAAGGCTCACTTCTGTTTCTTTGAAAGAGCTCCAGTCTTCACCTTGACCTTGGATGCCATCTCCTGGCTCCCAGTGCAGACTCTCCAGCCTTCCATTTCAGATCCTAGGGCTTCCTGATATAGACTAGTATGGAACACCACACTGAGCTCTCAGCATTCAACTGGATCCTTTGGATCTCTAGCACACAGACAGAACTTTTGTACTTTTCCCACCTGATGCTGTAGGAGGCCATTGTAAGACTATATTTTACATTCTTCTATATTTGCATATCTTGTATTAAATCTATTTTTCTAGGATGCACTGACTGATAGAACTGGTCACAGTCTGAGTCACAGTATGAGTCACTCAATATTAGTGTGTCAGCCCCACTTTGGCAGGTTAACTTTGGTGAATTTCCAGAAAATAATAAAGTTCTAGGGATCGCTCAATAGACCCAAGTCTAGGGGCTCCTGAGGCCATTAGCTCTACCACATGTGGGTAGGGTTCAGATTGCAGGTGAAAGGATCAAATTTTGCCATACACTAGGCATACCTAATGCAGAGCCCTCCACACAATGCTGAGAAAGCACTGCTATTTCTACCCAAAGCCAGTCCAAAAGAATCACTCAGAAATTTGGAAGTAGGCACCTCCAGAGACCAAAACCCTTGCAGCACCAGCTCTAAGCTTCATCCACACATTGCTAGCCAGGCCTTCCTAGGCATTGGAGGAGGATTTAGAAATTTAGAAGAATGGTGTTCCCAATCGGCGGGGGGGGGGGGGGGGGCACTGTGCATGGGCCAAAGGTGGATATTGTGGTCAAATCCAAAAGTCCTCTCGGAACCAGTTCACCCCCCCCCCACACACACAAGTAAGCAGGCAAATCCTCACTACCACAGGCAATTAGGGAGTATTCTTAAGGGTAACAGGCTGTTACTACGTTTTACTTCCCTTTCTTCCCTTCTAATCTTTCTACCACCTGGAGGGAGAGGCTATACAATTTGTCCAGAGATAAGAGTTTTTGGTGCCAAGTTTATCACCAAGACAGCCTTGAAGAGACCCTTGAAAATGCCAGTCACATCAGCCACACTGATGAAACAGTTTCCGTGGTGGGAAGACATCAGAAATAGTCCCATATTTGAACCACTTCCATCAATACAATTTTACTGGATCTTTACTTTTCTTCTTTATCTTATACTTAGTATATAAGAGCAGTAGAACATAACAAAGGAAAAAAGACAAGAAATATCACTGGCAAGCCAATATTCAGGATATTTTTCTTATTATTTTGATATAGGGCTCCATATCTGGTACTTATTGTTAACTATAATATAATGTGATTGTTTCCCTTAAGACACTCCTAAATCCCTGCTTCACAATTAGATCATTAAATATCATAGTACAGTTATCTTTTAATCCTAGATTTGTAAAACTAGAATTTTTATCATTTAGGGGTATATTTTTTTCTTTTTTTCTTTCCCCCTCTCCCTTCCTCTGTCTCTTTCTACAACTCTTCTTTTGTTGTTGTTGTTGTCGTACTTGGGGTTGAACTCAGAGCCTCCATAATAACCTTAGTCTCCAATTTTATTTATTTATTTATTATTATTTTGAGACAAGATGTTGCTGAGTTGGCCAGGATGGACTCTAAGATATTACCACCTCAGTCTCACAGAATGTTGGGATCACAAGCATGAGCCACTATGTCTAGCCAGAGGATGTTAATTCAGTGAAAATTTATAAATTACAAAGATGTACCTCATAAATGATAAAAGTATAAATTAAGAATCTTTCTCAAAATTGGCAAGACAGTATAAAATCAAAATTTTTGACAGAAATGTCATTATATTTGGTATTATAAGTAGAGACAATTTAATGTACATTGATAGAAGAGTGTCAGGTATATGCAAATTCTATACCATTTTATATAAATAACTTAAGCATCTGTATGTCTTTGTATATTCAGAGCACCAGGCTATAACAGAGGATGTCTGTATTTGTGTTTATATCTGCCACAACATAACTTGGGCAAATTAGTTAATTTTTCGATGCCCCGGTTAGTCAACTTCAAAAATGAATGAGACATAATAGAACCTGCATAGGCTTTAGTGATTGAATAAATTAGGAAATGAAAATCTTTTAGAACAATATTTGGACACAATAAGTACTACATACCTATATTATATTTATTATTTCTATTATTATTTATATTTAGGATTCTGTTTTTTAATGTTTTTATTCTTAAATTCTTTTATTGGTACATTTTAGGTATACAATACATTTACATTTATCATTGGGTGCTTGTACCTGTACATGATGTATCTTAGTTCTTACTTTTTCCCCATTACCTGTGCACCCCTCACCCCTCCACCCTTCCCTATTTACATAGACTTCATTTCCATTTTTTTCTTTTCTTATAATTTTTCCTTCCCCTTCTTTCCTTTCTCCTTCCCATCCGACCAACTCTAACTCTTTGGACCTTTCTCCAAATTTCAAATTATCAATTATTCATTTTAATCATTTTAACCTTATTTATACTTTCAGGTTCTCACACTAGAGAAACTATTCGGTATTTACATATATGTGTCCTATTTATTTCACTTAGGAGTATGGCCTCGATATGCCTCCATTTGGCTATGAATGACTCCAGTTTCTCATTTTTATGGCTGAATAGTATCCCATTTTATATAAAAGAAAACACATTTTCTTTATCCAGTTTCCAGTTGATGAGCACTTGAGCTGCTTCCAAGCTTTAGCTATTACAAAGTGTGTCGCTATAAACATGGGTGGACCTATATCTCTGTGGTATGGTTCTTTTAATTCTTTTGGGATGATACCCAGGAGGGGAATAGCTAGGTCAAATGGGACCTCTAATCCTAGTCTTTGAGGTATCTCCATACTGATTTTTACAGTGGTTACACTAGTTTACACTCCCTCCAATAGTGAAGAAGTGTTCCTTTCTCCCCACACCCCCACCAGCATTGGTTATTGGTTGATTTCTTGATAGCAGCCATTCTTTCTGGGATGAAGTGGAATCTCAGTGTTGTTTTCATATGCATCTCTTGAATGACCAGTGATGTGGAACAGTTTTTCATATATTTATTTGCTATTTCTAGTTCTTTGTCTGAGAAATGTCTGTTCATTTCAGATGCCCATTTTTGAATTGGGTCTAGGATATTCTTTAGAATTGCTTGTAGTGCTGGTTTGGTGTTCAAGAAATTTCTCAGGTGTTCTTTGTTGGGGAAGTATCTAATTTCCCCCATCAATTTTGAAAGATAATTTTGCAGGATACAGCAGTCTAGATTGGAAGTTATTTTCTTTTAGAGCTTGAAATACTTCACTCCAGGCTCTCCTTGAGTCAAGGGTTTGTGTTGAGAAGTCTGCTGTGATTCTGATGGGCTTTCCTTTGTAGGTGATTTGTTTCTTTTCTCTAACTGCTTGTAGGATTTTGTTCTTCTGTTGGGTTTCTGGGATCTTGACTATTATATGTCTAGATGTAGATTTTTTTTTTGATCATGGCTAGTTGGAGTTCTACATGCCTCACTTATCTGTTTGTCCAGTTCTCTACCTCTGTCTCAGAAGTTTTCCACTATTACTTCTGTAAACAGTTTTTTTATGTCAATTGTACTTTCTCCTATTTTTTCATGGACTCCTATCAGTCTTATGTTATTCTTCTTTGCACCATCTAGCAGCTGCTGGATTGATTTCTCATGGTCCTTTACTATTTTTTAAAAAATCTCTATTTTAATGCTCCTTAACCATGATACTCTCTTCTATATCTGATATTCTATCTTCAGATTTCCTTAATCTGCTGTGGATACTTTCAATGGAGTTTTTAATCTCCCAAATATCTGTTTGAATCTGTTTCATGGACTCCATTTCTTCCTTATGCTGGGTATTCATGGCTTCCAGCATGGTCCTGAACTCACCTATTTTTTTTTAATCTGTTTCTGTTCTAGAGCCTCTAATCATGTCTTTCATTCTGCTCCCCATCTCTGTAGATATCTGGGAGATTATTTCTGCTTTGAATTTTTCTAGAGCCTCATTCATCTATTTTGTTACTTCCTGTGCTATCAGTTCAGGGTATCCAGGTGATTGATTATTGGACTTTTCCACTTCGTTTCCCCCTGAGTTTACCCTTGGTGGGGTGAAAGTCTGAGTTTGTGCCTTGATTAAATGTCTTCTCAGTTTTGTTTTTGGCACTGTCCTTGGTTTAACTCCTGGGTTGATACTTTGGAATTGCTTATTGTAAGTATCTTTGTTGCTTGTAATTAGAACCCTTATGGAATGTTTCCTTCTCAGAGGTGTCTTTCAGATATAGCTGTTCTTTAAGTTTTGAGTCTCTAATGATTCTGAGGCTATCTTATTTTCATTATACCAGGAAGGGCCACTGACTAGATCAATAACAACACTTTAGCCCAAGTGATACAATCAGCAACACCACAGCATCAAGTACATCTTAGAAAATGACATTTTGTGATAGTTACTAATCTATCACCTTTAACTATGTGAATTAAATCAAAATCGAGGAGCAACCCAACATATGTTTATAGTGAATAAACTCTTCAATGTAACAACTTTGCCTTTCAGGTTGAGGAGTTAGAAGGAGTTGAGGAGGGAGTGATAGATAGGTAGAAGGATAGGGGAAGGTTAGCAGTGAGGCCAGAGGACACAGGTAAGAGAAGGAAAAAGAGGATAATAGAAAAATAAAGAAATCTGAATGAGGGCCAGAACAGGAACATAAAGGGCAATGAACAATGTGGGACAGCAAGAGAGTGAGTATGAGAGAGAGAGAAAGGAAAGAGAAAAGAAAGAAGAAAAAAAAGGAGACAAAAACAAAAATTTGCAAAGATTAGGAAAAAATTAAAGATCAGAGAAGAAAAAAAAAACCAATAATACCAATTTTGGAAATTAAAAATAAAAATGAAGATGAAGAGTCTCCTTCAGGGTATGTCTCTGCTTTTGAAATAGACAATGTGGGTAGCATTGTGCAGTTATAAGTCAGTGAGTCTCAGCCAGCCAGCCACAGACCCATGAGATTCAGGCAGATTTCTGGCTGCAAGTCCCAAGTTGAGCTCCTTGTCCTCCTGCAGGGTTGACCTCTGCAGGGTTGTATGCAGGTTCAAGCTGCCCTTCCCATGAAGATAGCCCCATTTCCGATGGGAGGTGATGATCCCTCCAACTTACCCAGTATGGAGGTCTGGTGGTTTGGTATACCCTGTGTCTTTGTAGTGTGAAACTAGGTGGTAGTACAGCCAAGAGGCCAGAGGAGTGGGGGGGACCTGTAGGCACCCACGCAGCTAAGTGGATTGTTGCTGGAGGAGCGGCCTGGATAGGGCAGGTTCCCTGCAGCTGGGGACCCCTCTCTGGCATCCACGGATGTGCCTGGCTGGCACAGGCTGGATGGAGAGGGTTCCCTCTAGGAGTCTCTTTACTATAAATTTTTATTTGGTCTCACATATAGATTTTGGAATCAGCTCCACATTCTCTATGAAAAAAATCTTCTTCTAATTTATTTGGAGTTACCTTGGGTCAAAAAATAAAAAGAATTGAAATATTCATGATATTTAGAATTCTTTACATGAAAAATGTATATTTCTTCTTTTATTTAGGTAATTTTAAAAAGAATTTTAAGAGCTATATTTCTGTTAGATCTACTCTTAGTATCTTATATTTTTCCTCACGTTGTTGTATAATAAAATGTATTTTCTACCATTTGTTGTTGGCTTATAAAAATCTTATTTATTTATTTTTGTGGTGCTGAAGATCAAATCCAGGGCTTCGCACATCCTAAAACTGAGCAACATCTCCAGTCTTATATCTAGAAATCTTGCTAACTTCTCCTATGAATTTTAAAACTATTTAAAGCTTGAATATTATGTGTATTTCTTTTTAGAATTTATTATTATTATTATTATCATTAAATTGAGAGCAAAACAAAATCATAGTGGGGAGAGTGAAAATTATAGGCTTGTTTCCAATTTCATCTGAACCTTTCTACTGTTTCAGCATTGAGTTTGACACAGACTATAGGATTTGTTTGTTTTATGGATACTCTTTCAAAATACTGTACTTTCACTACATGCTGAGTTATTTTTTATAAACTATGTATTATTTGTCAAAATCTTTTCCTACATAGGTCTTTTGTTGAAAAGATCTATGCTTTTTTTTTTTTCTCTCAACCTGTAATGGAGTGAATTTCATTAATAAATGAATCTAGAACGGAAATTTTCTGATGTTAAACCAGTTTGTCATTTGTAGAATAAATGTTTGTAACATAATATACTTTTGCTTGCTCTGGGATTTTTACATAATGTAATTAGTAGTAGTAGTTTAAAAATCATTGCTTACTTGTAAATTGGCCGATAATGTTCCTTTCTTATGTTTTTTTTTCCCAGGTTTTGGTGACAAGTTGCTACTAGTCTCAATAATGATATTGGCAGTTTCACTTATTTGTTTTTGCTATGAGCTTATTGAAGATATTAACTGTTTAATCATCAGTTCCTTAAATATTTTCTAGAGTTTACATGTAAATCCAAAATTTCTTTTTTGTAGGAAGATTTTTGAATTCTCTTTGTATGTATTAACCAGGTTTTCATTTTTTTTTCTTTCAAAAGTTAAATTTTCTTTTTCTAGGAATATTTCCACTTCATCTCAATTTTCAAACCAATTGACCTATGTTGTCTCTCATATTCTCTTATTTTTAAAGTCTCTTCTCTATCTGTACCTATAGTCCTTTTTTATTCTGAATAGTGTTTTGTGTTTATTGTGGGTTTGTGTGTTTTTTCTTGAGCTTCATAGAGACTTTGTTTCAAGGATTTTACTAATGTTTCCTTTCTTTCAATTTCCATAGGATTATTTGTCATTTTGTCCTCCATCTTCTTCAGATAAATACTACCACCATTTATTATCAGCTTCAGTTCTAATACAAGAAGTAAGTCTATAACTTTTCTTCTATTTTCTGCTTTCATTACATTCAATTTTTTATTATTTCTATTTTTATTTTTTTATTCAGATTATTTAGAGGTATAGATCTTTGAAAATTTCCAGATATGTGAGGCAACTTGTTATCTGCATGTTAATTATTTATAATTTATTTACCTAAGGATCACAAAAATTTATATATTTGATGCTAAATCTTTGAAACATTTTTGGTATTTGCCTTATGGCTTAATAATGATCCATTTTACAAATGTTTTATGTGTTTGAAATGAGTTTGTATTCCCAGTCATGTTAAAGATATAAATGTTCATATTGTATTTTATGTATGCACATTAGATAAAGCTTGCTAATGGTGTTCAAATAAACAGATTAAATTTTTTCATCTATTAACCCTTAAGAGCTATGTTAAAATGTTTTCATCATCCAATGGCGACTTCTACCCACACTCACAATGACATTTGCCTTTTGTTCTTTTTTACACTTTTAAAGTAATATTATTAGGTACATGCAAGTTTAAAGTTGTTGTATACTTACTTCTGGAGGCATATTTTTAGCAGTATGTGGTCATCTTGTCATGTCCATTAATCAAGATAAGTCAACTTAACCGGAGTGAGAAACACCTAGCTAATTAATAAGGCATACTTCTGGTTGTGACTGAGCAGTGTTTCTAGAAATTATTGGCATGAAGGCCTGAAAACTGAGGGAGGAAGACCGACCTGGTTGGTGAGTGTCATCAACCAATAGGCTTATAGCATAAATGCAATAAAAATGGGAAAGAAGAAAGAAATATGCCCAATTTTGAAGAGCTCCTGTCTCCTTAAACAGATTTGCCTTTGTTGCCATTGCCTTTGGACATTGGTCTTCAGTTTCTTCAGCCTTCTAATATAGACTCACACCACCAACTCTCTGGTGAGCTTCCAGGCCTTTGACCTTGTACCAGTGCTACATCCTTGATCTCTCTCATTCTGAAGCTTCCATCTTCTTTGGTTGGACGACTACGGGATTCTCCAACTTTCCAATGCACAAACGGCCATTGTGGAATCTCTCACTTCTGATCTTGCAAGCCTACCTAATAAATCCCCTTATATGCTTTTTTATGGATTTGGATTCTCTAGAGAACCCTAACCAGTATGCTTATTTATCTATTTTGTGTGGCATTAGTATGGCCACACTCTTTTTTTCTTTAGTTACTTCTAGTATATATTTTTCTATTCTTTTATTTTCAGTATTTCATTTTGGGGCATCTCTTCTATACAAAATGTAGCATACATGTTACTTATATTCTTTTCATTTTTCCAAGTCAAGAATCTTTGTCTTACACATAGAATTTTTAGACAATTTGTATCACTAATGGTTATTAATTCTTTTAGATGCATTTTATCTTCTGATTTAGTGTTTTTATTCTCATTACTTTCTGCATCATCTTTATGTTTTTTGTTTTCTTTTTCTTTGCCTGTTTTAAATTCAGTTTATTGTTTACATATATTCTCTCCATTCCATTTCTTCCATCACTACTACTTTGGAAACCCTGAATTCTTTATATGTGACCATCTGTAAAACTTTTACATGCATATTCACATCAACAAAATCTAAGGTAGTAGCATATTTATCACCCACAACAATACTTAAGACTCTTGAATTCCAATTGTTTCACTCCTCATTAATATGCCATTAATGGCTAGAATTTCAGACATATTTTTATACATTTGCTTTTTTACTTAGGCCTCATTTACTCTTGTAGCTCGGGTATTCTGTCATTGTTTTCTTCTACATAAATTACATCATTTAGAAAAAATTTGACAATTATTTTAGGTTAAATTTTGCTCCTGAAAAGATATGTTAAAGACTTAACCACCTGTATCTCAGAATGTGACCTTATTTGCAAATGGAATCATTACAGATATAATTAATTAAAACAAGGCTGTAATTCTAGAGAGTGATCTGTTAATACAATATGACTGGTGTCCTCATAAGAAGAGGAAATACAGGCCCATAGAAACATAGGCAACCATGCAATGATTGGGTTAGAAATGGAGGTTCTGAAGCTGTAAGCATAGGTATAGTGAGGACTGCTGTAAACCTTCAGAAAGGACAAGGAGGGAGTATCCCCTCACAGGTTTCCGAAGAAATAGTCTTGTTAATACCTTGTTTTTACATGTCTGTCTTTCAAAACTATAAGATACTACATATTTACTATTTTCTTCCACCCAATCTGTGGTGCTTTGCTACAATAACATTAAGAAACTAATACAGTAGCCAACTCTTTCAGTTACTGTATATTGGAATGTTTCTTTTGAAGGACCTTATTCTGAAAACATATTTTTACTGAGGAGACAATACTATTCACTATTATTTTCTAATTAAAGTTATAATTCTTTTGTCTTCTTTCTCTACTGATTAGTTATTTCTTTAATTATTATTACATTTATGGGAGCTTGTATTTTCTCTCTCTGTCTTTGTCTCTCTCTCTAGATAGATATAGATATAGGTTAGATCCAAACAATGGTGAGTGAACAATCCTTGGATTTCCATTTGGTCATGATACATTAATTTTTTCCATTATGTAATTTGGTTTTACAGTTTGAACCTAAAATATACCCCTAAAGGTTTTTTTTTATTGAAGGCTTTATCACCAATGCAGCAATGTTTAGAGGTGAATTCCAGAGAGGTGATTGGATCACAAGGGCTGTAACCTCATCAGAGAATTTATCTATACATGGATTAATAATTTGATGGCATTATTTGAAGGTTATGGAAAGGTGGCCCAGTTGAATAGAGTCATTAAGAGCATAACTGTGAGGAATATATCTTGTCCCTGACCCCTTTCTCTCTGTCTCTCTCTGTATCTCTGGTTGTCTCTAACCTTCTCCTCTTTCTTTTCTCTCTCTCTCTCTCTCCCCTCCTTCTCTCTCCCTCTTCACTAGCCATACTGAGATAAGAATGTTTCTTCTACCATCCCTTTCTACCATGATAGTTCTGTCTCACCACAGACCTAATTGAGAGCCACAATAAAACTTTCCTCCTTTAGGTTGTTATTCTCAACTATTTTGTCACTGTTACAGAGGGTTAACATGGCTTTGTTTGGACTATATCTTTATCTCTGTATCTATATATCTTTCTCTTTAATTTTGAATTTCCAAGTGAAATCTACTGAATATGAGAGCTCAATGGCAATATTGTAAGATTTACATCAAGCATAATTCTATATTCATTGGATTTCTTTAGTGAAGATAACAATTACAAATATGTATTTTAGCTGGAATAAACTTGGTCTGAATGAAAATAATCTATTGCTGATATCATGAAATCTCTGATTCAATTGTGATATTTTTCTTCTGAACTACATAACTTCAAAATATGTTTAAAGAATTATACAAAGGGTATTTTTATGCTTGAATTGGTGTAAAAGATTTATTTGCAGACTTAAAATAATAGCAAAAACCATTTTCTATCATTACTGACTCATACAGGTTTGCAGCCCTAAGTAATTAGCTGTTACATATTGCCTAAATCCCTTTTGATTTCAATATCAAATCAAAAAGGAGTAAATGTGTTAATATATATCTATGCCATAGTCAGTATTGTGTGGTGTATTTCACTATCACTGATGAGAGATTTAAGCTCATTTCTGGAGGTTAATTATAAATTTTACACCTATAGCTAAAGTGTCAAAATCTGCCTTTTTCAGTCCTGAAGAAAGCAAATCCTTTCCCCAAGGCCACATTGGTAATCTTTGTCACTACAAAGACTTTTTTTTATGTCCACAACCTAAAAAGAGTAGAAGAAAAGCCAAAAGTAGTAGATTAAATATGAACTTTTCATTTCTGTACATCATGTCTCTTATCATTGAAGTAAGATTGCTTTGTTATAGAAAATTTGATGACAGACTTGTAATAATGACTTGGTTCATGGAGGAAATATATAAGGAACTATAATTAATGAACATGTATAAATCTGTTATTTTCAGTTTATGGAAATCTGTCTTCTTATTTTAAGCTGTTTAGGCAACAGTGAAAAACTTATAACCATGTTTAATATCTTTAGGAGTCAAGATCACTGTAGAGAAAGTTTATGAAAGAAGAAAATTTATTCAGTAAACAAAAAATTAAAAGGTAACACTAATCACTAAAAGACAAATATTACATAATGTGACTTATATATAAAATCTTCATAAATTGAGCTCATAAAAGTAGATGGTAGAAAGATATTTCCAGGGGATGGGGCTTGGGAGAGACAAGGGAGACATTGGTCAATAGACACAAAATTTCATTTAAGCAGGAGGAATTAATTCAGGAGATCTATTGTATGAAAATTAACTTTATACTTGGAATTTCTAAAAGGGTAGAATTTATGAATTCTTACAACAAAAGTAATAAATATGTGAGATAGAGATGGGGATGTAGCTCAGTGGTGCCCCTCTTGCCTGGCAAGTGCAAGGCCCTGAGTTTCAATTCTGATACCAGAAAAATAAATAAATAAATAAATAAATTAATTAATAAGAAAGATAGGCATATATTAAATAGCTTGATTTAGCCATTTCATAGTAAATATATACATACATACATACATATTTCAAAACATCGTTTTGTACAACATAAATATTTACTATTTTTTTGATACCCGGAATCGAACTCAGAAATGTGCACTTGCAAGGCAGGAGGGAGAACCACTGAGCTAAATCCCCAGCAACATATACTATTTTTATTTGTCACATTAATGATAATATAACATTAATAACCACTCCCCCCTAAAAAAAGTTTTAGCAATGCCAATGAACTGAAAACTAAACAACTTGTAAAGACTTACTAATAGTGGGATAAAATAATTATATCACTTACTGCATATTCTATGTTTCCTTGTGGAACATGTCAATTAGAAAATCATTTGTATCTTTAAATGATTTAGTTTTCAGCAAAAATAACTCTAGAATAACATATTTTACTTGCATTCGTGGTGGGGTGTTTTTTCCAAATATTTTTTAAAATATACATTTACTAAATAAGATATACAAGCTGATCCATTTCCAAGATAAAAAACTATCTGAATTTATATAATTTCTACTAGAAACATTATGAATATTTGTTTTCATATCTTAGAGAAAACAAATCAATTACGTTTTTATAAATAACATAGCTAGATATGAGACTGGTAATAGTCCAATAAGAATTCTAATTGTGTGAAAATGAATCTATGTAAAACACAAAAGGCCAAATACAGTACATATGGAAAAAAAGATTAGAATAGTTTAAAATTAAAATGTTATTTACAAGCATCAGTGATATCTATTAAAATTTAGTGTTTATTAAAATAATAGAATTATAATGCTTTTATTAAAATATAATCTTACTTGGTATCATTTTTAAAACAGTAATTACCATGTGGCTAAGCAAGTTTTAAATTTTTCCATATAATGGTACTAAAAATTAAAGCAGTCGACTAGTTGTAATTGTAACATTTTATAAATTTTAAATATTTCAATTTATACTAAAAAAGTAAAAACATAATCTCAAATTGAATGAAACTTCAAAAGATATAAACTTTGCTTTTTAAAAAAATTACTTGTTTTAGTCCTTATTTCCACTTTCAGTTTCTCACACCAGAGAAACAAAATTGTATAACATACATTGGGAAAATGGGAAGAAAAGGTTCAAATGTGAAGGAGAACAAGGGAGGGGGAAGGGGGAAAGAAAAGAAGGAACAAGAAAAAAAGAGAAAATCAAAGAAAAAATGGAAATAAAGCTTCTGTACAAAAGGGGGACATGGGGAAAAACAGAAGCAAGCTATATCATGTACTAGTACAAATTCCTATGATGAGTGTTACATTATGTATATCTAAAATAGATCAATAAATGTTTTGCTAAAAAACAAAACAAAAACCTTGTCATTTTTCACATTTTCAAGAGACAAGAACTTTGATAATTGCTGATTCTTAGCCATAGCTTCACATTTTGGTCAAATTTTTAGACAAGTCTATGCTTTCTATTCTCTTCAATCCAGCTTTCTGCTAATGACCCCTATTAAGGTATATGCACCTTAGAATCTCTGGGAAACGTTTCCACTACTGCCTCAACTACTACTGTCTATCAACCCAGAGCTATTATGCTTCAGAGGACATGCAAAGGGGCTACTACAACAGCCCATGGGGCTTGGCTGTCCATGCTGAGACCTTCATATGTCAGATACATAGCCCCTAGGCCATTCAGTGTTTTGTCCCTCACAATGTCCTTTCATATAGGATAGTAGAAAATAACATATAATATATGATAATAACAAAATAATAATGGATTTATAATAGTTGAATGAAATTACGGATGAGGATATTCTCTTTCATATTTACTTGTTCCCTCCTAGGAGAAGAAGTAAGATGTATGACAATTTAATAGATAAATGTCCATTTGAGTTGATTCTCT
The DNA here is from genome assembly GCF_000247695.1 of Heterocephalus glaber. The sequence goes on from NW_004624744.1 coordinate 27,743,501, forward strand.
TTTAATATCCGTAGCACATACTGATCCATTTTTTCTGCAATTAAGCACTCTTTTCACATATAGACATGTTAGGATTTTACAGGAAATTAAAATCACAGGGTAAATATGGGATTTTCATATTAAAGATAGATGGACTTGATTAAATTAAAATCTAAGTCATTTTTGACAATAGGGTATTTCAAAGTTTTGGCAGAGTATGAAGAATTTTAATAGAAACTTGAGGTTGCTCAATAGTTAGATCACTAGTAAGGTATTTAATAGATACCAGTTTGAGTTTGACTTCATAAAGCTGCACTGTTTGTTGGTCATTGTACCATTCTTGTTTGCATCCATTTGATTCTCTTTTTTTTTTGGTACTGGGGATCAAACTTGGGTCCTTGTGCTTGTGGGGCAGGTGGCAGCACCACTGAGTTAAATCCCTGGCCCACCATTTGATTTTTTTAATATAACATAATACACTATAACAACATCAGCTTCTTGAAGGCCATCAAGAACTTCCAAGAGAAAATTTTTCACATTTCTTTAGAGCACACATATGATTAGAATTCCAATCCTTCAATCCAACTACATATCTATAGCCACTGTACACTGTGGCCATTTCTTATTTCAGTGAATCTTCCCACCATACCAGCTCAAACCATAAGCCAAGAGACACAATTCTATTTAGATCTGAATTATCCTAACATATCAGCTGATTTAAGTTCTTATAAACACTCATTTATGCTTTTAACTACTGTCATACTTGCATTTCAAAGGTTAATTTTGAATGGTAATATTTTATATTTTAAAATATGCTATTTATCTTTATGTTAAACTCAATGAATCTTTTGTTGGCCTAGTATCAACACAGATGATCTTTCTTAATGCTATTGTATCCTGTATGCAATGTTTTATAAATTGAGAGAGTTAACTACTTTTTCAATGTATCTAATTACCTTTATTCTAGCATTTTGTTAAATTGCATTCCAGGAGATAAATATTTTGACTAAAAGCCAAACTTTCAATTACAAATCTGATGGGGAAATATTTGATTGCATTTCTTGCATTAAGGATAAAACTTTTTATGTAAAATTTCTTTGATATCATACCAATTCAAGCCTCAGATTTGGGATAATTGAGAATTGATAATAATGGGGAATTGAAAGCCTCCTGTGAGAATTTTTGTTTCTCTTACTAAAAGTGAGCCAAACTAAAATAAAAACAACAAAAAGTTTTCTTTTTCCTTTTAGCAATTCTATTTCTCATAGTGGATCATGAGAGAAAATAAAGGAAGTTTATTTTAGACTTGCAAAGCAGTGACTACCTTATAGCAGTTATTTTCTTCTTACATTTTCAACCAGTACCTTCTTGCAGATACAAGTGGCATGGCTACTCTCCAAATAACAAAAATTGCAATGGAAGGGTTTGTTCTGTTCTTTCTCCTGATTTGATAGATGATTTTCAGAAGCATGTGTCTACCTATTGGGTTTGATATCTCTTTTTTTTTTAATTGAAGAGCATACTTCCTTAGAAGCCAAGTGGAGATTGAGATCTCACTAGTAAATTGTTGCAAGCCTGAAGGTAAAAGTTCTTGACCATAAGCACAATTATCTTTTTCAACCCAAACCACCCATCCTATAAAACTTCTGAAAAGATCAACAGGTTCAGATTGATTTAAATTGGTGAGTCATTTGAGAATGAAGAATTTTCATTTTTTAATCCCTTGATGGTAAGGAAAGAAATGAAAAATTCCATTCCTGTGTGCCACTCAGGACGCCATACCTCTTCCCCAGAGTGCCAAGGAGGTGAGCCTCTCAGGCCACTGTACCACTGCCCCAAAGCACCGAGGAGGTGAGCTGTTCAGGTGCCAGGACCTCACCCCCACCCCTGGCTGTTCCCAGCCATTACTTAGATCCACAATGCAGAGTTCCAGGGGTCATAAAGGACATTGTTCTGAGCTTGAGAAGATAGAGTAGAAGTGAACATCAGAAAGGCTTCTCTGAGGCCCCTAGATGAAAATGAAAGCCCACTGGAAAAGTGAAGACAATCTCTGAAATAAAGGTACACCAGACCACCTTAGTTGAGGGAGCAGCGGTATGGACCAGAGCAGCGCATCTGCAAGCAGATCCCAGCCAGGGCTCCACCCTGACCCCAGAGGCTGGGGCACACTGGCCCAAGCCAAGGGCCTGCCTGGAAAAGAGCCTCACAGGAACACAAGCAACAGCCAGATCTTTGCCCCAGTACCATCAGTAAGTGCATGAGACCCTAGCCAGGAACACAACAGGAACTGGGGTGCACAGCCTCTAGGCAAAGGCCCTCCCAGACAACAGCTACATAGAACCCTAGCCACTAACACACCTAGATATCATCCCAAGTGTACACAAGCCCCAGCCAGAAACCCACCCAGACAACAGGTCAGTTCAGGGATCCAGAAGGCCACCTTTTTGAACCCAGGAATTAGTGTACTAGTGAGCAGCAGAGAAAAGGAAGTTCTGTGGCTGCTGAGAATTGAAGACCACTGGGTGAGCAAAAAGTTGCCTCAACAAAGGCACAGCAGGCTGCATCTGTTGAAATGAGAAGACACATAAACAAGTCTCAAAACCAGACTTCCTGATCAACTAAGGCAACCCCAAAGGGAAATGACATGGAACAATCTG
>NW_004624744.1:27749312-27765542 GCF_000247695.1 Heterocephalus glaber
ATAGGAAGAAAAGGTCTAAAGGAGTAGGGGAAGTGGGAGGGGTAGGGGAAAGGAAAGAAGGGAAAAGAAAAAATATGAGAAAAAGAAAAAAATGGAAATAAAGTCTTTGCAAACAGGGAAGGGTGGAGGGGGTGAAGGGAGCGCAGGGGAAGGGGAAAAAAATAAGAATCAAATTACGACATGTAAAGGTACAAGATCCCAATGATGAATGCAACTGTATTTTATACCTAAAATGTACCACTAAACTTAATGAAAAAAATTCCATTCCTTTAAGGACATAGGCCATTTATCTCAGTATAAATGAAATGGTTCCTAATACAAGTAAATGAAAGAGATTTCTATCACAGCTGTTTTAAAGCTGGATGATATTTTTGTCAGGAAAACTAGTAAAGAGATCTTAAACTCCTTGCCCTTCATGAAGAACTGTGAAGTTGCTTTTGTTTCTGTTGGCATTTTAGTGAGAAAATTCTCTTTGCTCTAACTGGAGGTCTCAATTTGTTTTGAATCTAAGCTGGAAATAAGATAACAAATATTGCCTAGGGCTTTGTGGGATGCCTTTTATATGTGAATTAGATTAGACAGCTCGAAACTATTACAAATCCTTTATTATTTTGTTTTTAAGCCCTTAAAAAAGCAGTACATACAGGGAAAATATACGCAAAAGAACAGGATTTTACTATAGGAGTTCCTTATATTGTTTTCCTATACTATTCAATTTGTATAAGGAATAAGCAGAAAACTTCCATGTCTATAAACCCCAGTTTTTAAAATCATAGGTTTGTTCTATTATTTTAAAACGAGGCAGGCTGGAGGTGTAAAATTCAGTGTTATCAGAGGAAAAAAAAAGTTTTATTTATTTATTTTTTGCCTTTTCACTGAAAAAAAATTCATGTTAATTATTCCTCCGCACCTGCCTAATGGTGCTGAAGTAATTCGATTGTCATATTGTTGTAGATTGTTGCTTTGTGTAATGTATCACCCCTGCTGTTCCATTAAAAAAATTCCATACTCTTCCATTATTCAGCAAGGCCTAATGATTATTCCAGCATTTGTACATGCTGCACTGTTATTTTGATTTTAATTGACTTCACTTTTTTAATTAAGTACATTGGTTTTAACACTGTTGTTGACAAGCTTGGTTTTGTCATTATCAGTATTTGCTTCTTTGTATATTCCATACATATTGACATTTTATTTAGATTCATATAAGTGACAAGAGTAATACATGCACTTCTAACATGAGTTCATGTCACATATTTTTTATAACGGTCTGCAGAGTACTTTAAAGGATCAATTCTTTTAAAAGTATCTTTTAAATTATTAAGTCTTTGGTTTGAAAATTAAAAACAAAGATTCAAGTATTTTTTACTTATGTAATAATCATTTAATTGAAAAGACCCATATTTTACTCCATCAATTAAACATACTTACATGTAATAAACATATATGGTTATATAATGTCTCTGTTCAGTGAGATACAAAATTATGGTTTGTATATATTTAAAAATTAATTTTTATGGAGATATTTTATCTTAAAGGATAATTGATTTATTTCTTTAAAGTTTTTAAAGGTCTTTACAGAATTACAAATAAATCTTTTCCAAATATTTATTCACCCTCGATACTTTGTTCTTTCCACTGTAGCACAGTACTTTGAAAGAACATTAACAATAACCTTGTGAAGCCCATTGAAATGTTTCTTTTTAAATGATACTTAATGAAGAAAAGACCATAGGATAATTCAAGCTTTATTTTGCTGAGATGCTAGAAATTGTTGAGAGAGAAAAAAATCAATAGTATATTTTTAATGAGAAAATTTTTAAAAAGCTATAAAAATTGTTTTGTTTTTCACACTCTGAACACAAATCTGACATAAGTATGGTTTTTAAAGTGGAATTGATATATCTTTTATGAAGAAGGTTGACATGAGAAAGCTTATTTCCCCTTTACCTTTTGTCTTTTGGTAATGGACATGAATGAATGAATGAGTGAATGGCAGGGTGAATGAATAGGACACATGGGATTTGACTGCCATTTGGTCACCTGAGAGACAGAGGACAAAGATTTAGAAGTGAGCCCTTCTGCCCTTGTTTGGTGCAGCTTCATCACGGCAGTTGGGATTGTTGATGAGCCTGCAGCCTGGGATTTACATTCGACCTCTCCTTATGCCTTGGTGTGCCTGACCCATCTCTATTAACATAACTTCCACTCCTAGTGACAGCATGAATAAAAGATGACTGGTATGACCCTAGAAAGTGCCAAGATAGTATTGATGTAATGAGCCCCAAATCCACTGTTCAATGCATTGCCATACAATAGCAATCTTAATGAAAGGTTAAACAGCATTATAATGTGTTTTGTTGCTGTCCCTCTTTCTCACTGACTTCACTTTTTCATTCACTGTTGCTTCTCTGAGAATCATCAACAATCAAAGTTTCTGTTTTTTGTTTTTGACATGATGTCAGTCCTTTATTTTGGTGAGCTTAAAACAGGGAAACAAAAAAACAATTGCTTCAAGTTTTTCTTCATCAGAAAATAATTTTTTATTTTCTTGATATTGACTTCTGTTTGGCAGCAACTATCATTGTTCATAAGTTAGATATTACTGTATACTACTAAACATCTCATTTTAATATTTAGACCGTCTCTACCAGTTCACTTTCTTAGATTTGCACATTTTCCCTATTGTGAAAATATAAAATATGATCTTATTACTGGAAACCCATTGGTATTTCATTTTCTCCTTTTCAACTTGTCATATTTTAAAGACCTATTATATATGAAATTCTCAGATGCAGATGTCCTGATTATCTTGCTCCAAAATGCCCAAAGAAAAAACCTCAAATACATGTAGGCAACAATCAAAGAATCCTCTATTTTGGGAGCTTTCTGACCAAAACAACACTAGTCAGTTAAAGTTTTCATCACCTCTCTTTGTAAATAGGCACTGTAATAGGCAAGAAGGAAAAAGAAGATAAGAAGACAGCAACCACATATCTAAAGTAGTATCACACCTTCCCAACAGCATCTGTTATTACATTTTTCTTTAAAATCAAAAGCACAAATGGACTAATAACCACTCTTTTAATAACAAAAAATGTTGTGTTTTTTATACTTCTTTTAGATAACAAATCACAGTGTTCTTATATTATTCTTTGCTTCCATGTAAGGTGTTTCACTTAGGTGATCTAGAAATATGACATGTTGACACTGTATCTATGGATCTACTCATCTTAGGGGTATATTAAAAATCACTTAACAACTAGCAATGGCTAAAACATCCCACCACCCTAAACTTCAGATTTGCTGCTTGAAACATCTGTTGTGTCATTCTACGTTTTGAAAGGGTAATAGGCAACAAACCAGATGCAAACTTTTAAATATCTACAAATGTTGCTTTGGTCAAATCATGTCTTGTTGGGGCATTGTATATTAATATAACAGAAGGTGATCTGATGTGAACTGATGTCACAATATGCTAGTAGGCACTACTGTCAAAAGATGTGAAAAGGTAGTTTATGTATATCAAGATGCAGAGTTAATTAGACCATATTTACTGAGGCTTTGTCTTAGAAGAAAACAGTTCACCCTCAAATTTACAGCTTAGTAGGGTACTTTAATAATGAGAGAATCATGTAGTATTCTTATATGTACTGAAGACTCAGAGTGGTTTATTTTCTTAAGAAAATTCTAACAAGTTTAGTTCATTTGTCTCCTTTCATTCTGATAGTGCCTCCTCTTTCTAATGATAGTTGATGAAGTTTATTGCATAGTGAAAAGTTGTAGAAAAATGGAGAGTCTCCTAATCAAAATGAAGGTGGTACTTGCTGTTGAAAAAAAGTGGAGACCAGGCAGATTCTATAATGAATGCTGTGATGGGGTATATCATACCATTTTGAGAGAGATGCTTGATAAAGACTGAAGGGATATAAACACAGTCTACAAAACTCAGCCTTGAGATTGTCAGGAAAAAAAAGTCACTGGCTATTCAAAAAAATGAAGCAGATGTCAGATGCAAGCAGCTGTGGCCTGGGAAATTCAACAAAATTCCAATATTCAAATTGCTTTTCTGGATATAAATTGCTTGATAGCACAGTGTCAAATCTGACCTAGGCTGCCAGTGAACCATCTGCATAAAAGGAAAGTAATCTGCTGACACTGTCTACACAGGTAGGCATTGGCATCCTTTGGTTGGAAAAAGAACTCTGCTGAGATGTTTTTCAGCCAACTTGTTAGGAAAATATTATAGTCACTAGCCCCAGTCATTAGAATAGTGAACATGAGAATAAAGTTTAAATATGTGCTTGCTTCATTGTTTCAGCACTATTTGAAAGGAGAACAAAGCTTCATCCTAACTTTAAGCTCATAATACATAATGGAATACTCTTGGTAGAAACTGAGATTAGGTGAAACTATTGGGAAAGTTACATTTTCAACATTTTCAAGAAAGAGGATGATCTATCTATGATGACCTTGTGAGTATAATAAAATTATGCTATAAGTTACCAAGCGAATTATTAGACAAACTGTGAGCTTTAAAAATTCAGCTTCACGAATGCAGAAATAATTCTCTGGAGAATTGGAACACACACTTTGTATTTTATTCAGTTTTATGTTGAATAAAATAAACATATGTAGATGCTGAAAGGTTATTCACAAATAGGTCAGCTTGTGGCAGAAGTCTTTCATAATTCAAGATACATCAGCCTTGGCAGTAGCTGAGAATAAGAGCAAGTAATCAAAAGTGACCCAAACCATGACACCAGAGTTTCCAGATGGCATAGAAGAACGTCCATAATTTATGATCGCCAATGCAGTAAATAAATCTAAAACAATAGGCGTGGATGGGGAACCAGTCACAGCTGACCAAAAGAGCGGTTGTAATGCAACCCAAAGAAAGCTTGGTGCCAGAAGTAATAGACATAGTCGTCAAATCAATTTCCTAGGGTGCAGACATTCAAGCACTCAATCTGATTCTGTATGCTGCACAATGTTTGGATTATACAGCTGCCTCTAATTCAAATAGCCCTAGCTCAATATGAATCCAATTCAAGGAACTGTCTGGAAGTGAACAATAATTATTTGGCCTTCCTCCCTAGGTTTACTGTTTTCTGGTCAAATTCCTCTCTTTTGGAATTTATACATTGCATATTAACTGTTTAACATTTAGCTAAAATATCTTTTTCTTTCTGAATCACCTAACTCACTGATATCCATGAAATCCATGATCTTTCTTCCCAGGGCACCAGGAGAGAACCATTTCAGGACAAGAAAGGGCCAAGAACAGCCTGGTGTTCTTTGACTATGGAAAGAAAGTGACTACGGAATCAGCCACTGGATTGCAAATGTGTCGTACCCATGCAGAAGAGGATTAATAAAATAATTAATTTTTTTATGTAGTTCAGTTCAATGTATTTATTTGAAAATAAGATTAAATAATCTTTTGATGCAGACAGTTTCATTGGTATTTATTCATTCATCCAGTGTGAGCAGAGTGTCTGTGGCACAGCCGATACTTGATCAGACACTGAGGTATGGAGATAAGGCACAAAGGCTCAGACTTCAAAGGAGTCATAGCTTAGGGAACTGATGAGATAGATAAAAAAAATTATGTGAGAACCACGGAGAAAGTTCAAAGGGCAGCAATATGGCTTAACCCAACCACGGGTAGGGTAGGATTCAGAGAACACTGCAGGAAGTATTTTGGAGATGCTAACATTGTCACTGAGATTTTGGGGATGAGAAAATGTTTTCCAACTTGAAAGAGATTTGATCATTGAAAAGGCATGGTATTTTCAGGCAGTCGTCTCTTTCTTGCAGTTGAGACTTAGGGTTTGTCAGCAAAGACAATAGAAAGTATTGAGAAGAGAAAAAAGGTAAGTTTGGATCAGATGGTAAAGAACACAGGTTGGAAAGTACTATAGAGGTTATAGAACACTCACACTACTTTTAATTTGATGTTTACAGCAGCCTATGGGAACATGATTATTCCTGTTTTAAAAAGAGCAAGATTTATGGGGAGAGGATTTGTTCATTTACTCAAAATCACAAAGTTGGGAATTAAATCAAGTTCTGCTCCCTTTAAAGGCCACATTCTAAAGACAGCATTGCTTGGCTTCTCAATTAAGGTGTTCTGGTGGTACCATGTTCACCTGTATATGAACATTTTCAAACATTTAGAAAAATAAAAGATACGATGATGTTTCTGACTTAATCATTCAAGAAAGAGAAGGTGAAGCATAAGTGACAGAAAGTGAAAGAAAAGAAGAAAAAGTGAAAGAACATATATTAACTTCGAAATACTGAAAGGTGGAACAAGCTGGCCAGTGCCAACTGATGAATGTGGAAAAAGGAAATCCATGGGTGCTATGAGTCCACAGAATATCTATTTCTGTAAAAGATCTTTGTGAAAACAGATTAGAAGATGATAAATCACATCATTAATGAGCCATTTGTTTGCTATTAATTTAACATACTATCTTTAGCAATAAGGGAGGCTGAAGGGTCAGGAAAAAGACATAGCATGTTGATTGTGGGTACAACTGATAGAACCACAACATCAAGCACAGAGATGGAAACAATGACCCAAGATGTCCCTAAAGACAATAGTGGTGAGGAAAAAAGAACAAGGACAAGTGTGGAGATCTAGAAAGAGTTCTGAAAAGGAAATGAGAAAGAATACAGAGGAAATAGCATATCTCACAAAAGCAAAATGATAAAAATGGAGAGGAATAAGCAGTTAAGTTGAGAAGAAATTTAAAGTGAAAGAAGGCAATTAAAGAATTAAATTTGGATTTTTAAAATGAAATATATATTGTAATGCTTATAAGATTATATTTTAGGCTGTAGGAAAATCAATGAAAAAGAATAGTCAAAAAAGAAAAATGCATCTATTTCACTAAATGACCAGTTTACATTTTGATGTATTTCCTTCTAATCATTATTCTCCATGCACTTTTACATAATTGCAATCATAATATGTGAAAAAGAATAAGGCTAAATTATGTCAGTATATATTTTGGGAAATAATTAGAAAAAAATATGAAACTACTTGCACTATTTGAATTATTAGATTCAAGGTTTCAGATCAAAAGATTCATTTTTCTAAATTTATCTGATTTTCAGTAGAATTTCATTGACAATTGACACACAATAATAATTGCACACATGTGTAAATACTGAATAGTTTCTCTGGTGTGAGAAACTGAAAGTGTAAATAAGGATCAAAATGTATAATGGATAACATGAAATAGAAGAAAAGCTCCAAAGGGGGAGGAGAATTGGGAAGGGTAGGGAAAAGGAAAGAAGGGAAAGGAATAAATATGAGAAAAGGAAAAAACTGAAACAAAGTCCTTGTACATAGGGAGATGTGGAGGAGTTGAAGGGAAATGGGGAAAAATAAGAACCAAGATATATCATGTAAAGGAACAAATTCCCAATGATCAATATCATCATATTGTATACTTAAAACGTACCAATAAATTTATTGAATAAAAAGTAAATTAAATAAATAAATAAAACAAAATTGCTCCTGTTATTTGCCAGCCATTGAAAGAAGTGATCAAAATAAACAAGCTTTCACACAATTATATATATTTGTCCTATATATGCCAAAATACCCCAAATAATAAGATTTATTATATCATGTACTAAGAAAATAATGAGCTACAAAGTATACACACACACAAACACACATACACACACACATATACACACAGCCGTACAGTTATAACAACTTGGCTGGGTTGCTCATAGAAGTGTGAAGACTTTTCAAAATTTCAAAAAGACTTATTCAAAATTTTATGTGAGAAAAAAATAATAATAGATAAAATCCTTATACCTAATAATAGTCTGACCTTTGAAATTACACATTTAATTGTCCTGGTTGTATTTTTGATATTTTACAGCATTGGAAAGTCTTTGAAGACAGGATTTCTCTTTGACTTGCAATGTTTTCTACAATATTTAGTAGTTACTGAAAGAGTTGGACTCTTTCTCAATTTCAATATATTTATTCAACCAAATAGCACACTTTAAAACTAGTGCATTATCATAAAAAAGTTGTTTAAAAACATCATGTTGTTAATTTTAATTTATATTTCTCTCAAGTGAATTACTTAAATTCTAAAGCTCTTAGAGCAATGTAACATCTTTGATGTAAATAAGTAAAACAATAATTAACCTCAGAATTTTTCAGCACTAAATGTGTAACCAAAATGAATCAGTGTTAATGATTTTAAAAAGTCTACAACTAATAGTCAAAATCCATCAAGGTCTTCTCTTCCTTTAGTTAAGAAAAGTATCAATTATAGCTATTTTTCAATTTAAAAAAAACCTTCTAAATAATTTTTATGATTGATGGTCATGATAGTGCTTCTTTCAAAATTCATACACTGTGAATGTGACAGCATCCTAGGATGCATGAAAGTGTCAAGCTAACTTCCTAGGTGTAGAAAGGATAAGATTTCTTACAATCTTGTTACTTCCATGTGGATTTTCTTGAGGAGGGCAGTTATGTCAGTACAACTTTTCATTTTCTAAATTAAAACAGCTTACTTGTGTATTCCTAGTATTTTAAATTTGTCCTTCCCTTTGCCTTTTTTTCCCCTATTCTCTTGTGTACTTCACTGTTTTCACATTCTATTGATAGCATTTTCTGTATCATTTATTTTGTTCCCTATAGGTCTTTACTGACAACATTTCCTTGACCAGTGTAGGCTTTTACAGTGCGTATGTATTCTGCCTGGGCCCTTGCAACACCACTTGTAAAGAACTCAATTGGGTTATGATTTGTTCCTTCATGAATAGATACAGAATGGCTCCCTGCAGGTTTCCCCTCAAAGACCCAGACGGCTGGACAGGAAGAGAAATTTTGATTCTTGGATAAAATTTCAACAGCTCCAATAGGTAGCATATTGTGACAAGATGGGTCATGTGCCTTGCACACTCTTAAACATTTTTTTTCTTTTTAACGTGATGGCCCGAAGAACCAAATATGTAGAATACTAATATATAGGGCCAGATAACTGAAAGGAAAGCCTCTTTCCATTGAAAATCCCAGTGTTGTTGTACAACTGACTGGAAGAGCCACATGTCAGGCTATACTTGAAGAACTTGTTTCTCTAAAGGACAATGTCAAATGTTACCTTATGGTGAGTCGCATAAGAGGAAGCATATAAAAATGTAATTCTGCAATTCTTTAAAACTGACTATAAAAGTATAAGAACTAAGTTTCAGTTGAGAAGACATGGTTTGTGTTTTAGTCAGCACAGGCCTCATGGAGATGTTTCAAGCTTCTCCTGTGGCTTCTCAGTGTGGCATGATATTAAATTGAGTCAATGTATGAAATCTCTGCAGAAAATAGCTGGGTGAAAGGATGCAATTTTATTTTGCCAAATAATTCCTCAGAGACACGAAAATAAGCACTAGCCATGAATCTGAATAAAACCAAGGTGATACTAATCAGAACATTCCATGAGGTAATTTTATACGCTTAAGCAAGTCTTTCAGGTTTTGCTGGCTTTATCTTCCAGAGACTCTGTTGGATCTCCCACTGGCAGATACTGTGCATTATAAGCATTTTAAGGCTGATTGATTCAGGAAGACAAAAAAAGAAGATAAAGATGATTATAGGAAAATATAGAAGCTCATAATGTTGCCCCGGGAGTGTAAGGCCCAAGAATATATTGTAGTGGTCTTAATATTTGACATAGTTATTTGAGTAGTTTCCAAATGAATATCCAGTGGGTAAGTGTACATTTCTTTGTGTTGTATTCTATTTCAGAGAAAAAAATCCCATCACATTGATAAATTCCAAGATGTTTGTAAATGGATACAGTTAGTAAAAAGAAATCCAGGATAACAAGCTACTTTGACCAATTTAATAATTTTCTTAGCTTTTCTTCAAGGTCAGATTAATTTATATCCTTTGATGAATACATCTTTCTTTTATCTAATACTTGGAGCCCCAGTATGCTCTTAGCATAGGATCAAAGAGTTTTGACCACGGGACACCAAATGACTGACGGGTTCCCTCTTACTTTAGGCTTGAGGACTACCACAACTAGCCCACAGAACAGAGCACGCCCTTCTAAATTAGAGGTACTATGTGTTGCATCTAATCCTGATGAATTTCACATCTATAATTTCCCTTTCAAAGATGACAGTTATAATCAAGGTCATGACATTTCCTTCCAACAACACAATTGATTCCTCACTTTTGAATTGTTTTGAAAATGCAGGACAGGTATTTAGGGGATAAATATCAATACCATGAAAAATGGAAAGATGTCAAGAAGGACATTTGCAGCCAATCATGTCTGGCCTAAGAGCTGGTTACACAGCTCAGCAAAACATGGCATATACTTGTCTAGAGGAAGATGTATTGCAAGTAAATTATTAAGCTTTTCCTACTGGTGGATAGGACATTTTCACATAGGCTGCAGTTCGTGTCATCACATACAGGAAAAGGATAAAAAGGCATAGACCAGCTTGAAAAATATTGATAGTGACTGGTACAACCTTATTATAACCACTTCTTCTCACATTAAGAAAATGTCAACAACAATTTCTATAATAATCTTACAGAAACCTTTACAGGTCTCTAAAATCACAAAAAAGAATAAACAAAACAAAACCCAATACCTCCATCACCACTCTTACAACAAAAACAAAAATCCCACTGCTCAGAAAATAAGAATTTTCATTCACTGAACAGTTAAATCAGATTGCATTTAAAGGGATCTAAGTAAATTGTTACATATATTTGGCTAGAAGGTAAACCATGGAGACTTATTTTCTTATTATTCTATACTAAGAACATCTGAATGGCCCTTGTTACTCATGTGAGTAGTTCTGTATCTCCTCAGTCACAGAAGTGTATTTGTTTCCAGTGCCTATGTTACCAGAAAATATTACCTGTGGCAGTCAGTGATTAGCAACCAGAAAAATGAGGGTAGAAATGAGACTCAAATCAAGCAATTCTTTTTCTATTAGAAATAATACAGTAATAACTGTAAAGTGGTGGATAGTCTCAAAGCCAAAAAAAAAAAAAAAAAAAAAAGAAAGAAAGAAAAGAAAAAAAAGGAAGGAAAACCACTCACTATACTTAATGAAAAAGAATGTGCCAAGAATTGCAAATGGTAAAATATAAAGAAAATGTGTTGGAGACTGTCCTTTTGATGAATAGCAGGGAAAGCCATTAAGAACTTTGTGACAGTCTAAGCCTCCACTCAAAGCAAGTCCACTGAGTGGAATTTATGCCCCATCATCTGCACTCACTTCTCTTGCAAGTGAATGTATGGTGAGAAAAACGCCTTTGTAGACTCTCTGACCCACAATAGTTATCCAACAAATCTTATTTGACCCTATATATGCAAGAAGAATTCAGAAGATTTTATTTTATTTTCTAAAATTCTTGCTTATAGATGAAAACTTGCTTTTTATTTGAACAGTATAATTATACAAAGTAATGTTTGTTGTTTAATTGAGCATTGCAAGGGATGAGAAGAGGTGCTTTGTGCCCCTTGGCAGGTATTTCTAGAAATATCAAGATGAAATCTGAACTCTGACTAAATTTCTCAGCATGTTCTCTGTAGCCACTCACCAGTTAGGCAAATGTATTAAAGCAAGTGACAGAAGATTGTACCTAGAGAATTTGCTAACCTCACTAATATCAACTTCTGTGTTTCTTTGGGGAATACACAAAAAGGATATGAAATCTTAGCACTGTATCACAGGCAGACATCTTCATAGCCCAAGAGGAGAGGTCTATTTCATCCTTGCTCAGTAGCTCAACCAAAAGCTGGCTCAGTGAGTGTGACCTAGCCCAGTGGAAGCACTGGCGAGACAGAGGCTGTGTGCTCTGGAGACCTCCTGGGCCAGGGCTTCACACAGCATCTTTGCCCCTTTGCTAGCCAGGTCTCTCTCCTGGAACCCTGTTGCAGGTTTAGTGGTCCAGATCCACCTGTCTTGAACATGCTGTGTACATCAATCAGACTTAGGCAGCCTTACAGGTTTGCTTCTCAGCTAATATTTGTGTGTGTGTTGTGTTGTGTCCATGCGTGTGTGTGTCTGCATCTGTGCCTGTGTGTGTCTAATCCCCATCGGAATAGAAACTGCACAACAATATTAGCAAAAACCTAGCTGGCAACTGACTTGTTTCCCTCAGAAGTTTGACGATCACTATCCTAGATGCTCAGTCCCAGTCTCAGATCCAGCTAACCCATGGGCTCTTTCACTACACTGTCCCAAGACTTTGAATCTAGTTGCTTTACTCTACCACAAGCAATGATGTATTTATGTAGGTATGTGTTTTACTCTATTATTTCAATGAAAAAATGATGGAGAACTTTTGTATTCTTCTAATTGTCTTATGGGCATTAATTCTTTTATTCTCTGTGACAATTTTATGGGATAGGTAGTGTTATTATTCCCATTTTAACAATGTCAGGAAGTACCAGAGTCCAGATTGGACCAAGTGGCCTGTTTCTTTACTTCTAGTGTAGGATGTCTTTATATATACTACCCTGTTCTATATAATACCTTCTTTTTAAAAAAATAGATGATAGACAGATAGAAAGATAGATAGATGGATGGATAGATAGATGATAGACAGACAGAACATTCTTATGGCAAAATGTACAGAATATTTCTCAAAAGGAAGTCATCTTTATATTTCCCTGTTTCCTAGCCTTCAAATTCTCTCTTTAGAAGGGACCACTGCCTTTGTACACTTGAGTATGTTTGTAGAATTATTTTATGCAAATATGAGTCAATATAGCATATATACTTTTTTCACTCTTTGAGCATAAATTTTGGCTAACTGCATCATTTAACATCTTGGATCTTTTTTTCCAATTACATTTGTAGCTATTTATGTCAGTTTATAAAAGCACTGCTTCTTTTTTTAAAACGCCTGAATATTTTTCTCTTATATAAGTGTAACAAATTTGACCAATGTTGAATTAAATTATGAAATTAAATTGTTTTAAAATCATTTGTCTTACATGGCAGGTTACACATCTGTGAATTTTTCAGTTAGATATATTTCTAGAAATAGAATTATCTCTGTTTTTAATTTTAAGGCCAAACTGTCTTTCACAGGGTATACTAATTTATATTCCCAGAAGCAGTGTGTGAGTGGTTTTCCCATACCTTTGCCAAAACTGTGAATTGAACCCTGCCAATGGACATTTAGATTAGGTATCTTAAAGTTTTAATCAGAGTTCTCATTTAATTAGGATAAGCTTTTCTTCTTTCCTAAGACATTTTATTCATATCTTTTTTTTCTTTGTATAGTCAGGCTTTTATTTATGGATTTATAGAAATCTTTTCCATGTTAAAGTGCTAGCTCTTCAATATTATCTGAGTTGCAATTATTCTTTCTCAGATTGGCATGTGTCTTTTGACTTTTTTTAAATAATGAAGGGATTATTTGAATGTAGTTGATTGAGACAGTCATTTGCTTTAGTGACTTCAAAGATTTATTCTAGACTTAGAAAAGCCTTAGCTTTCTTGAAATTAAAAGACAAAATTCTATTTTTTCCTAGGAATTTATGTCTGCATTTTTATTTTTACATTTATATCCTTAACCCATCTGGAATTTATTTCTGAATAAAAAGTAGAGTTAAGATCCAGATTTTGTGTGCATTTCTTTCCCCAAATAGATAACCTTCTTGGTTGCTATTCCACTATTTTAAAAACAATAATATTTTTCTGTTTTGAAATATTAACTATATTGCAAAATTTTTATGTGTGGGTTCACTTCACTGGTATATTTTCTATTCTTTTTCATTGATTTGAACATCTATGTGCCAGTGATTTTGAACCTAGTAGAGCAAGTCACATCTCATGAAACAATCTTTTGATTATTATTACAGTTCAGTATTTCTCTAAGAATTTAACAATTAGATTGCCTAGCTGGGAATGGTGGTGCACACCTATAATCCCAGAACTTGATGAAGGAGGATTGCTGTGAGTTCAAGGTCAGCCTGGGCTACATAGTGAGTTCATGGCCAACCTGAACTATGAAACTATCTCCAAACAAATGAATTAGGTTGCCTAATTTAAAAATATGCCACAATTTTTAGTGGTCACATTAACTTTAAATACTAACTTATGCGAGATTGACATTTATATGTTAATGTGAGTATGATGGTGATTATTACAAAAATAATGTGACTTTCCATTTAAATCTCCTTTTAAATCTGATAGTAATGTTTCACAGGTTTGTTTCTTAAAAGACCTCAAGTATTTCTTTCTACATTCTGTCCTGTTTCATGTATGTTAATACCACTGAAGTTATAGACTTTTCTTCTATCTTCAAAGTGGTTTTTAAATGTATGAATGTTATTGTTTTCTATACTAATTTATTTTTAACTCATTTCTTGGTGTCTAGTAATGAATAATTTATATTTTGCTTATCATCATTTCTTCCACTTTTATATCTCTGCTTCATATTCGTCTGTTATAAATATACTGTGTTAAAATTTTTAATTCCTGAAAATGTATTTGATCACAATTTTCATATGTATGGTTGCAAGATTGTTTTCTTTTAAAATATTCTGCATTTGTCATTTGTTTTTCTTTCCTTGCCTCTGGCTCTGTGTGTGTGTGTGTGTGTGTGTGTGTGTGTGTGTTTGTTCTATTTATAAATTCTAAACTTTTTAAATTACTCTTACTCATTGAGGGATAGAACCTCTTCCTCAACAAATATATTTAGAAAATTTGTGTCTGATAATGGTCAGTGTGCTACAACAGAGAATTATGGTGTGATTTTTTTTTTAACCCTCCACTTTTATTTACCCTAGCTCCAAGTTTGACATAAGTAGGCTGTTAAGAGTGTGGAGATTTCTCTGTGTCTTACCTGGGGGATTGTTAATTTCTCTGTAGAACAAAACAAAGTCCAATTGTGTTACCAGCTCATACAGGTCATCTTTCCCTTTCAGAACGTTGTATCTGGTTTTGCATACCACTCTGGGTAAATAAAACATCCAGTTTCTTTAATGACTTGCTCTAAGGATAATCTTCTCATATGCTCTCAATGCAGTGTTTAATTTTCACTATGTTTTGAGTTCTTATTCTGAGTTCTATTTTATACTTTTGACTCTCTTCTAGTTTGTTTGCAGATCAAAAGTGCATTTCTGTACCACATTTTTTATTCTCTACTATTTTCTGTGAGAAGAGAATAATGCTAAATTTACTCCATCCTACATAAAATCTTCTTAAGAACTCAAAGTTTAGGTCATTTCTTGAAGTGACACTAATATCAAAACAATACCAATATGGACTATTGATGGATTAATAGTGGTATTTTGTATGAGAGGAAGTGTTACTTTATTAAATATATTATCAGATTTAAATATGGAAATAACTATTTATAAAATGAGATAGTGACTTTATTTTTTGTATATAATTATTTTACTCATTCAACAAATTGTAATACAAAGTTTCAAGTACTAAATGGTACAGAAGAAAAACAAAAATTATTAGTGTATTACTGCTTTTCATAAAGTACCTACAGACTATTGGAAAGAGAGTTAAAAACTTATACAAGAACATAAAGAGGGTCATTAGACTCAATTTGTAGTAAAGTAAAACTTCCTAAAAGAAGGGAAAGTGGAAATGAGCCTTGAAAAATGAATAATGGATAACCATGCAAAGAATTGAGAGAAACACTTTCTTTTTGAAAATCCTCAATTATTGCTTCATAATTCATATTATATATTTTATATAAATGTCTCTGAAACATTTTCTTTCTTCCTTTTTGCAGTACCAGGGCCTTTGCACTGAGCTACCTCCCCAACCTTTGCTAATATTTTGAAAATTTATTTTTGACAAGTCTTGCTAAGTCACTAAATTGTCCAGGCTGGGTTAGAAGTTATAATCCTCCTACCTCAGAATCATAGAGTGCCCAGATTGTGGCATGTACCCGGGTTCTTCTATTTTGAATTTAGAACATTCTCCTATAGAAATTTTTCCTTTTCTCTATTGACAGAAATAAAATAATCATTAATTGTTATTATAATAATAGCAATTGTTAATTATTATCAACAATTTTATTATTATGAATTTAGTTAATTTCTGTGACCCTTTACTGAGAAGCCATTATGTGCTTGACAACACTCATATTTTTGTGGAGGATACAGAGATAGCATGGTAACAAGAGTTTGTACCAAAAGGTTACATTTTTCATATGTAGAATAAATATAAAGAAATGATCTTTTATTC
>NW_004624744.1:27765664-27821692 GCF_000247695.1 Heterocephalus glaber
TATCCATTATTATGTGCATATTCTTCTTCTTTATCTATGGAAGACTAAGTAATTATTTAATCCAATTAGATAATGATCTTTTAAATCGCCCATTTATTCTTGACTTTTTTAATTTTTAAGGAAAATCCTGGCTAATTATATCATCTTTAGAAATTTCTGTTGTTGCTTATATTTATAATATAAAATTATACTTATTTTCCTATTATTCTTTCCTTATAATCAAAATGCATTCCTTTTTGATTTGTAAAATGTGCTAAAATTAAAATACAAAATGGACTAGAGAAAACACATTAGCATTGGAATCTGACTTCTTATTCTAAATTTAAATGGCTCTTTGGGAAACCACAATTGATACCCCTCTGCCTGGTATGTGGATCAGAACCAAGCTATGTCTTTAAATGTTTGCCAGAGCAGAGTATGGTGGCACATACCTGTGATCTCAGCATTCAAGAGGCTGAAGTGAGAGGATTGCATTGAGTCTGAGGCCAGCTTGGACTACATAGTGAGTTCAAGGACAGCCTGAAATGCATAGTGAGACCATGTCTCACAAAACCAATAAATAAATAAATGTTTATTTACATATTGCAGTAGTTTGCAGGAAACAGCAATATAGTCCCCACTGAATGGGATAGCTACCTTGGACCCACATTGATCTCAGTTCTCAAATGTAGAATGGTCCACCCAAACTACTTTAATGAATTAGGATGGTGCAATGGGAGGCTGAAGAGAAAAAAAGGAAAAGAAAAAAGAAACTCACAACATATTGACCCAAATATATACACTAGTTGTCTATAGACCCATCCAAAAATGTCTAGTTTTCCTGGGAATAGACAAGATGAAAATGGTTTTTCTTAGCTATAAAATTCTGAGGTTAAAACAGCTAATTGATATTGCAGCATTCTAGAATATGCTAGACAGTTATATGAATGTTTAGCAAATCAAATGTCATACTTCTGAGGAATTAACTAGCTATTCATTTAGTCTTTAAGCATAGTTGCAACAAGACTTACATTTGAATTTTAAAAATGATTATGAACTGGCTTGAAAGCTAAGAATAAACCTGCATTTCTCTACCACTGCCATGGGAAAAGAAAAACCTTAATTACAATGCTTGTCTTTGAATAATATTTCAGTTGTAACAGTACATTTTTTCCAATTTTGCATGATAAGTATATTAATATTTATTCACATTCTATGACCTTTACATAATTCTCCTGGGTGCTATTTTCCAAACTATGATGTTTGCTCTTTTTTTTTTCAATTACTTAATACTTACCATTTATTCACTTCCAGCTACTCGATATTGTATGAGTGTTAGAATTATTTAGGAATGAGCTACACTGAGTTATTGACTGACTCTTTTCCATGACTTTTAAAACTTCTGGAGGAAACATTCTGGTTATTAGTTAAGTGAAAATCGATATAAATACTTATCTTTGGAATATTTGACTTTAAAACAATGATCAAAAGACTACATATTTTATCATTCCATCTATATGAAAAAGTGTAAAAGGAAAAAAATTTTATGATATAACTTAATGGACAGATCCCAGAAACTTGAAGGTAAAAAAAAAATGTACCACAGAGCATTAGAACTTTTTCAGAGGTTGATATAAAGGTCCTATATAATGATTGTTGCATTAGGTACACAATTTCATAAAATTGTCAAAAATTATCAGATTGCATGAGGACAAAATGGTAACACAGGAAACTCAAAACCTCCATCCCACAACAGAAACAAAGAATAGATACCAAAAGCTATCACAACTATGTTGGAAACCTGGAAATTAACCACTTATTCAAAGAAAATCCAAATCCTACAAACACAGCTTGGTGGTATTTAAATTTACTGGGGTTATATCTCTCATTCCACAGTTTAGTAGTACCCTTGAACAACAGCTCATAATCCCTACAGATGCCATTACCAGAAAGAACACTATTCACAAAGATTGTGTTGGGTTTTTTAATCTGTCTGGTGACTGCCTGAAGCAATAGCTGAATGAGCCTATTTTATCTCATCTAACCCTAAGGGTTCCCAGTGGCCAAGGTAGGGGATTTGTAGAAAGGATTTAAAAGTAAATGTGTTGGGCCAGGGATTTAGTTCAGTGGTTTTGCCGCCTGCTGCACAAGCACAAGGACCCGAGTTTGATCCCTGGTACCAAAAAATAATAAATAAATAAACAAACAAATAAATAAATAAATGTAAATGTGTTAGTGTCCGCTGTCTGGGGCAATGGATAACAGTTGGAGTAAACAATAGATTAACTAAATGCCTTGAAATAAAGGCTGAAGAATGAGAAGCGTGGGAGAAAAGAGATGTGAAAATTTCTGATATATTCCTGAGAATTTAAAGGGTCATAGGTGTGTCCTGGGTTGGGTACATGCTCAGAAGGACCTGAGAAGTCTCGGGGATTTAAATCTATGAATACAGAGGAAGAAAGAATTAATATAATGTTGAAGGCAAATTGATTTTGGCCTTACCTAGTTTGTTAAAATATGATATTTACCATAATCCCCCAGGAAAATAACTCAAAAATATGTATGTAAAATATCATAGAAAAATCAAAATGAAAACATTGCAGTAAAGGAAGAACAGAAGAATAAAGAAAATATAAGCCATATAGTAAATAAATCCTATTCTTGAGGGCTTTCCCCTCATAATTTCTCACAGGTTCCACCTCCTAATACCATCACCTTCAGTGTTAGAAATTCAACACACAAATTTTGAGAAGCAACAAGCATTCAGGCACACATCTGTCATCAACAGAGCTCCAAATGTATGAAACGAACTGGCAGAATTGAGGTGAAACATGGAGTCAACAAAACTGATGGAAACTTGAATATCTTCCTTTCAATAGTAGATAGAAAGATTGGACAGAAGATTAGCAAAGAAATTTAAGAAATAAACAACAAAATTAACCAGTAATATTACTGGATTTTGGAGTTCTGGAGTTTCCTTCTAGAGGTGCTTTCTAGATTCTTCTGTCCTGAACAAAGAATTGGACAATTTAGGCAAGTGCTAAAAGTAGAGAGGTTTTACATTTATTAAAGGGAGGAAAAGAAACCTGCTTGCAGAGCTAGTGCAGGCCAATTAAAAGTAAGAAAAGAAGTCCACTCTGTAGAGTGAGAGTGAGCCACTGGGAAAGAGAAAACACAGTGGTCACAAAGTTAATGGTGGCTTTCTTTTGTATCTGGCATTTCTCAGGCTGACATCAGATCTGGGCTGTCCTATCAAAACCTGCTTGAGTTCCTGCAAGAAGAATTTCAAGTACAGGGCTTGGGAGCACGTCTCCTGGATCTCCATGATTGACAGGTCACACCCTGTTGCCCACCCAACTAGCCACACCCTAATATCCTGACTTGGTAACTTTATAAAACTCTACTCAACCACAGGATAATACAGTCTTCTTAAGAACATATACTATATTCTCCAGGAAAGGCCACATGTTGGAACATAAGACAAATCTCAATTAATTTAAAAGATTGAAATCATGCATAATAATCTTTCTGATCATAGGGAACAAAGTTAAAAGTCAGGAACAAAAGAAAATTTCTAAATATATAGAAATTAAACAATCTATATTTAAATACCCATGGACCAAGGGATATCAGAAATTACTCTGAATAGATAAGAACAATATGTAACATAACTTATGAAATACACTAAAACAATCCTCAGTCAGAAATGCATACATATAAATGCCTACACTAAAAAAAAAATAAAGCTACCTGACATGGTATCATATGCCTAAAATCTCAGCACTTTGGAGGCTGAAGCAGGAGGATCACTGTGAGTTTAAGGTCAACCTGAGAAACATAGTAAGACTTTATCTAAGAAAAAAAAATGAAAAGAAAAAAAAACTAAATTAAAAAATTAAAAGAAAAAGAGCAAGCAACCCCCCAAAAGGCAATAGAATAAATAATAAAGATTAGATCCAAGATTAGAAATGAGAACAGAAAAATTGTAGATAAACTCAATGAAGGAAAATTTTGGTTGATTAAAGATGAAAAAGTTTACAATCATTTGGTGAGACTTATGAAGAAAACAAGGAGAAACTTAAACAATTAGAAATTAGAGGAAAGACATTATTAATGACCTTTCAGAAATAAAGTGTTTATATGAGAATGTCATGAACTACTATATGCCAACAAATTGGATAGCTTAAGTGAAATGGACAAATTTCTAGAAACACATAAAATATCAGAACACACAAACAAAATCAAATGGACATATAAAAAGAAAATGTATTTAATCAATAATAAAAAAACCCACCAGCACCAAAATCAGTAACAGAAGTCCATAATGAGGCTGCACTTGTGAATTGTTAGCTGACATTTATACAATTCAAAGAAATCCTCCTCAAATTCTTTCACAAGATAAAGAGGTGGTAAAACTTCTAAAGTTATTCTATGAGGCGAGGATTTTCCTGATGTCGAAGTCTGAAATGACATCATAAGAAAATAAAACTATTCATATATATATTCCATTAAAAAACATTAGCAACCTGAATAGAGCATGATTGCAAACAATGATTTATTTAGTTAGCTTATGAGTAAGGCAGCTAGCTAGGGGAAGGACCTGAGATAGAGTTGAATAATCAGCCATATTGATGGGAATTGAAATAAAAATAGACACTGAACTAAGACTTTGGACCAAGTATGAACTTCCTTAGGCAACATGGAATGCATCCTTCTGCTTATCAAGTGGAGTTTCAGCCACTCTCTACTAAGGTCCTGGGTTCTAAGGAAATTAAGATGCAAAATAACCAGTTTTTCCTCTAAAATTCCAGTTTCCTTTGAACCCTGCATGCTGAGGAACTGGATTAGAAAGAGCTTGAGTTCCAATTGGTCATTTTAAAACCACAGAGCCACCTGTAATAGGCAGCCAGTAAACAACTGAGCAATTCCTTTGCTTTGCTTATCTTTAATTATCTCTGGAGTGAAGGGCCATGTCGCCACTCACTCAGGACCACAGCCCTGGAAATCCAAGTGCTATTCTTCTACTTTCCAATAAAAACTCTCCTTATGCGTAACTTTGTCTTTTTGGTTCAGAACTTCATTCCTTATCATTATGAGACCATGAGCTGTACACATGGTAACATTTCCATTTACATGAAATATTTGGAATAGGAAATTAATAGAAATAGAACATAAATTTATAGTCTTCAGGGGTCATACATAGGATTATTTAGAATTATTGAGAGAAACAGAACCAATAGGAGATACATCGAGTTTCCCATATAATATGGAGATGAAATCCAGCGGTCTGTGTCCACCAAGCTGGAGACCTAGGAAAGCTGGTATTATGTAAGTTTATTTCAATTTTTAAAAATACCATTAAATTGTGGACAAAATCAATAACGTTTTATTGTAAATTTTTCCTCAATGAAAGTGATGAAGTCAGTCTGTCAAAAAAGTATAGTAAATACATAAAGTGCCTAGGATTACATATTAGTCTGCATAGTGAGGGTAGATGTTTATGCTCCAGGTCTGAGGAATTTTAGAAAAGCTACTTGCTTCTGAAAGAAAATAATGCTAACCTTTAAAGTTACATTTTCTGACTCCAGTTACATCTGCAACTAATTATGAGCCATTTTGTGTAGAATTTTTGACCCAAAAAGGACCTAAACTTTGCCCACTAAGCTTTCCCAGTCTCTTATATTCTAAAAAGCAGGAGATAAAATGCACCCAATTGCTTTCCCTTGGTGACAAAACTGAGATCAGAAGCCAGGGCTCACTGCTTCCTCTTAAATTAATTGTTGATATAGATTCTAGATGAAATGATCTAGATTCTTTAAGACAATTCAGTTTTCTAACTCATTCACTTATAGACTGGAAAAAAGGAAATTAGCGTATGGTAGAAACCATGATTTCATATATTCACAATATATAAGACAGAAAATTTGCCAGAAGACAATACCACAGGATTGATTCAAGAGAATCTGACTGGGAAGATTGATCAGGACACTTTCCAGCTCTAACAGAATCTTGCCATTCTGAAATACCAGAAAATTGGAGGCTGTAAATTCTTTGAGATTGAAGAATTAGATTTTTAACCTCTTAGTGACTGTTCATTTATGATTAAAATGACAAACTTGTTTTCCGATACAAAATATCAGGCACTGGGTAATAAAACAACAAAAATTTTGAGAATGAAACAATAGAATTAGACTAAGTAAGCTCAGAAAACAACTAAAAGATAATGTGACATTTCTTATTTTAGCAGGTTTTTAATTTTTTCTTTTCTTTCTCTTTAGTGCTCTTTATTTTCCTCCATTTAACATAATTTATCTGTTTAAAACTCAGTTTCTAATTATAATTTAAAATATATAACACATATAAATACTAGTTATTAGAAACATCTGCTGAATTTTATTTTTTACAAATCAAATCAGATTATTTCACATATTTAGCAAAATAGAGAAGTCTGAGAAATAATTTTTTAAATTAACTTTATTGGTAAAATTTAAATATATGTAACAATAACATTCATCAAATGGAATTTGTACCTGTACATGGTACATCTTGATTCCCCTTTTTCTTCCAATCCCATTCCCTCTCCTTCTTATTTAAAGAAGCTTTATTTCCATTTTTTTCTTTTCTCTTTTTTTTCCTGTTTCCTTTCATTTTCCCCTCCCATTCAATGGTTTCTCTTTTCTTTTGAACAGTTTCTTACTATTTCATATTATCTATTGTACATTTTTGGTTGTTATTTACCCTTTCACTTTCTCACATCAGAGAGACAATGCAATATTTACACGTGTCCAATTTATTTCACTTAAGAGTATAGTCTCAAGTTGCATCTATTTAGCTATGAATGTCTCAAGTTTCTTTCTTTATGGCTGAGTAGTATTCCATTGTATAAAAAAACACATCTTTTTTATCCATTCATCCATTGATGGGCATCTGAGTTATTTCCAAGATTTAGCTATTACAAACTGTGTTGCTATAAACATGGATGCACATATATTACTGTGGTATGATGTTTTTAATTGTTTGGGGAATACCCAGCAGGGGAATAGCTGGGTCAAATGAGACTTCTACTCCCACGTTTTTGAGGAATTTCCACAATGATTGCACCAGTCTGCATTCCCACCAACAGTGGAGAAGGGTTCTTTTTTCCGGCCAGCATTTGTTGTTGGTAGATTTCTTGATAGCAGCCATTCTTTCTGGAGTGAGATGGAATCTCAGCATTGTTTTAATTTGGATCTCTTGAATGATGAGTGATGTTGAACAATTTTTCATGCATTTATTTGACATTTCTACTTCTTCATCTGAGAACTGTCTATTCATTTCAGATGCCCATTTTTGGATTGGTCTTTAAATTTGGGGGTTTGACTTTTTTCAATTTTTGGTATGTTCTAGACATTAGTCCTTTATCTGAGTGACTACTGGCTGAAAAATTTTCCCACTCTGTGTGTTGTCTCTTCACTCTATTGGTGATTTCTTTTGTGGTACAAAAACTTTTTAGTAGGATGAGATTCCAGTTGTTGATTCTTTGCACTATTTCCCGTACAGTCTAGATTTTATTCATGAGGTCATTGCCTACCTCTGTGTCCTCAAGAGTTCTATCTATTCTCTCTTCCAGCAGATTCAGTTTTTCACTTTTAATATTTAGATCTCTAATCCATTTCTTTCCTTAAATTCTTTTACTGGTACATTTTAGGTATACAATATGTTTACATTTATCATTGGGTGCTTGTACCTGTGCATGATGTATCTTGGTTCTTATTTTTTTCCCCATTACCTGTGCGCCCTTCACCCCCCTCCACCCTTCCCTAATTACAAAGATTTTATTTCCATTTTTTTTTCTTTTCTCATGATTTTTCCTTTCCCTTCTTTCATTTCACCTTCCCCTCCCACTACCCTCTAATCCATTTTGAATTTAGTTTAGTGCATGGTGAGAGAGATGGGTCTAGTTTTCATCTTCAGCATATAGAAAGCCAGTTTTTCAAGAACCACTTATTAAAGAGCTTCTCTTCCCTCCAGTAAACGTATTTGTCCCCTTTGTCAAAGATAATGTAGTGTGTTTGGTATTGTTTTCACCTCTTTTAGTCTGTTCCATTGATTCTCAGGTCTGCTTTTTTGCCAGTACCATGCTGTTTTTATCACAGTAGCTCTGTAGTATAATTTCAAGTCAGGGATTGTGATGCCCCCTGCCTTGCTTTTGTTGTCTACAATTGCTTTTGTTATGCTAAGTCTCTTTTGGTTCTTTTGGTTTATTCGAATATTAGGGTTGTTTTCTCCTGTGAGGTATGATAATGGTATTTTGATTGGGATTGCATTAAAACTGTATAAAAATTTCAGGAGTATGGCCATTTTCACTATGTTGGTTCTTCCTACCCAAGATCAAGGGATATCTGTACATCTGCTGATATCCTCTTCAATCTCTATTTTCAGAGTATGGCAATTGTCAATATTTAGGTCATTTATTTCCTTTATTAGATTGATTCTTAAGTATTTTATTGGTTTTTTTCAATCCTATTGTGAAAGACTTTGTTTCCTTAATTTCTTCCACAGTGAGTTTGTTATTTGTGTATTGGAATTCTATTAATTTTTGAGTGTTGACTTTGTTTCCAGCTATGCTACTAAATTTGGTTATTAAATCTAGAAGGTTTTTTATGTGCTTTGGGTTTAGCTTGCTCTTCTTTTTCTAGAACCTTGAGCTTCAATGTTAGGTTATTTATTTAAGCTCATTCTGTTTTTCTGATGTGGGAATTCACTGCTATAAATTTCCCTCATAAGACTACTTTCATTGTGTCCCATAAGTTCTGGTATGTCATACTGGCATTATTGTTTAGTAGAAATTGTCTAATTTCTTCTTTAATTTCATCTGTGGCTCACTGGTTGCTCAGAATAGTGTTAGCTAATTTCCATGTGTTTATGCAGTTTTTGTGGTTTCTTCTGCCATCAATTTTGAATATCATCACACTGTGATCTGATAATATGCATATGATAATTTCAATTTCTTTAGATTTACTTGAGCATTTTCTGTGGGTTACTATGTGGTCTATTTTGGAGAACATCCCATGTGCTGGTGAGAAGAATGTGTATTCTGTTGTTATTGAGTCAAATGCTCTGTAGATTTGTACTAAGTTCATTTTTGTTCAAAGGTTTGTTTCAGCTCTGATAATTCTTCATTGATGTTTCATGTAGTAGATCTGTCTATTTGTGACAATGTGGTATTTTGGTCCCCCATTACAACTGTATTAGTGCTTGTCTAATTTTTCATCTCCATTAGTGTTTCCTTTTTTAAAAAAATTATTCATTAAGTTTGCAGGTACATTTTATATATACATTATGATCACATTCATCATTGGGAATTTGTACCTGTACATGATATATCTTGGTTCTTTTTTCCCCCATTTCCCTTCCTTCCATTCTACCCTCCACCCTCCCCTATTTACAAAAATTTCAATTCCGTTTTTCCTTCTTTTCTCATTTTTTCTTCCCTTCTTTACTTTCGCCCAAACTCCCCTCCCTAGTTGCCCTTCTTTGAACATTTTCATCCTATTTGGCATTATCTATTATACATTTTGGTCCTCATTTATACTTTCAGTTTCTAATACCAGAGAACAATTCAGTATTTACACGTGTGTCCTATTTATTTCACTAAAGAGTATGGCCTCAATGTGCATCCATTTAGCTATAAGTGTCTCTAAGGCTGAGAGGTACTCCATTTTGAAAAAAAAAAAAAAACAAACTAAAACCACATCTTCTTTATCCAGTAGCCATTTGATGGGCATTTGGGCTTTTTCCAAGATTTAGCTATTACAAACTATGCCACTATAGATATGGGTCCACATATATCACTGTGGTATGATGCTTCTAATTCTTTTGGGAAGAAGAATAGCTGGGTCAAAGGGACTTATAATCCTAGATTTTTGAGGAATCTCTACACCAACTTCCACAGTGGTTGCACCATTCTACACTCCCACCAACAGTGGAGAAGTGTTCCTTTCTCTCCACTGCCCCAACAACATTTGTTGTTGGTTGATTTCTTCCCTTTTGGCGGGGGGGGGGGTACCGGGGATCGAATTCGGGACCTTGTACTTGCGAGGCAGGTGCCAGAACCACTGAGCTGAATCCCCGGTCCGTTGATTGATTTCTTGATAGCAGCCCTTCTTTGTGGAGTGAGGTGGAATCTCAGTGTTGTTTTCATTTGTATCTCTTAAATGACCAGTGCTGTCCTTTCAAAGAAGAAGTAGAAGAGCAAGTAAACTTATGAAAAAATGTTCAACATCACTGGTCATTTGAGAGATCCCAGTGTTTCTTTTATATAGTTGGATGTGCTAGTATTTAGTGTATATATAATTATGATTGTTATCTCTTTCTCTTGGATTGTTATTTTAACAAGTATGTGGTGATCTTCTTTGGCTCTTCTGATCTGTCTTGTGAATAGAATAGCTACTCATGCTTTATTCTGGGTTTCTGTTGCATTAAGTATTGTTTTCCATCCTTTGACTTTCAGTTTATAAATTTCTTTTTGAGTTAAATGTGTTTCTTGTATGCAGCACTTGCTCCCCAGCTCCAAGTTTGTGGGATGTACAAGGAAGACCAACTCTATTTGTGGGATGTAAAGAGACACATTGAAAGCAGGTGAATCCAAAGACCTCCCTCCATGATGAAACATACCAGTAGAACAGAGCAGTGGATGCTGTGGGCTACAACAGCTGGTGAATGGCTCCAGTCCAAGTGACTATATTGTCCTCTAGAGACAGGACTTGGTTAGATGCCATTTTAGGGAAGAGTCAACTGAACTCAAGACTCACAGTAGCAACTAAACCCAAGACTTAGATCAGCTATATGTTGGCTTCATCTCAGTGCTCCCCAAATTAAAAACCCACAGTGACTGGGTGAGGGACAACCACAAAAGACCTACAGGGTCAGGGAGCCATGATCAGACCAGTAAGAGATACCTAGAATATTAAAATGCTAAATGGCTCAGGATTCAACCCCATAAAAGAAGCCAGTATCAGCCTGAACTCTTTTGGTT
Source organism: Heterocephalus glaber (assembly GCF_000247695.1). The sequence goes on from NW_004624744.1 coordinate 27,776,661, forward strand.
TTGAAAATGCTAAAACCAGCTCCCCACTGTAATCCTACTGAAGGCTATCTGGGATTATCTAGCATGTATCTGGTCTCTGAATGCCTCCTTAGTCTACCAGCAATAGCAGGCTCATGCCATAAATTAGACACTACCACAAATTAAAAAACTTTTGAATAGCGAAAAACCTCACAACAGAGTGAAAAGACAAACCACATAATGGGAAAATATTTTTACCAGCTACTCCACAGATACAGGACTAACATCTAGAATATATAAAATGCTCAAAAATTAGATCCTCCAAATTTAAAGACCCAGTCCAAAAATGGGCATTAGAAATGAATAGACATTTCTCAAATGAAGAATTGCAAATAGAAAATAAATATATGAGAAAATGCTCGACTCTGCCAAGGATTTAGATTAGTGGTTCTGCTGCCTGACTCACAAGCACAAGATCCTGAGTTCAATCCCCAATACCGAAAAAAAAAAAAAAAGGATTTATACTGAAAAAATGCCCAAACTTACTGGTCACTTGAGAAATGCAAATTAAAACAAACCTAAGACTCTGTATCACTCTAGAAAGAATTTCTATCATCAAGAAATCAACCAATAACAAATGCTGGCAAGGCTGTAAGGAAACAGGGACCCTTCTTCATTGCTGGTCTGTGTGTAAACTGGTACAACCACTGTGGAAAACAGTATAGAGATTCCTCAAAACACTAAATCTAGAATTTCCATTTGACCTAGCTATTTCCCTTCTAGGTATCTTCCTTAAAGAGTTCAAAGCAAAACATACTATAGTGATATAGGGATACCCATGTTTATAGCAATGCAATTTATAATAGCTAAATCTGGGAAACAGTTTATATGCCCACCAAGAGATGAATGGATTAAAAAAAATGTGGTATTTATATACAGCAGGGTACTATTATGCCATCAAGAAGGATAAACTTGAGTCAATTGTATGAAAATGGATATACCTTGAGAAAATAATATTAAGTGAAATAAACTGGATATATGAGTTTAAATATCACATTGTTTCTCTTGTGTGATAAATCTAAAGGGTAAATAAGAAGTATAATTGAGGAGAGATATTGTGAAGTAGAAATAACTTGTTCAAATGGGAAGGGGAAAAGGAAAGGAGAAGGGGAAGGGAAGAAAGGGGAAAAGATTAAAAAGAGATTTTATGATAAGAAATGAAAATAAGTTTTTTTAAATGGAAATGGGAGGAAGGATTGGAGAGAGGAGAATGGAATGGGAAAAAAGAAGAATTAAGATATATTATGTACTGCTGCAGATTCCATATGATAAATGTGATCAATATGTATGACAAATTTGTCCTAATAAAATATATAAAGTTAAAAAGATTATAAGATCCTATAACACATTCACAGAACTGTTTCCAAAGCCCTTTATGTGGACTTCTTGTGAGAACTCAAGTAGGTTTTCAATAGAATGGCCCAGACCTGACATCACTCTGAGGTGTGGGATCCAGCACCACCTCTTTGAACCTGTATATAGATGTTCTCATGGGTTTTCTTGAGATTTGAATGCCATATAAAGACACAGACACCATGAAGACCTCTCTATTGTGGCTTTCCTCTTGATAGCCTGCCCAGTGTCCTCCATGGTGTACTTTTTCCTCTTCTTTTCTTTTTGGCTCAAGCTCATTTTGCATAGCGAATTTTTCCTCATTCTTCATGTTCACATTTTCAAATAAACTTTTTAACATTTCCTCTCTCTCTCCCTCTCTCTCTCTTTTCATTCACTTCTGTATTCAAGATGAGAAGAACCTGGAATCTAACTCCAGAAGGAAACATGAGCACAGAAAAACCTGGTAACATTTTTTGCCAACCCACTTTTAGAGGGAGCTACCAAATAACAGTTAGGTTTCTAACACTTGAATGTTTGTGGCGGGGGGGTGGGGGGGTGCATATTCAAACCATAGCAGAGTCAAAACTTACAATACTATGATCAGGATCTTGTATGTGTGTGTGTGTGTGTGTATGGAAAGACAGAATTCTTTTGGAAACAGAGGAAAGCTAAGTTCTCTAGCAATGTTTGCCCTTAATGCAACTTGAATATACACACCACATCTTTTACTAGTCAATGACAGCTAGACCACTACTTCCATTAAACCAAACTGCCAAGCAAAGTATTTTTAGTGGCCTTATCTTTCCTTTCTACTTTCCCTATCATTCTTTTTATTTATTGGGTGAAAATTTCTTTTTCACCTCACGATCATGGAAACACAATAACTTTTACAAGGAAAGCTAACTGTAAATTTATTGGTCCCAAGGTTATCACCTTGACACCAAGGTTATCAAAGTATTGATAATAGTTTTATAACTGTGTCCCTTCATGGAGGCGTTTTCTTTTTATTAGCTCATAGAAGTCCTGCAGAGAACTGGATATCTGTTGGGGGTGTAATAAACATTTCAAGTAGATTGTTTTATGCTTAGGAATGTTTCTAAGACCTCTAAGATTTTACTATGTGGACAGACAGCCACTCTGAACATGTACAAGGCTAAATCTGTGTCTTTTTGGTGTTCAGGTCTCCCTTCACCATTTGGAATCCTCCCTGCATCAAATCTTCAGAATTGAAAATATTATGTCCTATGCTTCTGTTCCATATCTCAACATAATAAGGACTTGAGAAAGGTAATGGTTGGAGCTAACAGGAAGTTTATCTTGCTCTTCTGCTCTATATCTTTCGATTGCATAAGGAATGGAAGTAGACACATTGCTGTGCCTGCTCTCTAGTAGTTTTGTGGCACATGGTCCAGGATGCTTTCATTTGGTGCCCAGAAAATGGCAGTGCCAACAAAAGTACATAACAGGAATAAGTTGACGAGCCTAAGAAGCAACTGCCCTGGGCACAGGTAAGAAGGACTTGCTCTTCATGTAGAGGAAAGGAGGGCAAACAGGATAGAGAGTCAAGGAACACTAAATTGTGCTCTTTGGTCAGCATGCTCTAGAGATGATTCATCCTTCCTATGAGGGACAGGTTTTTACATTCTCTGAAATAAGATTTACAGAAGAGATCATTCTCTTGACCAGTATTAATTAGTGTTATGCTATATGGATCAACATAAGGAAAGATAGGAATGATTAGCTATTTGGGAACAGAATTGTAAAGGTTGCAGCAGACCTCATTTATGAGTTGACAGTAATTTGAGGAAAGTAAATGGAAATGTGAAAAGAATAAAAGACAAGGATAGGGAGACAGAAGGATTCCTGGTCAAAAAAGGGGGGAAAAAAAGGAAAAGTAGAATTAACACTTGGAAAACTGAAGATAAAGCATAGCTTGCCTTAAATTTGGAAAATCAAAGTAGTATCAGAGGAAAGAGTACACCAAAACAAACCCATATATATCTGTCTTGAAATTTCATTTAAAATTGAAATGCAATAAATACAGTAAAAAAAACTTCCAAAGTGCTAATGAAAAATCAGAGAACTTTTTTAAAAGAACTAGTAGAGATAAAATAAAAAGTTTTTATTTTTTAAAAAAGCTATATTTACATCTTCATATAATACATTTAAGGCTTTATTACTTCTAGCTGGAAAATAAGACACCACCTTTTTTTTTACACTTTATTAAATTCTTTTATTGGTACATTTCAGGTATAGAACACAATTGCATTTCTCATTGGGAATTGTACCTTTACATAATTCATCTTAGTTCTTATTTTTCCCCCATTCCTAGCCCTCCCTTAACCCCCTCCACACTTCCCTATTTACAAAGACTTTATTTCCATTTTTTCCATTTCTCAGCATTTTTCCTTTCCCTTCTTTCCTTTCCCCTGCCCCTACCACAACCCCTACCCCTTTGGACCTTTTCTTCCTATTTTGCATTATCGATTAATCATTCTAATCATTGGTACATTTTAGGTATACAATATAATGACATTCATCATTGGAAATTTGCACCTCTACATAGTCTCTCTTGGTTCTTATTTTTCACTCTTGCCCAGCCCTCCCTTCAACCCCTCCAGGCCTCCCTATTTACAAAGATTTTGTTCCTATTTTTCCATTTTCTCATATTAATCCCATTCCTTTCTATCCTTTCCCCTAGCCTTCCCACTTCCTTCCCCTTTGCCCCTTTACTTCCTATTTCACATTACCTATTATACATTTAGTCCTTATTTACACTTTCAGTTTCTCACACCAGAGAAATTATTCGGTATTTATACATGTGTGTCCTATTTATTTCACTTAAGAGTATCACCTCAATGTGCATCCACTTAGCTATAAATTTCTCTAATTTCTCATTTCTGATGGCTGAGTAGTACTCCATTTTATAAAAAAAAACACATTTTCTTTATCAAGTCTCCAGTTGATGGGCATTTGGGCTGTTTCCAAGTTTTAGCTATCACAAACTGTGTTGGTATGAACATGGGTGCACATATATCACTGTGGTATGATTCTTTGAATTCTTTGGGGAAGATCACCAGCAGTGGAATAGCAGGGTCAAATGGGACTTGCAGTCCTAGTTCTTTGAGGTATCCCCATACAACTTCCACAGTGGTTGCACCAGTCTACACTCCCGCCAGCAGAGGAGCAGTGTTCCTCTTTCCCCACAGTCCCACCAGCATTTGTTATTGGTTGATTTCATGAGAGCAGCATGGATTACCTCCTCTGAGCTGGGAGAGGTGGGACAGGACAGGAGCAGTGGTAGGGATGGTGGCCTGAAAGCCCTTTTCTCTGGGCTGGGAGCAGCGGGAGGGATGGTGGCTGGGAAGCCCCTTCCTCTGGACCAGGAAGAGTGGGATGGTGGCTCAGAAGCCCCTACCTCTGGGCCGGGAGCAGAGGGACTCAGTACCTTGGTCTGGTGGTCTGGTGTCCTCTGCGTCTTTGTAGTGTAGAACCAGGTGGCTGTGCAGAGGAGCGGGGGGTGGGGTGGGGGGGTGGTTCAGTCGATACTACCTTTACTTATGGTCATAATCAGGTAGCAATTTATCTCATTTTTAATGCCTTCGTTTTAAATCCCTAGCAGATCAATTGGCAGAGAACTTTCCATCAGTATCTGAGAAGGGCTGATTTCTTTTGTGCAAGAAAATAGAGCTTATCTAATTTTCTTATTTCCTAGGGGTGCTATCTAATATATTTATATGTAAGAAACAAATTCCTCCTTTCTTTTAAGTTCAGTATTCCCAGAGTGGTGGAAGGGTATTCAGATATTCAGTAATGTTGGTGCTGGCTAAATAATACCTGATATTTATCTGCATATCAGAAAATCAGCCAGTTATTTCTGTTCTGAATAATTTAGAGAAACAAAGCTGGTCTATGCTATCACTTTGAATAGCAGCATTTCTTTCAAAAACAGTCCCTGTAGATAAGCCCATATCTCAATGCTGTGTTAAAGACTGTCCTATAATGTAGAGAATCAAATTAGTATCTAATCTTTCACTTGAAACTGCACAAAAAGATTTTTTTTTATAGAAAAGAAGAAAAACAATGCTGGCAAAAACTATGCTTCCTGATCTTTTCAGTCTTTTAATCACAACACAGCTGAGATGCTGCTTTCTAAATAATGATCCTTTGTTTCAAACAATTACCAAACTTGTTTTAATGTAAGTTTGATAATAAAATAAATAGTAACCAAAGCCAATGTTGAAGAAGCAGATCAGCAGATAATTCTTCTCTTGGCTGTCTGGTTTCTTTAAACCTGGCTTTTGTAAATGTATAAGACAATAAAAATAGATTAGGCACTAAGAATTTCTAAAGACCCTTGAGACTATGGGGTCCCAACTTCTTTTGCTGAAAATCAATTGGAAGCTTAAAGGATTAGGTAGATAGTTAGAGAGACCAACTATTTACTCATATTGCTGTGAGTAGGTCTCAAGATTTTCTTTTGGCCACATGTCCTCATTTTTCTTTTTAAAAAGTATTATATGCCTGTACATTTCCTCAATCAAAGCGGAGTTGTATCCTTGGGAGATTACTTCCAGGACACCCTCTCTTCTTTCTCCACTCTCTGCAGCAAGATATTAAAATCTGAGATCGGCAGATGTTAAAGTGTGTATATAAAATGAGATAGTACTTATATATAACCTATGCACACTCTCCCTTCTGCTTTGAATCATCTCTACATTATTTACAATATATATGATAAATAAATAGTTGCTATTATATTGTTTAGGGAATAATGACAAGAAAAATCTGTATATATTTGGTACAAACACAAATTTTTAAAAATATACTTTCTATCTGCAGTTAATTGAATACACTGATGTCCAAACCAGGGATATGGTGAGCTGACTACCACTGGTACATAGTCATGTTTTATTTCATTTCTTTTCTTCCCTCCCCTTCTCTCTCCCCTCTTTTTTGGTACAAGAAATTGAGCCCAGGTGCCTTAATACTGACCTACATTCCTAGCACCTTATTTCATATTTTAAAACAGTTTTGTGATAAATTGCCCACAATGGGTTTGATCTTGCTGTGTTCTTTCCTCAGCCTCCCAGAGTACTTGGATTACAGGTTAAGTATTTTTATAAATACATGTCTAAATCTATGGCTTTCCTACTAGGCTACACTCTTTATGAAGGTAGGAAACAAGATGTCAGGTTCTGACACAAACTATAGTTAATTCTAGAGAGGGTTTCTCCCCTATTTAACTGGAAGCTCCTTTTGAGAAGATCTCTCTCCTTTCTCTTAAATATTCATATTAACACATTTCAATTCCTAGTGCATGATAGGAAATTATCACCCTTTATGACTGCTGTGGACTGTATGTTTGCCTCTAATGTTCAGAAGCTGAAACCCTAAACCCTAATGTTACTTGGAAATAGCACCTTTGGGAAGGGATCAGGCCTTGATGGTGGGGTTAGAGTTGCCACTGAATGGCGTCTGAACTGCCTCATGCTTATGTAATTTACAGAGAAATAGAATATCCCAAGAAGTGTTTAGTTAAACACTAGTCCCTTGAGATACTCCAAGAAATAAAAGAATCTTGAGATAATGATGAATCTGAATATCCTGTATATTATATCCCCATTTGGAGATCTCCAAATGCACAAGGCTATTATTAAAGTTTTCAAATGTCTAACATCTATTTATACCAACTCAGTATTTCAAGAGATTTTCAAATGAGATTTCTTAAAACAAAAGTTCATGATATAATTTTTGAAAACTTGATAAAGAAACACAAGCATCAATCATGGATTGTTATTCCCCATCAATTTTTTTGGAGAAGAACAAAGTAAAAACATCAGTGGGTAGGATTTAAGAATCATAATATAATGAACAAATACACACTTTTTAAACATAACAATTTTGAAAAACATCTCAAAAATTCAAGAATGTCACCCTCAGGGTTTACTTCAAAAAATTCAGCTACAGGACATAATGCTGTCATCTACTTCCACTTAACAAGACTGTTTTACAATTCATTTAATTTATCTGGATTTTCAAAGTACTTGCTTGACAGATTTTAGATGAGCAGCTAATCTGTCATTTACAGAAAGAACAGTGATGAGAGGGAGCATTGCCTAATTCATTCATATGCTCTTTTATCTGTTGATTTAATTTATTTGGTTCATTCTTTACTAAAAGTATTGACAGAGGGGAAAATATTTAATCATAATCTTTCAGGTTTAAGAAAAAAGATGCTGATATCCAGTTCAGAGCAGAAGGAGAAAGCCAGGATGTTTCTGATCCCAGGAGAAAAGGAAAATGTGATTGACTGATTGTTATCTGACCTATTTTATTCTGAATTGTCATGGATGCCACAATAGTGGTAGAGAGCTTCATGCATGTGACAGGTATTCACCAAAGGTTTTTTTTTTTTTCCTGCACTGTGTGTAATCATAAACATGATTTCTCACATAAATTGCTTTTAGGTTTGAATTTTTGTCAGAGGTATGACTACAGCAGATTAGAAACCAAAATTGTGATGATATTTTACATACAGAGAGGAGGTCATTTCCTGTTGCCTATACCCTTTTTAAATTTTTGTTGCTATTATTTCTTCTACCTTCAAATATAATTTTTAAATTTTTTTTCTACTGTTCATTTGGCCTGGGGAATATCTATACAGATAATAATATACTATCCAAAGCATGAAAACTGGACTTGTTTTGTTTTTGCTTTTTTGATCTCAAAGAATGTGAAGCCAGGGGTAAAACACTTAAGCATAAGATTCAATCTCTATTATTAAAAATAATGGTTTGCTTTACAATAAAATTGAAGAAAATCATCTCAAATGGTTTTATTGTTGTTTGCTTGGTTTTTTGTCTGTTTGTTTTTTGTCTTTGAGGGTTCAGTTGATCTTCTTTCCAATGGTGTTTGAAGAAAGAGATGTGTAGGCTTACATAGAAATCATAGAAAAGTAAAAAGACTGATTAAAGTTTCTTAAGTAAAGGTAATTTAAAATGCTATGACTTTTTTGAAGACTGATCTTAGACTTTAGCTTGTCCCTGAATAAAGTCCTTGTGACGTGATCGTCCCATGGGGATTTATCTCTCTATATGTTCACATGGTGTCTTAGTTACTTTTCTCATTGCTGAGACAAAATACCCAACACCCCCCCAAAAAAGAGGAAAAAGTTTGATAAAAGAGGAAAAGTTTGTTTTAGCTTACAGTTTGTAGATGTTTCAGTTCATAGTTGCCTGGCTCCAAGGGAGAGTGACATGGCAGAGGGTCATCATAGAGGAGAAATAGTCCAGGGCAAAGCTGGGCAGGCAGAAGGCAGCAAACAAAAAGTAACAAGCAAGAAGGGTAGCCCTCTTTCTGTGTCTTTTATTTTATTCAATCTACCTACCCTTAGGGTGGGTAACACTCACTCCCTTAATCCTACATCACACAGTGAATCAATCCTAGCATCAAATCCTTGATCCCAGCATCACAAACACTAGATCCAACCACCTCTAAAAAGCTCCACCTATGATCCTATGATATTTTGAGGGTTCATCTAGACATAAACCATAACACATGGTCAAAAGGTCATGGGAAAGGGACTTTTCTAAACATACCAAATGTCTTAGAAATATTAACTCAAAGATCACATTAAATAAGTATGTATAAATTTAACAAGTAGATATTGAACTCTTACTGTGATCTGGAAACTCCTAAATTCTAGGTGTTCACAATGAACGAATGAGACAATCTCTGCTGTTATGGAACTTACAGGGAAGTACTAGTAATAAGATGTAAAACAATTCAACAAAACCTGCACTTGTGATCATTAATTCTGCTAATACTTTCAGGTGAAAACAAGAGTAGTTTTTGAAGGAGAAAAACCTAAGAGACCTTAACTAGATTAAAGCTGGAGGTAAGAGATACTCCTTGAGAGACACTGAAGCTGAAAGCAGAAAGATTACCAGTAATATGAACTAAGACAAGAAATGTTTTCCGCAGTGAAATCAAAACCAGAGGAGAAGAGGGCAATCAATAAAGAAAGAAAGCACATGAAAAAGGGCTTGCAAAAAGTGCAGGAAATTTTTCAGAAGCTAGAGAAAGTCAATATGAATGTATCTAGTGAGCAAAAAGAGGGTAGGTCAAAAAGAGATTAGCAAGGAAAGTGTTATGGACTGCATCTAGATGTCCCTTCAAAGCATCATGTGGTCATAGATGAGGCTTTTTAGAGGTAGCTGTATGTAAGATACATGATGCTGGGATTAAAGGTATGATGTCAAGATTAAGGGTGCATGATCACTAAATTAGTCCACTTGTTGGTTTAGATAGTTTAGATAGTTTAGATAGTTCTGGGTGTGGATAAGGGAAGGCCTACCTTGGCTGTGGGTAGTACCACCCAAAAGGCTGGATAGGATAAAAAGGGAGAAGCAGGATTGCTGCTGCTCCTGCTGCTGCTTGCTACTTTGTTGTCTCCTGCCTTCTTGCCATTAGACTATTTCTCTTCTGTGATGCCCCTCTGACATGGGGTCCTGTGTTGTAGCCAGCTGACTATAGGTTGAAACCTCTACAAAATGTGAGCTTAGATAAACCTTTTCACTTTTAACTTCAATGTTCATTATTTTGTCTCAGCAATGGGACAACTAACCAAGACAAATTTTGGTTCCAGGAGTGGGGTTGTTGCTGTAATACTACTTGGCCCTGTGGTTCAGAAGCCTTTGAACCTGACTTACGGGAAGAGTTTGGGAAGTTTTGTAAATGCTGGCTGAAGAAGCCACCCTAGAATACTGTAAGCTAAACTTGATGGGAGAATATAGTCAGAGCTCAGCATACCAAAATGCTGATAAAAATGCAGCTGGTAAAGACTAGGCTCAGGTGGTTTCAGTTAGGAACAAAGACTACATTGGTAGTTGGACTCCAGACCATGTATGTCATGCACTGGCACTAAAATTTTTCAGCATTTTGCTCATGTCCAGAGACTTTGAGATTAAAGAAGGTGGACTAATTAATTTTACAGAGGAAATTTAACGGCAGTCTAATGCAGAGGCAGTGGCATGGCTAATGTTGGGGTCTTTTAGCCAGATCTATGAAGAAAAGAGTCCAGTATGATTTAAAACATTTAAAATTTGGCAAGAAATAAAACTCCAGTAACAAAGAAGGAACAGAAGAGAATTTTCTTGCTGAAAAGGAAAAGGACAATAGAATAGATAGCCTGAGTACATAACAAGAGCCAGCAAGACTCCACCCTTTTTTGCAGCCTCAAATTTGTAAAGGTGAAAGATTTTTCCTTAGGAAGAAACCCCAAAGCACCATATTCCAGAATGATGGTAGCTTAGAAAATTTGTTCCTCAGGATTGAGTTTATAACACCAAGCAATCCAGGTATTTGACCCCTATAGCCAAAAGAGAAGTAAGATTGGCGACTGCTCCAACTTGCAGCAGATCTTGGCATCATCCATGTGGTGCTGGTTTTAGCCACATGCAGAATTCAAGAGTTATGCGGTCAGGAGGACTTCCACTCAAGTTTTAGAAGAAGGCTTTGGAGGCTAGGCATTGTGCTCCTGAAAAGGCAGTGTATGAAACTGTAAGCGTGAAATTTAAGGTGCAATACAGACCCCAGAAAGTTGGAGAAGCCAGGAACATGGATCTTCTGAGGAAAAGAGAAATGTGTGAACAAATCCAGCCCAAGAGAGAAGCTGTAAGAGCTTCAACTACTCAGAGTTCCATAGGGACAGAGCTATCCAAGCCCTTTGGAGTTAACATCTTGCCACAGATTGCCTTCAGTGCTAGACATGGAATTACAGGTGTTTATGTTTGTCCTGCTTCATTTTGGACTTGCTTTGCTCCTATTCCTTTATATTCCCTATTTGTACCTTTTGGAATGGGAAGGTTTATCTTGTGCCATTGAACATCGGAAGTGTTTAGCTTTCTTTTCATTTGTATAGGGAATCACAGCTAAGAGTTTGCCTTAAATATCAGAGGAGGCTTTAGACTTTGACTTTTCAGCAATGCTGAAACTCTTAGGACTTAAAAAGTTCTAGAGGTAGTCTAAATGCTTTTTGCATAAAGGGATGTTCCATGAGCCTTTTGGGAGCTGGGGTAGAATGTTATGGCTTGTATCTAATGTCCCCTCAAAGCCTCATGTGGTCATAGGTGGGGCTTTTCAGATGTGACTGGATCTAGGGTGTGTGAAACTAAGATTAAGGGTGTGTGACTACTGAATTAGTCCACTGATTGGTTTATCATAGTTCTGAGTGTGAATAATGAGAAGGCCACCTTGAGTGTGGGTAACACCACCCATAACACTGGATGGGATGAAAAAGGAGAAATAGGCTTGCTGCTACTGCTGCTGCTTTCTGCTTCACTGTCTCTTGCCTGCTTGCTATGGATTATTTCTCCTCTGCGATGTCCCTCTGCCATATGACCTTGCAATATAGCCAGCTGAGTATTCACTCTACAAACCATGAGCAGAAATGAACCTTTTCTCCTTTAGCTTTGAGTGTCCAGTGTTTTGTCTGTGCAACAAGAAAAGTAACTAAGACAGAAAGTATTGTCAAATTATCAGTCTCAGACCAAGTTAGCATGTGAGAAATTTAGCCCTACTTAAATGTTCTTAAATGAAGAGAGATACACTTGTGTGATTTATAGTTAGGAAAATTAGTATGACAATTGTATGAAGAATAATGTTGGAATGTTAGCAATGTGAGTGGCAAAATTATCAGCAAAGTGAATATTGAGGAATTATTGTATTAATTTAAGTAATAAATAACTGTCACTTGGACCAGACTGATTGTAGTAGGGACAAAATAATTTACATCTGCCATAATTGTAGGAATATAATTGCTAGAGTTCAGCGATACATTGGTTTAGGAAAATGAGGTACAGGTGTTTTCCAGAATACTTTTAAGGGTATGATTTAAGAACGGGGTACAGGTGCCATTTACTAACAAGAGGAAGATGAAGGCTGAGTCTTGGGACATACTCAGTTTATGATATCCATGGCCCTTGAGCAAATAGGTAAGTGGATATTTGAGGCCCAGGAAAAAAATCTGTAGTCAAAATGAAAATTTTAAAGGTGATAGATAAGTACTAGTTAAAACCATGGGTATGATGAGTCAGTCTATGGAGGAAGAGTATAATAAGTTTTTTAAAAGGTTCAGGATATGGACAAGAGGCAGCATTTAGAGTGTAATAAAGGGAGAGACAGTACTTGGGTTACCATTGTTGTGTAAAAGCATTACTGGCAATAATAATAATAATAACAGTAATTTTAGGGGTCTCATAGTTCTGCAGGTTGACAGGACTCAATGAATATGTCTTACAGTCTCTTACATAGTTGTATAAGTCAGTGATGAGGTTGGAAATCATCCAGGAGACTTCTTCCTTCTGAATATGTTGCTGTACTAGCTGGAGGCTGGACTAGGTGGGATCCTCTGACTTTGTCTCTATTCTGAAGTATTCTTCAGCCAAGCAAGGTAGCTCAGAGCCCCAAAAGTACATGTCCTAAGAAATATAGAGGAAGCTTTGTATGACTGGACTTGGAAGTCACACAGGTGATCTAAATTCTTTGTTCTCACTGTGTGTTAGAAGAAAGTCACTAACGCCAGCACATATTTGAAGGAAGGAGATTGAGTTTACCTGTTTGAAGAGAGAACTGAAGACAGGGCTCCAAATCATCACAATGACATAGGAAGGGAAGAGAATATTGTTTCCTGAGAGCCAAAGGAAGAGATAGGTTAAGATTTTTTTTTTCAGAGCTTTAGTTTTACCCATCTGGAGAGTTTTTCCCTTTCCTCTCTGACCCTTTCTTTTGGATTTTTTAAAGAGATAGTGATTTGTAGCAAACAGCCTGTGTTACTTATTTTGATCTAGGATTGATTATGTAAAAAGAAAGAGAATACTATCTACTTTCAAAAATCAGTATAAAGAGCAAATAATTCAATTTGTGAATTTAACACTTCAGATGTTGAGCTAGCTCAGAAAGTGATGACTCTGCTTTCAAGATTGTTTGTTTTGCATGGAATTAATTTGTCAATCTTTTTTTTCTCAAAGTGTTTTGATGAAAACATAATGGAGACAAAGTAAAACATGACTTTTGAATCAGTGTGTGAGTCAGGGAGCACCACAAATCTGACCTTCAGGGAATCAGATGCACAAGATTAAATATCTCGTGGTTTTATATGAAAAGCCCAAATTATAAATAAAGAGCAATATAAAAAAACAGGTCATAGGAAGTAGGGAGATAGATCTTTCTCAATTACAAAAGGGATCAAGAGATGGAGGGACGGGAAGAGAAAGGAGGGAAAGGGAATGAAAAAAAGGAGTAAAGATGTGTAATGTACATGTACCAACTCCACACAAGGAATGTAAATATTATGTACTGGAAACATATACTGATAAAAAATTAAGCAAACAAACCAAAAAAAAAAAAGAAAAAAAAGAGATGCTTCATGCTCTAACTGAACTGAACAAGCCAGAGAATATCTGATTCTGGGTGACTGGAAGTTAGAAACTGTGTGGGGTCTCTTATGTGTAGTCCCTGGACAAAGGCAGTAAGAAAATCTAAACCACTGTCCAAGTCTGGGAGATTCTGCTTTCTCTAGTGGTCTATATCCACTCTTTTCTTGTTGTTGTTCATTTAAGGATGTTAGACCATTCTGTGAGTGTTATCAACATGAAATAATCAGATAATGACACTCATGACATAGTCAGGGACCACTATCAGGACAAGGGACTGGCAAAATCGTGGGCCCTTAATCTGTTACTCATCAAAAACACAATTTGTGTCTTCTTCTCAGACAATCTTGGGGCTTTACAAAGAGGGTTTGCTAAAATTTGTGACTCTTCGTGCAGGCTTGCAAATACTCACTAGGTAAATAAAAGTAAAATAAAGCTTGACTTTCATTTGTAAAACTCTGGGTCAAATTTTTCTCAGCTCTGCATATAGGCATGTTAGTCATTTAAGGAGCATTCATCAGAAATTGTGCAGAGGCTGTAAGAGAAACCACCAACAGAGCTAAGAGACAACCTACAGTGTGGGAAAAAATTTTTAGCAGCTGTACCTCAGACAAAGGTCTACTATCTAGAATATATAAAGAACTGGAAAAAATCGGGTCCCCCAAATTCAAAGACCCAGTTCAAAAATGGGCATCTGAAATGAACAGACATTTCTCAGACAAAGAAGTAAAAACAGCAAATAAATATATGAAAAAATGTTCAATATCGCTGGTCATTTGAGAGACGAAGATGAAAGCAACACTGAGATTCCACCTCACCCCACAAAGAATGGCTGCTATCAAGAAATCAGCCAATAACAAATGCTGGTGGGGGTGTGGGGAGAAAGGAACCCTTCTCCATTGTCGGTGGGAGTGCAGACTGGTGCAACCACTATGGAAATCAGTATAGAGATACTTCAAAGAACTAGGGCTGGAGGTCCCATTTGACACAGCTATTCCCCTGCTGGGTATTTTCCCAAAAGAATTAAAAGAATCATACCACAGTGATATATGTACACCCATATTTATAGCAGCACAGGGTGTAATAGCTAAAGCTTGGAAACAGCCCAAGTGCCCATCCACTGGAAACTGGATAAAGAAGATGTGGGGTTTTTTTATAAAATCGAGTACTACTCAGCCATAAAGAATGAGAAACTATAGCTAAATGCATGCATATTGAGTCCATACTCTTAAGTGAAAATAAATAGTACACACATGTGTAAAAACTAATAGTTTCTCTAGTGTGAGAAACTGAAAGTGTAAATAAGGATTAAAGAGATTAATAACAAATAATTGATACTTTGAAATAGGAAAAGTTCCAAAGGGGTAGAGGTGGTGGGAGGGGAAGGGGAAAGGAAAGAAGGGAAAGGAAAAATTATGAGAAAAGAAAAAAAATGGAAAAAATGTCTATGTAAATAGGGAAGGGTGGAGGGGTGAAGGGTGCACAGGTAATGGGGAAAAAAATAAAAACCGAGATACATCATGTACAAGTACAAGCACCCAGTGATAAATGTAAACATATTGTATACTTAGAATGTACCAATAAAAGAATTTAAGAAAAAGGAAAAGGAAATTGTGCAGAGCAAAGTTTATTAACCATAGATTTACCTAGCCTTTCTCCTCTCCCTTTAGTACAGGTAGAACATCAGGGGTCTGATGACATAACTGCTTTCTCCATATGTACTTGAGCTCAGATGGCACCCTAGGAGCATTCTGTATAGCCCCAAACCACACCACATGTCCACTTTTCCCTTTTTTTCTCACTCGTGAGACCAAAAGCCTGATTTGTCTGCATGATGTACAGCGTGCCTTTTCTCTTGTCCCAGCACAATTTCTCTGTTCGTGACCTTCAATAAATATAGCTGCTTTTCTTTTACCATTGGGTGTATGCTTTGCAATTCTTTGCTTGCTTTACACACAACCTCAGTGTGGTGGTTAATTAATTAATTAATGGTCAACTTGAGTGTGAATGCCCAGCTAAATTGAATTACCATGGTTCTGGGCTTTGAAGACTCATTTAATGAGGATTGTTGTCTGAAAGATATAAAAGGAGAACACAACATGAGGGAAGATTTTATGCTGATTTCCCTTGAAAGAGCTTTGTTGCTGCTGATTTTCATTCCAGCTGCTTTTCTTGGGGGGAGAGAGGAAGCATTTCAACTGTCTCTTCAGCTGAGCTTCAGTTTTCCCCTTCCTGGGGGATGGCTGTTGTTCTTTTGGGAGGAGCTCTAGTCTTCACCTTCTCCTTGGGAATCATCTCCTGGTTCTCAAAGCACATTCTTCAGCTTCCAGCACTGGCATTTCAGCTTGCTGGCTCAGACTCTCTAGTCTCTGGTTCTGGGCCCTTGGGCTTTCTGCACAGACCCTTCAGAGTCTTCCCTCATGGATCCAAAGGCCTCCTGATGTGGACTTGCATGGTACATTGCTGTGAGATCCAGGCCCTCAGCTTGATCCTTTGGATCTCTAGCACATGGATATATCTCTTGCAATCTTCTACATTTGACTCTGTGGGAAAATATTGTAAGCTTCTCTTGTAAATTTGGGTCCTGCATGAAATTGTTCTCCTGCAAATACTTGGTATCTGTTGGATTCACCAGAAGGTAACACCTTCAAGATGGAGTATGTCAAGTTAAGACTAACTAAAGTAATTTTCAGGATTCAGAGGGACATCTGATTATCAGCCTTTACAATATTTCATTCCAGACCTTTGTCCTTCAGAGAAATGACTAAAAGTCAATACCATTGTCTTAAATAGATAATCACCAGGATTCCAGGAAAAGCAAAGCTCCACATGACTAAAACTGCCAGGGAGACAATCTTTTCATGAAAAACAAATTACCTCCCAAGGTATGTGGATTCTTCCAAGTAATAAAACCAGAACTGAGATAATGATCAACCTAACCTTAGCCCATCTTAGCTAATCCGTTTTGATCCTCTGAATCAGAGTGAGTCCCTTCCAGGTGCTCAAGGAGAAGTACTTTCCCCATTTTCCTCTTATTTTTCAATGAAATCTTTTGCCTGTAAATTCATACTGTTGCTTTAGTTTTAATTTCTATTTTAGCTAAAACAAGGACTCATGCTAGCCAGTGATAGTATGAGTCAAGAAAATGTATATGACTGAGCTCATTTCATTTTTCCATCCTGATCTTCATCCTTTTCTGTCCTGCTCAGGGTTCCATCTGGAAGGCTCACAGTCTAAATTTACATCAGGTTATTTCTTCCACCACTATCACCACCATCTTCTGGACTCCAGAAAGAGTGTAGAACATCTAAGTTAGAGAAGAGAGTAACTGTGGGCTGTAGTTTCTGTCTGCATTATCATGCTGTGCTGAGGGCTTGACATATCCATTGGCTGAAAGACAAGCATGCTCTACTACCCTTTCCACACAGCCCTTTAGCTGCCCCTTCAGACCTGAGAACAGGTCCTGGGTTCACATTATCATCATTTCAGGAGTACTATAATATTATCTGGTGGATTTTAAAAATACCACTCTCACCTTTGTAAATAGTTCTTTGTTAAATTGTCTTTAATTTGTGTAATTTTAATATATTTGGAATAACTTCTGGAAGTATGGCTTAACTTACCTATAGATACTCTTTACTATTATAAGGGAGATCAGAAATTGGCTTTGGGATACACTAATTTTGACATGCCAATGAAACTGAAGTAGATGTGCAAGTTGGAAGCTAAATTTAGAAGAGAAATATGTGCTGAAGGTAAACATTTCAGAGCTGGCATATAGAAGCTATGTGCTAGAATCCTGACTCACACAATTGATATCAGGGGCTCAAGAGGTAGTAGGCACAGAAGGCAGAAAAACTGACAAGGTTCCCAGTTATATGGGGGTAAACTGTTCTCCAGCCAGCAAAGGGAAGTGTCACATTCTTTGCTCTTGAGTAGAGGCAAGGAGAGATGCCAGCTCTAGAGAGAGGAGGTGTGAGTTACGAGTCAGCTCTGGTCTTGTTGGGGCTGGAGAACAGGACATCTCCTGGAGCCCTTCACAGGTCCAGCTGAGTCTCTTAGGTGCCAATGCATCACTGGGTGGCTCATCCTCCTCATGCTTGCCACTTGTCACTCAGGCTCCTCTTTCATACTCTGTATCTCCCTGGTCTACTTCCCCATACCATGTTTGTAATCTTGGAAAATCTTTTTCTTGTTTTAGTTTATCTCCCTCTACTTTACTTTCTTCTGCTATTGCTTAATAGACTATGATGGACCATTAAACCCAGAGTACAAATCATTAGCCACTGAAAAAACTCCTTTCCCAAACCTCCCTGGAGGGAAAATATTTGCATTTCTTCCTTTAGTGAAGCAAAGAAAGAGAGAAAATCAAAATTCTTACCCCACTAAACACCTTAAAGAATTTAAAGTAAAATGGAATATAGTATCTGAATTCTTGAGATTTTTGCAATCTGATGGGGCTTAAAGGAAGTTGAATAGGGAGAAGAAAGTAAAAAGTTCACAATAAAGTTGTAGGAAGACTAAATTAATGCTTAACAACTTACCTTAGAAGGAAAATTAAAATCCAAGATTTAAAAAGTTAAACTAGGTAGGTTTTAAGAAGGAAGAAATTTTGGGATGGCACTTGAAAATGAGGAAATATGTGAATCATAAGAAAAGAGATTATCCTTGCTTTCAGAGAAAATAGGGAGTGTTTGAATGCACAAGCAGAAAAAAAAGAAAATTGTGTTTTGAATACCTAAGAAGATTTTCTTTACACAGTGGCGATGAGGAGCCACAAAACCAAGAAATGAAGAGCGTTTAAGTGATGTTGGGCATTTACATTTCAGGCTCAGAATTTATGATAAACTAAGAAAATGTTCTGTTCTTGATATCATCACTAAATGTTATGCAAATTTAGCAGGATTTCACCTTCCCTGTCTCTTTCTGTCATGACATGTAGGTGTAGATAAATGATTCACCTGATTTTCTTCTTCAGATCAGAGAGAATAGTGTCATTTTAAGAAGAGAGATGAGGAAACATGGCAGCTCCTGGATAAACCTTCAGACCTCAGACATTCAATCAGGTTCACACTTAGCCAATGAGGAAAGAGTTCATTCTAATCAAAAAAGTACTAAGTCAGGAACAGTTTACCAAGTTTTGGTTATCCCTACAAGGACACATTTGCTTTAGGAGAATGAAGAAGTGACTTGATGAGACCTATTCAACACTGTGCAGAACAAGATAAAGCCCAAAGTGAAAGTAATGTCTCTAGATTTTAAGGGCTATTGGATTGATAGGTGCATTGAAAGGCATTTCTTCCCCTTGAATTATAAATACTGCATTTGAATACTTAATTCTTTACACAATCCCCACAACCCAATTTTAATTTTAAAATTATTTCATTTTTTACTAAGACATAAGCACCTGTCAAATCAACAAGCTCATTAGGATAGATAAAATTGGAAAAATCCTATTTGAGTGAATTGACCTGTGCCTGAATGATTTGAATAAAGAATTCAGCCAAAGAGAGGAAGATAGAAGTGATTTTGTATTGCACTACACTCCTATGATTAGTAGAAAATTTCCACCTAATTTTAATTTTGAAATTTGAGTTTTTCTCTCTTTCTCTCTCTCTTATAAATAAGTCATCAAGAAAATAATCTGTTTTCTGTTAGATAAGAAATATAATGTAGCCTGAAGAAAACATTTTCTATTGAAAATGGGGAAAAACTATTTTCTAACTTCTCTTACTATTGAATTACAGATATTAGCAACAGAAGTACATACAGGATAAAGAAACCAATATATCAGTCAAGGAGTAATGGGAAAGTAAGTAGAGAGTTTAATAAAAATACAAAGGGAACATTACAAATATATTAAATATAAAGGGCACTGCACTACAACAAGCAAACTGGCCCTTGACTGCCAAAATCAAATGTCCAACTGTCAGGGCTGGTGGGCTGAAGGGAGGCCCGGTCAGGCAAGGTTCCCAGAGAAAAGAACACACGTGGAGCAGACATCACAAGAAAGCAGGAACCAACTTTATTTTTCAGCACAGCACTTACAGTAGTTTTGTTTTGTTTTGTTTTGTTTTCTTTTGTTTTGTTTTTTTAATCAGTTTTCTGAGACATAGTAAGACAAAACATTCTGGGCCACCTTGCAGGCCAAGTGGTGCCTGAGTAGTTATCTATACTGATTCATTATTATATAATTAAGCTGCATCTTCTGCCTGTGCTAAACAATGGGATTGTGTCCTGAGGTGCCCTCAGATGCCCTCAGACATCCAGGCTTTGATATATCTCACAGTAGCTCCCTACATCCAACCTTTTGGTAGATCAGGGGGCTGGTGCTTCTTGTGAATGGCACACAAGGCTGGCCCTTGTGCCAAGAGCCCACAATACCAATACAAGGAACAACACATAACCACCAACCCCATTGCTATTGCAGTACCACTGAGAGCCACCCAGCACGAGGTGGATCCTAGAGATTCCCATCATTGGATCAGGAGGTCTTGTTTCAAGGCCTGGATGGTGGACACCTCTGTGTCCATCTTTTGTAAGGCCTTTTGTACTTGTTCCTAGTGGTCAGGAATAAAATCACAGCATTCTACATGTAGGAGAGCCCAAGTGCCTCCCTATGTTTCAGACACAAATCCAGAGCCATATGGTTCTGTAACACCATCTTTCTCATCAGAGATGTTTCATCCACGAGCAACATCAGAGACTGGTGTGTGGTATTTATGGCCTGTACTATGTGTTGCGCTAGGACTTCAACTTGGAGGGCTAGGTCTATAGTTCCTGTCCCCGGCACCAGTACTGCAGTAGCATAAAACCCTCAGGCCACCCATTTGACACAGTGCCATCTGTGATATACAGTGTCCCAGTTGTGGTGTGTGTCTGTCAGAGTGGGCCTGACAGTGCCCTTAATATAGGGAAACTCTCAGGTACAGTGCCCCATCCGGTGTGTGGAGAGGTATAGCCAACCTGTAGTTCCACAGACCCATAAGCCATCTACAATGGACCAATCAGTGGGCACTGTACCTACGAGCTTATGGCTACCCCACCAAGCATTTGTGTCTTTCACCCGTAAAGTGTCCTTACACAAGCGCAGGGGTATCTGTCCTGCTGTGTGACTTCCCTCCCACATATTGACCTGTTCAATACATAGTGGAGCAACATCCAACAATATTACTTGATTCCTCATCATCGACCCCCAACCATTAAACATCGTAGGTCCCAGTCCTTGTGAGGTGGTTGTGCTTTTCCAGATCAGCACCTCAACAGCCTGGCATTGCTGATCGCAGGTGGGACCAGTCCGGTTCTGCTATCGCCAGTACCTCTAATTGTGCAGATACACTGACACAATTCTCTGTGGAAGGCCTTCAGCTGCAACCATCAGAGGTTCGGTGCACATCCAACAGTGTGACTGTTGGTGGACACAAGCAAACATGTGTGCCAGGAGACGATACTGCTGGCTTGGCTCATCCTGGTCAGAAGGACAGTGCAGATTCATCCTGCAATAAGGTGATTGCCAGGATCATCTCCCAGTTTAGAATACCAGAACTGTGTCCCTGTTGCCACTAGAGGCAAGGGGGTTAGTAGGTCTATCTCCCCTAGAGGAATAGGCCAAGCAGCCACAATGTTACTTCCCTTTAGAATGGTGGTCCCAGCATTGGGTGGGCCATGTTGAAATCCAGGGCTGTACCTATGGCTTAGTGCACTCCCCCCACCCAGGACTCTAAGAGGAACACCCAATTCCCCAGCAGGAGGTTGTGGGCCACTCCCAAGTCCATTGGCACCAAGTCCCTGGCTGCATAGGCTCTAGTGTAGGGAGGATCAAAGCCCCTTTGACCACCTTAGGACCTCATTCTGCCAGTCAAATGCACAGACAAATCAGCTGTGTTTCAGAAGGTGGTCCAATGGACTGTCACATGTATGCCAGGGCTGGTCATTGAGCATTTGAACAGCCTGTGGTAAGGCCCGAATCCACCAGATAAACTTTGGAGCCAAATAGGCCAGCTTAGTTTTCAAGAGCCCATTATATTTCTCAATCTTACGAGCAGCTTGTGGCCAGTAGGGCACATGAAAGTGTCAAGTAATGTTGTTGTCTCTGGGCCACCGTTGAACCTGAGCCACTGTAAAGTGGCTTCCCCAGTCAGATGCTATTCCTAGCACCATCCCATAAGATGCAGTCAACCATTGAATGCCTTAATGGTATGGGCCTGGTCAGCACAGAGCACAGAGTAAGCAAAGCCTATACTTGTGGCAGTATCCACAGCAGTTAGAGAATATTTATGTCCCTCCCTATGAGAGAGGCAGGGTCCCAATATAGTCTGCCTGCCTTTGCTGCAGGAGATTGGGGGCCCATGGTATTGCACCCAATTTTGTGGGCACCCTCCTCCTCCAAGGGGCCATCTAAGTGCATTGAGGGCACACCTTCACCACTGCTCTTGCATCTGTAGAAGTCATATCCAAATGCTATCACTGTGCTACAGCTTGCATGGTATAGGGGCCCTACATGCCCCAATGTTTTATGAAGCCAAGGTCCCACTGATGAGGGAGGCCCTTGAAGGGCTGATACTCTTGTCAAGGAGTCCACTAAATCATTCCTGGGTGAGAAGGAGGCTTATGTTCTGACACATGGTACACCACTTGTGTTATAGTCTGGCCAGGCTCCCATAAGTCTTGCCATAACTCAGCATTCCAAAGGGTGGATGTCCTCTCTGCCAGTCTTGGCCTTTCCAGGTTGGTAACCAGAGCATCAGCCCCCAGGATATGGCTCAATGGACTGTGCAAACATGCAGAGGTTCATCCTTATGCATGACAAATAACCACACTGCCCGCAACTCTGCCCATTGTCTTGACTTGCCTGTCCTAACTTCAAACCAACATTCATTTCGGAGTTGTGCTGTGGCTAGAGCCATCAGTATAACAGGCTTCAACTGGGGGTCTCTCCTTCCCTTCCACATAGGGACTAGGGGATCATAACCAGTAATTCATCATTCTGGCCATACATCATTGGGCCATGTGTGTCACAGGTCCAGGGACTACTGCTGCCAGTTCAGCTGCTAGCAGGCTGGGCAAAAAAGAGGTTCTCTTCTGTAGATATGTTCCCCATCATGCCAGGGTGAAGTCCTGGACCATTCCACCCACAGGATGAGACATCCAGGCATACCCAGCCCTCTACTGGGTACTTAGTTTGCACTTCCACAGTCTGCTGCCCTATGATTCCTTCAGAGGTGTGCAGTGCAGCATATAGCACTGCCAACTTCTTCTCAATCAGGGAATACCTGCTTTCAGCTCCTTTCCACAACTGTGACCAAAAGCCAATGGGATGCTTCTGCTTTCCCTGCTTTTGCCACAAACCCCAGACCAACCCAACCTCATCCACATTCACTATTAGGGTGAAAGGCAAGGTAGGATCAACATCTTGAAAGACCTGTACTTGAGCGACTACCCTCTTTGAGTCCTGGAATGCAGCTTCTACTGTGTCAGCCCATTCTCATGTTGCACCCTTTTGAGTCATCTGATATAGAGGGCACAACAAGGTGGCTAGGTGCAAAATGAACATCTGCCAGAAATCTAGCAAGCTCATGTACACTTGTAACTGGAGTACAGTAGTTGGGCTGGGGTATGCCTGGATCTTATCAATTATTGCATCAGGGATTACTTTTCTCTTACCTGACCAGATAACACTCAAGAATTTGACAGATAAGCCAGGGCCCTGAACCTAGTCTTCATTGATAGCCTACCCCCAGGCTAGCAAAGCTTCTTTTAGACTGCTTGCAGCAGCTTCCAAATCCATAAGACCATCAGAGGTTAAAATGACATCATTAATATAATGGACTGAAGACACAGAGTGTCCCTTGGTCCAAGTGGCCAGATCCTGGGCCATGAGGCCATGACACAAAGTAGGGGTATGCAAATACCCTTGTGACAACACTTGAAAAGTTCATTGTCTGCCCTTCCAGGCAAACTGGTCCTGACTCTCAGGCATGATAGTGACGGAGAAGAATGCATTGGCCAGGTCCACTACATTGTGGTATCAATGCAACATAAGGGTGAGCTGGTCCATCAAGTCAGCAGTATTGGGTACCACCGCATTCAATGGAGGAATCAATTTGTTCAGTTCCCAGTAGTTAGCAGTAATTCTCCAAGTCCCATCAAGCTTCCACATAGACCAAACAGAGGAATTGAAAGGACTTTGTGCAGGGGATATCACTCCTGCTTCTTCCAACCTCAAAACAGTCTGTCCTATTTCCTTATGACCTCCAGGAAGGTGGTACTGCTTCACAAACACAACCCATGTCACCTGCAGGAGACTCTGTGGTGCATGATGGGGATGTCCTCAAACAATAGTTCTTACCATGGGAATCCACAAATGAAATTCTTCCTGTGTGATGTGTAACCTGGCACCAGTCAGTATGTCCACCCTCAGTATGTATTCAGCACCTGGAGAAACATAAACATCATAGAGATGTGGGTCCAAACACCCAATGCCTAAAATCACCTTAGCCTTCGGGGACCATAATGTACTGACCTCCATGCCCTTCTATGCTTGCAGTGGGTGCTTTGAAATTGTTTAGGCTACCATGGATCAGTGTTGACTTGACTCTGGATTCCATCAAAGCTAGTACACACTGCACATTTTTCGGGGACTGATAAATAGTTAATTCCACATGTGGCCTCTGGTCTTCCAGGGTCTCCAGCAACCAGATACCTTGGCCTATCTTTTAGTCTGGGTAAAAGACTGCCAATGTCAATTCATCCTGCTTCACAAGGGCTGCTTTTCCCTTTGAGCTCATGGGCTAGTGTTGCTGGTCATGTCACAACTGCTTCCACAAAGACACTAATATGTCTAAGGGATGCCCCTCCAGCTTCCCTATAACTAAGCCAGCTACTATCAGATCTACTCAGATTTGACACTGGCTTACCTGCAAGGGACCAAGTGTCTGCCCCTGCAGGGTTGGTCTTGCTTGTCCTAAGGCCACTCATTTTTTCTTCTTTGGTAGCTGAGTTTTTATTTGTCTTGTCTAACCTTGGCACTTCACGTCTCTCTATTACCCACACCTGCTAAGACATCCACAGCATCATGAATTGGATGATCTACAAAAGGTGCTAGTAGGGCTGCCACTGTGCCAAACATGCCTGTTGGGCTGCTGGTCAGGACCAGGTTTTTCATGCACGCTGTGAGGAATTCTTCATCAGGGCTACTATAGCAAGCAGCAAATATCATTTGCTGCACATTCATTTCATGCAGTATACCTACCAAGTCCAGATAGGTTGTCCATTTTATGACTTACTCCAGCAAGTCACCTGGTTTTTGCCAAAGGATATGGGCTGCTGCCATCAGCCAATGTATTATGGTACACTTACCAACTCCATGGGCCAGCCTCTGTGCATCCTGCAAAATCTGGTGCATAGAGGGGGGTACTGGCTATTCTGGCTAATTGGGCCATTTCCCATGGGTTTACCTCTGTGTTGTCAGCCCCTCATTCTAGAGCCATAGCAGCCATGCAGGCACTGTCTCACTTACCCTTTGCTTCAATTATTTTGCCAGTTCCTGCAGCTACATAGCTGTGTAGGTTGTATATGTTGTGTGGTGGGTAGGCCTAAGTGGACCTCCTCATCCTCCATCTTGGGTCAAGAGCTCTTCTACCTCCACCTTTAGCTAGACAGTGGGTTGTACCTGCAAAACCAGGGGCTCTCCTGGGACTAACATTCCCTACATCCTTCTGCATGACTTCCACAGCTCCCACATGTTGCTTCAAGCTCTCTTCAGTTCCCTGAAATTGTTTCACCTGCTGGGCAGATTTTCCTGCCTGCTGTCTCACATGACAGAAGAGACTAAAATCCAACTCAGCCATCCCCACTGATTCAGAGTGGCAAAGAGGAATTCATGTTTCCAGCATTTCCAGGGCCCATAAAACATCTCTGAGTGTCAGGCAAGCTGCCTCTCAGTTCTCACGAGATTTCCAAGCTGCCAAGAAAGTTGATACTGGCAGCCAGAGCAAGGCTGGGGGATGCACTGCAGTAGCTCCCCAAGGTTCCTCCTCACTGTCTGGTGCTGCTTCTGCAGACAATATGGTGGGAGCACTCATCTCACCATCTTGTGATCCACTACACCAATTTTGGGATCAGTGGGCTGAAGAGAGGCCTAGGCATTTTGGGATCAGTGGGCTGAAGAGAGGCCTAGGCAGGTGAGGTTCACAAAGAAAAGAACATGTGTGGAGCAGACTTCACAAGAAAGCAGGGTCAAATTTTATTTACCAGCACAGCACTTATAGTAGTTTTTTTTTTTTTTTTTTTTAATCAGTTTACTGAGACAGTAAGACAAAACATTCTGGGTGACCTTGCAGGCCATGTATGATTGTCTATGTTCATTATTATATAATAAAGCTCCATCTCGCACCTTTGCTAAACTTCAGAATTGTGTCCTCAGGTGCCCTCAGATGCCCTCAGATGCCTAGGCTTTGACACATCTCACAGCAGTTCCCTACATCAATATCTGCATGAGCTGGAGTATGTCTGCTAGTTGTGGTGATATAGGGGAAATAAATATATTATTTATAAATATATACTTCCAACCTGCTAGATGTCAGATATGCTGTGTTCATCTTCCCCAAAGTTGAAGAATGAATTCTAAGGAACAACAGAGGTTAAGAGTAGGAAATTTTACCAGGGTATAGGAATGGGGAATAAGAATAAGGAATAGGAATAGGGAATAAGAACAGGAATAGGGATAGCTCCTGGGAGACAAGAGAGGCCCCAAGTGTTTGCCAATGTGCCTACTTTTCTGAGGACATGTTATAGAGCAGAGTCAAAAGGGGTGGGTATAATATGGGTCAAATTAGAATCAACTAATACAATTACAAGTATAGCCACTTAGCTAATATTGATCAAATAGTAGCAAGGACATATGGATGACATCAGTAACCATGGTTGATAATCTATAGTCTTACTTTTGACTTTAGTCTTAGCAGTGTTAGTCTAAGTGGGTGGGAGATGGCCTAGCCCTGGTAAGATGATGGCTTATTTATACAGGAAATCTTAAAAGGGTGATACCAATAATCTCAAGCTTCCTTAGCGAAGTAGGTAAATTTGGCCATTGTGACTTTATTCTTCTTCAGACATGCTTCCAGCCAGTTTTTGATATATTCTCATCTTCTGGACTGACTCCCTTGAGGGACTAGCCCTGTCTGACTGCCTATACTATTTCTAACTAATTTAGCTGTCTATAATAGTGTATGTATAAAAATACATTTAGAATGATTACATTTTAAAAATTTAAAAAATGACTATAAACTATAATATGCAAATGAAATGTAATGAATATTTTTAGTAAAAAATACATTAAAAGGTCATAGGACGGTATGTCAATGAAGTAGAAGAGTAGGGATGGAGTAAAACAAGTCAGACAACTGGGTACAATCTGTCAAAATCATGAAACCCAGGGCACATACATATACAGAACACAGGATTCAGAATGAGTACAGTTCCTGAGCACTGTATCCCAAACCAATCAAAAATGTACTATTTTCAATGATGAGAAATGGAAAAAATGGAAATAAAGTCTTTGTAAATAGGGAAGGGTGGAGGGGGTGAAGGGGGGCTAGGAATGGGGAAAAAATAAGAACCAAGATGCCTTATATAAAGGTACAATTCCCAACGAGAAATGTAATTGTGTTGTATACCTATAATGTTCCAATAAAAGAATTTAATAAAGTGCAAAAAAAAAAATTTTAGAAATGTCTTACTGATAACACTTCAGAAAATTTTCTGAAAAAAAAAGTACTATTTTCAATTTTTCACTTACATCTGGCAAGAAACCAAGTGAGTCATTTGATAAGATAGTTAAATCTGGCCCTAGGCAATGTGAGTTGTTGATAGGGCAGTCATGTGATGCCTTATCTACATTAGAGAGAAGCTGACACACATACGAGATTAGGGTGTGACAAAATTGCCTGGAGATGTAGACATGACCTGTTAACTACAAAATTCAGAAACACATGCTGAACAGTTCCCTGAGCCCTGTACCTAGACTTCTCAGGAGACTCAAAGCAGGTTTCCAATAGGATGCCCTAGACCTGACATCACCCAGAGGAATGGGATCCCAGCACTGCCCCTTGGGATGCAAATGTAGAAGTTTTGTGACTTTCATCAAGATTTGGATATAGAAGGACACAGATATCAAGAAGAATTTGCTATCATGGCTTTCCTCACAATAGCTCACCCTGCTTTTTCCAGGTTTTTCTTTTATCTTGCTTTTTCCTCTTTTACTCAGCCCAAGCTAACTCTGCAGAGCCAGTTTCTCCCTCACTCTTCACTTTTACTTTCTCAAATAAACTTTGCCACTGCTTTTTCCTTGTTTTGTTCAATTCATTGTTCAAGATGAGAAGAACCTGGAATCTAACTCCAGGAGAGGGGAGCAACCCAAAACCCCATAACATTTATTTGGTGAGAAAGAAGAAACTACTTGACAACAGAGTCAATCCAGGAACTCAAGATAAAAAAGATTCCTTCCTGTCCTTGTAGCTGCCACTATGCATCTGTTTACCTGCCCTCTGTCATTTCTGCCTCTAGAGTATAGTATACATCCCTTTTACCTTCAACATATTTACACCCCCATTACCTTTCTGTTTGTCTTGTCCAATTATTTCTTCAGAACACCAAGCACCAGGAAAGAATTCCCCAGAACCCTCCTCCATCTGGTAATGCTCTTGGTGAGCCCAGCTGGGAGGTAAGACCCCCTTAGGCCCCTTTGATGAAATATGTTTTCTTTGCTTTCCTTTTTTTTTGGTAGCTTATTGTTGACATAAGTTAGACAGTTAAGACCTGCTAGAGTGTCTGCTACTAACTTGGTTGCAGCTTAAGACTCCACCAGTGCAAGAAAATTTCTGTGCATCATGCAGATCCCATGTGCATGTGACCTACGGTTTACTATGTCTCTTTTGCTCCACTTTTGTTCCTCACAATACTTTATTCACCTTTCTCAATGAAAGCTGGGGTGGGGAGCAACTTTCAGTAACTTGGTCTCTTGCTTGGGTAGCCACCTGTCCCAGCTTGCCGCATTTTGTGCTCACCATGATCAAAGTCTCATTTAGGCCCTCACTCTAAATGGCCTGGCCTTTTATCTCTGCCTGTTCTTAGTAAGTTACCTGCTTCAGGGCTCCATTTCCTAAAACCTCAGGGAGCCATCCCCATTCTCCTTTCTTCCGTGTTTCCCATTTTCCCTCATGAACCCCAGGAAATCTCACACTTACAGATAAGAACTATGGTTTCTAGTTTTCAGGGAACATATGGAGCTCCTCCCACATTTCTAAATCTTAGTGGATGCCCTCCCTGTTTCAACAAAAATTCAGATAATTTAGGAACGTGTGCTTGAGTGCCTGAGCTGAACAAAGGGAACAGGAAATCAAAGTCAAGCCAGCCAGGGTTATGAGTATGA
Organism: Heterocephalus glaber; assembly: GCF_000247695.1. Next base: position 27,805,881 of record NW_004624744.1, read on the forward strand.
AAGTAGAGCCAGAGTATTTTCATCAACAGACAATAGACTTGATCTTTGTACTTGGAACTTTGCAAGGCTTTATCTTAAAATGCTTATGAATAGGCTTCTATCTGTACTGCTGAAAAAAATAATTGCCAAAGTTTTTTATTATTAGGATAAATGAGAAGAATACTGTTTCTCAAATAGATAGAGCCAGCGTGGGTTCTACCCTGGTCTTTGAGGAATCATAGTGGGCCACAAGCTTTAGAGAGATCTAAGGAAAATAATGTGTGTGTCGGGGGGGGGGGCACCAGTGCTGCTCACTTCATCAGAGTTATCTGGTAGTGAATTTGAGTTTCTAAGGGAATGCACCACAGCTCAATGGGTCTTCATCCTTCTGCAGGGGTACACTCAGAAGGATATCAGACTGAGTCATCTCTTATCTCTTCATCAGCCTCACAAAGAATGGTAAGAAATATCCTGTCCATTCCACTGATCTCACCATAAGGGCCCAGTAATATAAACTAGGAAATCATAACAAATGAATACACAATGGCAGTCTAAATTACAATACTATTCTTCAGTTAAATCTTTTCCACAAAAGGCAAAGCATGTGGTTTAAAATCCCTTGTTTAGAATTTTATGGCTCTTTGTCAGAAACCATTCCTCTGCAAAGGCCCAAGAGATATGGTACTATGTTTGAGAAGAGACTTGCAAATAGGAGATTGATATCATTGATGATTCCCAATTTAGACCCCCCATTTTTCTCCTGTAAAGTGCAGGGAGTGATGTACACCCTGATATGCCATGCCACACCATGTCCCCCTCTGCTGGAACATGCAGCTCTCAGTGATTCTAAACCCAGCACCGGTAAAAGAACTAAAGAAGCAGAGTTTAATATAAAATCAGTTTATTTGATGGTGGGGAAAGGGGGAAGAGAAAGACAGAGAGAGAGAGAGAGATAGACAACACAGATGGACAGACAGACAACTACTTTGGGTGAGTAGGGTGTATTCAAAATGGAAATATTCATAGATTCTTATCTGAGATTCCCTTTTATTGAGATCCTTTTCCCATGTAGGCTTTTGGAATCTGACTGTCTCTTTGGCTGTTTTTGTCCTCCCCTTAGATTTCTTCTTGCCTATGACCTCCTGTGTTTGGTGGAGGCCAGAATTGTGGGGGGAGGAGGGGGTAGAGACAGGTATTTTAGGCTTAAGGAAAGGGGCTTATGTTAAATATGCTACATGGGAACTTCCTGAGCTTAGTTTCTTTGCCTTTGTCTTTCTGATTGCTAAAGTCTAACTGCTTTTGTCTAATTGTTTGACTCTAATCTGCAGGGGCAGAAGCCACCTCTACCTACCCAGTAAGTCTCTCTGTTAACTTTTTTTTTTTTGGTGCCGGGGATTGAACTCGAGTCCTTAGCTTGAGAGGCAGGCGGTGGAACCACTGAGCTAAATCCCCGCCCCTCTCTGTTAACTTTTAATGAAGCTCAAGGGGGCCTTCATCCTATCTTTTTCCTACTTACAGGACCACCTATCCCTACACTCTAAGGGGTATGTGGGTTTCCCCTGCTGTTTAATAAATGAAACCACACTGGTAGGTCACCCAGACCTCCTCTTTATAATCCTTAGGCCAGTAAATCACTCCCACCTTCTCCAAGTGACTCAGGATCTCCATCAGCAGCTAGCTCCCCAGAGGGACCCAGTATTCCCTAGCTCCTTTTTAGTGCTCCTCAGACGGCTTCAAGCCCCACAGAACATCCTCAGGAGTGGGATTTGCTGCTCTCTTAACATGCAGCTAATCCTACTCCTAAGAGAGTAGCAGACTGGACTATTGGAGTCCAGGTTCTTTTTTCAGTGGGAGATATACAACTCATTTGATAGTCTAGTGGCTGTTGGTTTTAAGAAATAAAAACCGTTTACTGTGAAGAGTTAATAGCAATGATTTACCTGGTCTCTTAATGGGTTTGTTTATGTGGTTTAAGGCTGATAGATACTAAAAGCCTTACTTGCTTCTCTGTAATAGATAAACTATTATTTCACTATCTAGACTTTGCTTAAATTAAGTACTTAAAGTGAGTTTTTAAAATCACTTTGTTTTCACAGAAAAAAGTCTTGCAAGTTTCAAATATAAGGAATTTGGGCTTTTCCCACCTCAAGTGTTGTCTTAGTTTACTCATTGCTGAGACATAGTACCTGACACGTGAAGTTAAAGGAGGAAAGGTTTATTTCAGCTCATAGTTCATGAAAGTTTCAGTCCATAATTGGCTGGCTCCAAGTCAGAGTGGCATATAAAAGGGGTATCACAGAGGAACAGTTCACGGGAAGCAGAAGGCAGCAAAAGCAACAGCTGTAAGTGATGACAGAAGCCCTCTTTGGATCTCTTATATTCTCTCCAGCTGCATGGCCTTAGGATAGGTGGCACTCACATCCAGAGCGGGTCTTTTCATATCCACTCCCAAACTGTAACAAACCAGTTACTGGACTGATTTAGTAGTCACACATCCTTAACCCCAGCATCACACACTAGATCTAGCCACCTCTGAAAACCCCCACCTATGATTACATGAGGCTTTGGGAGAGCATTTAGACATAAGCCATAACAAGTGTGTTATATATTCTTTTTTTGGCGGGGAGAGTTTTGTGATAGGATCTTGCTATGTAGTTCAGGCTGGCTTTGAACTCACTATGTAGACCAGACTGGCCTCATGGAGATCTTCCTGCCTCAGACTCCCAAGTGTGGGGATTATAAGTGTGCACCACCATGCCTGGCTCTATATGTTTTACTAGATGGACAATTTTTACCTCTATACATGACACAGTTTGGGACACAAAATTGAGTTAGTAACATGAGTTTTAAATCCTGATAGTTTATGCATGGGGTGATATCACTTATAATAATATAAAAGTTATAGTTTTGTGGAACTTGATCATTTAAATTAATAGTATATCTTTTGAGTAAAACATTTGTAATTAGAGATAATTTGTACTAAAAACTTGTAAAAAAATTCAAACTGTAACACAGGGACAATGTCAAATTTTTAATGCTTAAAACAAGGCTTAGGGTGTTGATCTGTTCTTAGTAAATTTCATAAAAAAACTTTAACAACTGTTGTACCTATGTCAAAGTAATTTCCTGTAGTCTCCTCTGTCTTGTGAGGTTTTATTTAAAAAATTGAGTCTCAGGAAGTTTATATTTATTTGGATATCTGTTTAAAGTTTTGTTTTACAATTTTGGTTATATAAACTTATTATATATGATTCACCTTATTTTAAAAAAAATAATTGTTCTGCTACAATGAAGTCAGTCGTGATTGTTGTCTCAATATGTTGTAAAAGTTACCAAATTGTTTTGCTAAATTGTTACCTCATATATCACTTACACCAATAACTAGCAAGAGCTGTGCTGTTTTGTTTTCTTTCATTTTGGTTTTTCATTAATAAAAGACAGTCTTTCTAAAAAAATGTACATTCTTGGTAAAATCCACATTAATTCTTACACACTGTTCAAAATGTTTAAAGTTCTGTACATGTATACCTAAGAAATCTTAACAGTGTTACTAAACTGTAACTCTTGGTCTTGACATTAGTAAGTTGTGTACTTTCTCCCAAATGGTGATTCACATTGATTTACAGGAAGAGGAACTCAAAGTACTTGCTTTATATACTTTTCCAGCAGAACTAAACTTGATTCATTGAAATATTAAATTTCTTAAATTAATTTGATCACTACATTTCTTAGTTCAAATCTACCATATAGACTGGATTTGCTTTGTTCCTCTTTGGCTTGTTTTATGTCTGTTTATGAGCTTTGTTAACTGTTTGTCAAAGTTCTAATGTTTTAGATTGGTGACTACAGGATAGATAGGATTAGACTTGAAAATGGACTCTAGAAAAACTCAGTCTAAGAGCCGTTCTTTCCAAATTCTCTAGTAATTGCTCAAATTTGGCAAGAAGGGTTTTGTGACATCAACTCCAGGGACTGTCATATTCCCTCCAACTTGGAACATGTTCTGACTGGCCATCACTGGGGAAAGCTACTTCAGCCCAAGGAATAAAGCTGTACCTTTTTAATGGGCAATGCCTTCAGAAAGAAGACAAACTGCATTCAGAGGCAAGGAGTAAAAGCTGTGAACACATGGAAAGGAAAAATCATGAGAAAAGAAAAAAAAAATTGGAAACGAAGTATGTAAATAGGGAAGGGTTTAGGAGTGAAGGGCACACAGGTAATGGGGAAAAAATAAGAACCAAGATACATCATGTACAGATACAGGCACCCAAAGATAAATGTAAACGTATTGTATACCTAAAATGTACCAATAAAAGAATTAAAAAAAAAAAAAAGAGTTAACTGTGTGTCAATCCTACAAAAGTAACTACAGCTACATAGGTTATAAAAGTGGGTTCTTATGCATAATTCCCAAAAAGCAAAAAAAAAATCCTTTAGAAGCTGTAATGACTAAACGTCTCTTTTTTAATTTAATTGGTGCATTTGTTTTCATTTTTTCATTTTCTCATATTAATTCCATTCCCTTAACTTTGGCTTTTTGTTGAAGTTGACTTCACATTTTTTAGCAATACTTTTTCAGGATCAAGCATCTAGCCTCCCTTTCCTTGGGCTCCAATCACTTTTTTTTTTGGTACCAGGACTCAAACTCAAACCTTGTGCTTGGGAGGCAGACACAGTGCCACTAAGCTGAATCCCCAACCCTACAATTACTTTTCATGGAATTCACCTCTCAATCCAACCTGCCAGATGATGTGGCACGTCAAGGCCCTCAAGGTTAAGGTCTAAACTAAAGCAAGGGGGTAGCTTTGACCAACAGTGCAAAATGGAACTTTGAAGGTTCGATTTTAGAGAAGCAACTTTTTCAAGCTTCCTTCTGCTGGGCATATAACCAACACCCCCTTCTCTCCTCAGCCGAGATCAAGTGACAGAATATTTAGATGCCAGTGCCAAGAGGTTGGAGCCGTTTCCATTCCACAAGAAAGGGGACAATGAGCTGGAGGTGGCTGGAAACCACAAAATCTGAATGTCATCTTCTGTGCCCCTCCTTCCTTAGCGTAAAAGATACTTCTACACCTGAGATGGTAAGATGGTGATTTGAGGCAAATGGGTCCCACCATCTCCTCAGAGTCAGCTTTGAATAAATCCTTTTTTACAAAAACATATGGCTTCCATTGATTTAGTCAGCCAGCAAACAAACCCAGGTGTATGAACCTAAGTGGCCTGTGATGCCAACACTCAAGAAAATTAGTCTTAACATTCTTTTTTTTTTCCCTTAAATTCTTTTACTGGTACATTTTAGGTACACAATACGTTTACATTTATCATTGGGTGTTTGTACCTGTACATGACGCATCTTGGTTCTTATTTTTTCCCCATTACCTGTGTGCCCTTCCCTATTTACATAGACTTTGTTTCCATTTTTTTTTCTTTTCTCATAAGTTTTCCTTTCCCTTCTTTCCTTTTTCCTTCCTCTAGTCTTAACATTCTTGATAATTACATTAGTGCTTAATGATAATTTCCTTAGTGTTCCTAATGTCAAAGGGTTCATTAAAGATTTTAAGATCAATTGAAATTATGCCCAAGTCATTAGAAATTAAAGGACAAACAGACAAAGAAAAGACTAAAAGAAGAAACAAATAAAAAAGAGAAGAATGACACCAAAAACTTACTCCTTAGAGGATCAGCACAGATTGTCTTTGGCTTAGTACCTAGCGGTTGCCAGCATATCCTCACTGTGGCATTAATGATGAACAAAATGACCATGGCACACCACATCTGAAAATTTGTGGTCAAATAATTTAGGCAAGTTTGGATTAAATATGAAATATAAAAGCTTTTTATTGGCCATCATCTATAGATCTTCAGAGGTCTCCTAATGTGCCACAGCATACTGTAATGTCTGAGAAGGGATAATGCTGTGTAGCATTTCCTGATCATATTTAAACATGGGACTCTTTCTCCACAGACCTATCACTAGCTTTCTATGGGACTATTCATATTTCAGAATGCCTCATGATCTTTCCCAGAAAAATAGTTTTGAAAGCTACAGTGTGTAAATACTATAATTAATCGCCATCAGCAGAAGAATTTGATAATTCATATATCAACCAAGCAGTTTTGACATTTAATCTGCTATAAGTTAAAGATCTGGCCCAAATAGGAAAATGAAGAAAAAATATCATTTTCTGACTGCCTATGTACTAAACAATATCACTCTGAGTCAGGAAGTATAGAAGGTGAGGACCTAGAAAGAAGAACAGAAGTTGGATTGGAGTCAAGGGTAGCAGGCCAATAACCTAGTTTAGACCTCAGTTCCAAGAACATTAAATATTTAATATCTCTCATAAATGCTAGACACTCTAATGTAGAACATAGTTTATTCCTGCCAGGAGCTAATAATCTTTTGGGGAGAGAAATGTAAGAAATTCAGCAAATATGTCCAGTGGGATAATATGATTAAATAATGGATTCTGATGAAGTAATTAGGAGAAAATATAAACTGGTCTTGAAAGAGTAGGAGTTATGAGCTGTACTCAAATAAAGTTTTCCAAATGAGCTGTCATGCAGTCAGCTGTGTCCTGACATGTGAGTATTAAGCAGCCAGAACGAGAAAGTTGGCTTAGAAAAATTTAAGTAATTATATATAAAAACATGGGAAACTCTAAAAGGGCCTAGAATTACTGAGAAACTAAGATAAGTGGGAAAAAGGCATAAATTATCCACCTATGCTGAGTAATGAAAGAGACCTTGCTTAAGAATTAGAAGATGTATTGACTGACTTTTTGGCTTGTGTCATAAAAATATGAAATATTCAATTTTCTGTGTCCTGTTATATTGGTTGTCTTAGTTTCTTCTATTGCTGGGACAAAATACCCAACAAGTTAAAGGAGTTAGGATTTAATTTAGCTCACAATTTGTAGAGGTTTTTGGCCCATAGTTGCCTGGCTCCAAGGCAGGGCAGCATGACTGAAGGTCATGGGAAAAGAGAATCAGCTCACAGCATGACAGTGAAAAGCAGAGGGAGATTAAGATGAGAGAGATAGACCTTTCCAGGCCACTTTGCCATTGAGCCACCTCCTTGTATCAACCCTCATCTCCTACTATCACATTTAGCTGTAAACTCATCCATGGACCATTCCATGATAAGTGTCACGCCTCCATAATCCAGTCACTTCCCCAAAGACCCACCTATGTGCACAGTGGCTAACTGAAAATTTAGATGATCAGCTGATCTAGTTTGAATATGACTTGTCCCACCAAAACTCATGATCAGGCTTAGTTCCCAAAGTAATAGTGTTGTTAGATGGTAGACCATTAGGCAGGTAATTAGGTCTTTAAAAGTAATTAATGTAATTCTCAAGAGAGTGGGTTAGTTATGGCAATAGCAGATTAAGGCAATCGCAGTTTCTCCCACATTCACCTGTTTGTACTTTTACTCTTTTCCTAATGTTTTGACTCAGGATGAGGCCTTGGCCAGATATAGCTGCTAGATCTCAAATTTTTAAGTCTTCAAAAGAATAATCCAAATAAACTTCTTTTCTTTATAAATCACCCAGTCTTAAGCATTCTGTTATAGCAACATAAAATGGACTAAGACACCTGGGAAGCTGCTTTCAGCTTTAACAATAATATGAAATCAAATAATATACCTAATATCTAATAATATCTACTTGGCACTGTTATTAACTCTACATATAGTGACAATAAAGAAACTGAGACTCAGAGGACCTGACTTTCTCAAGGTCTCCCAGTAAATGAGACAGAACTGGAATTCACAATGTGGCAACTGGTTTCAGAGTCTGGATTGTTAACCATCAGCTAAATTCCTTTACAAAGTATAAAATACAGAACACGTCTTTATTATTTTCTTTCTTTTTCCAGAAACCATATAAGAAACATTTTTTCTAAGAAAACAAAGTAAGTAAACTCTCTCAAATATAACAAACTTGGTTGAAAATATTTTCTAAATGTTGAAGAATTATGAGGATAGATATTGCCAAATAAATATATGATTGCATATTGTAGGTTTGGGAAAATTCTTCTCTACTTTCCTAGGGTCTTTGCTAGACCTAAGAATTAAATACATGTAAGAAAAATTAAGTCTAGGAAAGCACTCAGATCCTATTATATTTTACCATGTATATAAGAGCCTTTACATGAAAGTGAATACTTGAGGAAGTAATCAGAACAGAAAGCTTTTGTACCTTTTGGACATAAGTGTAATATGTTTGTGAAGAAATGACAAGACAGGGAGTGTGAGGCAGGGGCAGCATATTGGAGAGAAGTGACTAGATACATAGAAAAAAAGCAATAGTGGAAGGTAAGGGTTGGTTGTACTAGTAAATTTGTTTGTACTGGTCCATTTCAGCATTAATTCCCAGTATCTGGTGATAAGGTGCTTGTTCATCTCATCCTCATTCAATGAGGGCACATTTGTCATGGGAAAATCTGTGGCCTGTTTTATGTAGAAAGGAGAATCTCAAAGGGTCCATTCTGCACCTACTGTTTCTCAGATGTCTTCAACTCAAAGTAAACAACATGCTAAAGGAATATATTTTGACATGACATGTCCTGAACTCTACCAATATCTCATATACATCTGATTTTTTAGGAAAAGTTAATTCCAGCCCTATTATTTCTAAAGTTCAAATATTTCAGGTAGTTCTACATAACAGTTGAAGAATTGGTCAGAGAAGTACTATAACAAAAATTGGATATAATAAGGATATCCTAAATTAACTGTATGATGCAAATACCAAATTAATCTGCCCTACCTAATAAGTAAATTCAAGGTTCATGCTGAAGAGTATCTTCAAAGAGTTGTTATTCTAAGTCCATTTTGTCCTTCAGTAATGACTCTACTTCAGTAGTGACTCTTCAGTAATGAGTTGTAAAACTGATGAGTCCATTTATCAAGAGAGTTATAGTCAAATTACATTATTTTGAAAACAAATATGTGAATATTTAAAGACAATTCTTTCAAATGTTCCTTCAAATTAACTTAATTTATGATCTAAGATGTTTTATATATGGATAAAAATAGAAACAAAACAGGCATCCATGACAAAAAACTATCTTTAAAATAAAATTTTAAAAATATCACAATAAGAGTCATAATATCTTTGTAAAGAGGACATTTTTGGGAGACTACATAAGGTGAAAAGTGCTTGAGTACTGAAAAATTGTACCTCTCTCACTTTCTTAGGACAAACTCTTCTATGCCTCAATTTCTGTGTGTGCAAAATGGGAACAGTAATACTTTGCAACATTGGAAGATTAAAATGTAAACATTAAATGTGTTAAATTCTGTAACATATCCTCAGATATAAACAGAAGTGTTCAATAAAAATTGTATAACCATTGGCATTATTAAAAATTAGATTCCATGATCAAGTCTGAGAGTCAACTAATAAATCTGTATATTGACCTTTAATGTTTAACTTATTTTAAAAAGTGTATCTTTTACAAGGAGAGAATCAGGAAGAAATTTGAAGTCAGTACAAGTTATACAATTCTGTTAGCCATCTGTGTAGATAGACATACTGATGCAGCATGCAGAATTAATGCTGAGTAGAATACAAGGTAAAAGTAAATAAGTAAGACCATTTTAAAAAAATGAGAAGAAATAAGGATGTTAGTGAGTACCATGTAAAGATTTTGTTTACCATTAACAGTAAATCACTGCTGCTTCTTTTTTTTTTTTTTTAATCTAGATGGTATTAAATAGTCCCTATTGAGTAATGGGACTTAGTTTCTGTCTTGAAGGAATAATTACAGAATAATAATGGGGTCACTAAGAAATTTATGAGAGTAAATATGTGTCTCATAATACCAAGATATAATGAAGTAAAGAAAGTCAACAGACTGATCTCATCAAAGGCATTTGAAAGTGTCGATGTCTTCCAAATGTCAAAACAGCAAGACATTTTAGTTAAAAGATAGTTAAACTCCTTGATTGTATGTTAATAAAACACACAAAGTGTATTTTTTAAAGACTAAAGTTTTCATTTTCAACCCATTATTTTGAAGTTCTGAAAAGAATCTCAAGGTCTCATCCCATCAGGTCCCAAGTACCAAGGCCAGCTTCATGGCATATCATGCATGAAAAGCAATCACAGCTTCCACCCTGACAAGGCTACCCACCTTCCTTGTGGTATAATGCTTTGTGGTTGTCATTTCAAAATTTTAAATGTTTTTATTTTTGGATTAATTTGTATTTTGTAAGTGAAATTCAGTGTGACAATGGAACATGTATTAGAGGATTGAAGCCTTGACCCAAAAGTGATGAAGCCTTCTTTACTTCATGGTATGGGTTCTAGACTGCCTACTCTTCTCTCTTAGGTGTATAGGTACTACCTGATGCCTTCTCTGATGGCCTTGCCCCAGTTGATGGCTCTGCCCCTGCATGCAAAGTGGGTGGGGATTACATATGTGGAACCTGTGTCTTTGGGTGGGGCATGGAGGAAGCTATCCCTATTCAAGGCTGGGAGCATCATGACACATTTAAGAATGACTAATACACCTCTAAACTATACTTGAAGCAGTGACCTGGCTTGTCCTGACACAGAAGCCATAATCTGTCCATAGTTAGTCTGTTCATAGTGAGCTGTGGAAGTAGTGCTATGGAAAGGTGAAATGCTTAGGAAGTAGAATATCATTGTCTAAGAGCGTATGATGCCAAATGGCAAATAAAGTACAGTAGTAGGACAGGTCAAAAAAAAAAAAAAAAGAGTGAAAGAAGAAGGTTGTATCTGCTAACACCTTTAATGAAATTTCAATTATTTTCTAAGTTGCCATCTTCTTTCACCTGGTCTTGAAAAATTGAATTAATAGCTCCACATTTTTATTTTTCACTTGAACTCACACATTTTACAATCAGCCTTATCTCATGCCTATTCTAAAGGCACAGAGTAAGTACTCAATATATATTTTTTCAATGAATGATGAGTCTCAGATTTATTAAATAAATTATCATACTCAATCTTGACAATTTCATTTATTAACTGATAAAACTGATTGATATTTTTCCATCCAGGAGAATGTCCTGTTATTTACAGAAAATGGGATAGTGATAGTGGCTAGTGTCATATTTTGGGCTCTTTAGAGAACCTTGATAGAGTTCTTTCTCCTGTCCTTGCACCAGCAAAGAAAAGGATTCAGACCTATACTATGCCTAAATCTAGCATTCTTTGCTCTTCCTTCATTGGAAGAGTATTAAAGAGCCCAAAAAACAGAGCTTAAAAAGAAAGAAAGAGAAAATTTTTCTTCAAATAATTTTAAATCTTCATTCCAGTATTGATATTTGCATAATATTTCTGTTAAAAATTTAAATCATTATCAGAAGAGGAATCTTTAAAAATTAAAATCTGGAAACTTCTACTTTTGTGAAGATAAAGGGAACAGATTTTTTCTATTTCTTTTATCAAGTACAACAAAAATCCCTGGATGATACATACAAGACAAACATAAAAGTACTCAAACAGGTGGATTTCAAAAGGCAGACTAGACTTGAAACTGTGAGAAAAACATAATCAGAAGTACCTAGGATTCTGTTTTTGCTTCATATATCTTAGAGCAGATTTTTGAGAAGCTGGCAACTTAGAAATAACATCAAGTACAAAAAGAAATAGGGAGAGAGAGAGAAAAGTCTGCTCCCTCTAATCAAAGGGCAAAGTAGCCTACAAGATAGAAACCTTTAAGATAACTACTCTACTCTGGCTAAACACCATAGAAAATAAATGTAGTCACATCCTCAATTTATTAACTAAATCTGTATGGGAAGCATAGAATTTCATGCTCATTAGGTTGCAGCAAGGCATTTTATTTTATTTATTTATTTTTAACTTGTTTTTTTTTTGTTTTGTTTTGTTTTGTTTTTGTTTTTTTGGTACCAGGGATCGAACTCGGGTCCTTGCGCTTGCAAGGCAGGTGGTAGAACCACTGAGCTAAATCCCCGGCCCCAGCAAGGCATTTTAAATTTCTTCTAGGATGATATCAGAAAGGCTAAGTAGAAGCCAAAACCTTCAAGCATCTGATGAGTACTCCCAACACTCAAGTGCCATAGGAGACAAAATGGGCATTCTGAACTTCTTTCACTCAGGACTAATGAGATGGTCATCTTCGTTACTGGGGTGGTATCAGAGGAAGCTCAGTGGAGGTTCAGGACTTCTACAATCACTGTAGTGTCAATGAAAATCATGTGAGGATCCAGAAATACCATCCTTACCCAGTAACAATGGGCCCTATACCTAAGGGGTCAACAGGAGCTGAGTAGCAATAATGTTGTAATGCTTCTCCTCCCCTGAAAGATTAGGGCGTAGAAAGATTTCTATACCACAGTTTAAACAAGATCTGAAGTCTCAGATCAGGATCCAAAAATGTCTAATTTTCTATAGAAAATAACTTCCATGCATAGACATAAAAAATCTGAAGTTCACAAAAAGCCAATAACAGCCAACACAGAGATGTTAGATGTTAGAATAATGTGATGAAGATTTTTATTTTTTATTTTTATTTTTTGATACCAGGGATCAAACTCAGGACCTTGCGCTTGCAAGGCAGGCACAGTGCCACTTGAGCTAAATCCCTGGCCCTGATGAAAACTTTAAAGGAACCATGATAGAATGTTTCAATAAGCAATTATGAAAAATGCTTGAAACAAACAAAAAATATTAGAAATTCCCATCAAAGACATAGAAAACCTCAGCAAAGAAACAGAAGATATAAAGCAGAACCAAGGAACATTTTACAGCTAAAAACTACAAAGAATAATGTAATCAGCTCAATAGATGAACAAGAGCAGAAAGGTGAAAAAAGAAGTCAGTGGAATCATGAAGTAGAATATGTATTAACACAAACTACCCAATCTGAACAACAGTTAAAATATAGACTAAAGAAAGTTAACAAATCCTCAGAAGCTTGTGGTGGAGTATAACAAAAGATTGTACTTATATAGTCAGTCTCATAAGGAGAGAGGAATAGAACCTAATCTAAGAAATATTGTTTTAAAAGCCCCATATTTGGCAAGATACATAAACCTGAATATTTAGGAAGCTGAATGAACACTAAACAGGGTAAAACAAAAAATGTCCATACCAATATACATGGTACAGTTGTGCATCATGTAATAACAAGGATTCTGTTCTGAGAAATGTGTCATTGGACAATTTTGTCATTGTGTGAACATCAGAGGAAACTTACACAAACTTGTACAGTATAGCTTAATACATATCTATAGATTGGTTGTAGACTGTTGATCTAGAGTAGTGATAGTGAACTTTTAGAGCTTTCAATGATACAAAGAGCACACTGACATGCATGCCGTAGGTTCACCACCACTGATCTAAATGCTTGATCAACTAAACACACTACATATCTGATAAAGTATAGCAACTAGAATACATAAAGAAATCTCAATTACCATAAAAAAGAAAACAGTCCAATTAGAAAATGGCAACATGAAAAAGCATTTCACTAAAAAGAGTTAGAGATGAGAAATAAATATATGAATAGATGGTGACATCATTAGTCATTAGGGTGATACAAATTAAAATTGTAACTAGATATCGCTGCTCATTCTAATGGCTACACCTTAAGACTAGTGAGAGGACAAGATGGTGCTAAGGATGCACCAAATCTAGAATTCTCATATTTTTGATGGCGCGTAAAATAGTAGTCACTTTAGAAAACAATTCGATAGTTTCCTAAAATGTAAACATGAAATGAACATACAATTTAGCAATTATCCTCCTGGGCTTTATACTAGGAACAAGAAATGAAAACTTAGGTACACACATACAAAAAATAGTATACATATGTTTAAAGCAAATTTATTCACATTAGCTAAAGCCTAGAAAAACTCTACTTGTCCTTCCACAAGTGAAAAGTTAAGTGATCTGTGGTATATGTACACCATGGAATGATATTTAGCTATAAACAGAGATAAAATATTTGTATTACTATCAACTTGGATGAATATCTACAGAATTATGCATACTGAAAAAATTATAATCCCAAAAGAGGAAATCTTATATAATTAAAAATACAGTATTCATGGAAGACAAAATGATAGAAATGGAGAATATGTTGTCAGAGATTAATGACTGGTAAGGAATTGTGCCTATAAAGGAAGCCTGAGGTATAGTTGCTATGCTAGGCATGTTCTGTATCTGTGCTAATGTCAATGTCCTGAGTAAAATATAGTATAGTTTTGCAAGATGTTGTCATTGGAGAAGATGGGGTGATGGTTACATACAATGTCTCTGTGGGTTTTTTTTTTTTTTTTCCGGTACCGGAAATCAAACTCAGGACCTTGTGGTTGCCAGGCAGGTGTGGCGCCACTGAGCTACAACCTCAGGCCTTCTGTGTTATTTCTTAAAACTATATATAAATTCACAATTATTTCTGCATGAATCTTAATTTCAAAAATTTTTAGACTTACCAACAGTTAAGAAGGTATAATAGCAACTCCATTTAATACATTATACTTTTCAACAATTAGCTTCATTATTTTCATGAGAATTTTTTAAAAGGAAAACTTTACTACCCATTTTTTGGTAAAACCTTTCTATCTCTAACTGCTTCTAACAGACTGAATTAAAAATGGAGTAACGTAATTAGGAAACTCGATATAAGCTTTCAAATTAATTAATATTTTCCAACAAATAAATGAAACCAGGAAGTTTCAGATCTACTAGAATCATGATAAAATTGTCACAAATAGAAATTTATGAAAAATTGGTGTGTCAAGCAAACCTGGAAGAGAAATTTGCTGAACAGTGTGCTGTAGTCATGAAAGTGTTAACACACATTTACGTCCCTATGTACTTTCCAAAGACCTTTGCATTCTAGTATTTTAATATATGCCTTGGGTGTTTATTAATAGGCACTTTGGAAAATCATTCAGGCCACTGGCTTCCTTCCTTTTAGTGCTGGGAAACAGTAATTTACTAAATAGCAACTCATTAATGTGAAAGAGTTAATGGAAAGACCATGTTATGCATTTTGATAATCTACTTCAATAAATATAAGCCCATAATGATGATTATTTAGAATATGAGTTGTAGTAGTAAAACTAAATAAAAGCATTATTTATAAAGTTGGGGGCAGTAATATTTTCCCACATATTGATAGGATAAAAGAAAAATTCTCTTTTAGTCCTTTTAGTCTAGAGTGTTGGGAATCGGGAATAAAGAAGAAAAAGAAACAATTTTTGAGGAAGTTCCAAGAAAGGAATTTAGACTAAGAATGATTATAGAAAATTCTTTATCCTTGAAATTGTTAGGAGTATTATTATTAATAAATTTACTTTCCTTCTTCTTTCACTTCACTTGCAAGGCAAATCACTTCAGTTAGTCCAGTGTTTGTGAGTCTCCCCTGCTTTTACTCTGTAATCCTTTGCCAGGGAAAACGGATATGAAACAGCACGCAGATGAGGACACACTGTAAGACTGCTCTTTAACCATCATTTCCCAGAGCCAGTCTGAATAAAGACTCAGAGAGGAGAGTGGACAGTGGGGCTGCCAAAATTACACAATGGAAGAAAGAAAGTGAGGAGCTAAGAAGAGCAGGCACCCAAAACATCCTGAGACGAAAATAGGAAAAGCTGGGGATTTCTCACGATCATTGTTGTCATTGTATTTTAAATCTGAGAGCTTTCATGGAGGAAGTGTATGTGCTTTTTAATACTGGTTTAGAGAAAATCTCTCTTCATGTGAATGCACATTTTCCTCATTAGATATTTTAGTCCATTCATCCTATTCATATGCAAAACAAAACAAAACAAAAATTTTATATATGGAATAATGAATTTCAATTATTTTTTATATTTGCTC
>NW_004624744.1:27821792-27877049 GCF_000247695.1 Heterocephalus glaber
GGAGTGATATATGTACCAGAGATTCTATTAATGATTCCACAGAGGAATGTGTTGTTAGGAGGTTGGGCCTGGTAGGAGGAGTTGGGAAACTAGGGGCATGACTTGAAAGGATATATTTTCTGCCCAGTTACATCTCTGGCTCCTCTCTTGCCTCTCTGCTTCTAGGGTGCCATAAGTTGAGCAGCATTCCTCCACCATATCCTTCTACCATGCCACTTATGGCTTGGAACAAACTAACCATGGACTGAGTCCTCTAAAACTGTGAGCCAAAATAACTATTCAAGTTACAGATGTCAAGTACTTTGTCCCAAACATAGGAAAGTGCCTAATACAGTACAGGCAAATAGATAATTGGTAACAATATTCTGAAAACAAATTATCATTCAATTTTTATTCATTTATAATTTTATCAATTTTTATTAAATATATATTATACATCGTATGAGTTAGGCAGACAAGAACATGACAGTGAAAAAATCAGAAATAGTCTAGGCTACATGAAACTTGGAATTTTTGTATCTTTTTTATTAAATATATATTATTAAATTGAACATAAATTTCCCTAATTTACCACTATTTTGTTGAGTTTTCTGTACTCTTTTTGCCACAGGGCTAGAAATTTTAGAAGATGTTTGAGGTGTTTCTGACCAAAGAAAAAAAGAAAGTATCTGCTTCCCTCAAAGGGTCTTTAGAAAGGAAAGAAAGATCTACCAGGGGAGACTCATGTCACCATGACTGTCATCTGCCTGTTTCCTTCTCTCTCTCTCTCTCTCCTCTCCCCACCCCTTCCTCCCACTCCCTAGGCTAGGACAGTTTGTGCCAGATCTACTCTGGACTGCATTCACTCTTGCATACTGCTTGCTGTCTATGCCAGGAGGCCTTTTTCTGTGCATTCCTCTTATTTTAAATATGATTCTTGGTAGATTTCTTTTGTCTCTAATACAAAACTATTTGTTTAGGAGTGAGTGTTTCATGTGATCTAAATGAGTCTTTACAAATTATTATGATGAAGGTTGGTTTTTCACTGGTTTGAATAGGAAAGAATAAATTCATAAACTTTTACTTCCATTTTTCATAGAAATATTATATCATGCTTTAAGGAATGGATCCAATTACCCTGATCTATGTAGTCTCCCAACACAGTGCCTAACAAAAAGGTTTTTCCAGGAGAGCTTCAAATGATAGTTTTGGTGTCATCAGCCCAAGAGCAAACAAAGACATAGTCTCCTTCTGATGCTACTGTGGTCTCCTGCACATTTCATATCAATTTCCATGCCAATAAATCTCTCTTTTTTCAAATTGCAAATCATCTTAGTGGGTCATGTGTTGGAGTAATTACCCTATCTCTTCCTACTGTGATATTATCAGAAAATACTTAACTCTCCAGTAGTCACATTTCCTATGCTATATCATAGCATAATATGACTTAATACTCTGACTAGTGTTTTTGTTTAAAAAGTAATATTACTCTTTTAGAAAGAATTATAGCAGATCATTTTTTTAAAAAGTTCTAAACACTCTGTCAAACATTTTAGCAGCACAGGATACAACCAAATTCTCTGATTCATATATAGTATTTGGTAGACTTGATGGTCATCCACAAAAAAAGTGCATATCTGATGTCTTCTATTGAATTGTGTTACATGGTTTCATATGACGACAGTAGAAAATGACTCAGAAACACAAAAAAGTATAAAACTTTAACACGACAACTTAAAGTGTTTAATGAACTATAAACAACTTCTATGGTTTAAATATCTATAAGTGGTACAATGACAAAGAACAGCAAGGAAAGAATAGAAAACAGTGCAGTTTATAATTAGAACTATTAGAAGTCCTAAAGTGAATATAGAAAGCAGCCACTAAATGTGAGCCACTAATGTAACCTTACAAAAAACATACACTAGAAAGTATGTCTGTACTAGCCCTTTAAAGGGAAACACAGCAAGGCACATTTTATTTGCCTGACATCACCATGTAGACAACAAAAATTCTTTGCACTCAAAGAACACTTTGTATTATGTGCAATAATATATGTATTATACCTCAGAATGATGGATATTATTGTGGCATCACAGCCACAGCTTTCAACAGCAAGACTAGGGAAAGATGGAGTTTTTTGAGTACTTTCAGCTGAAACAAGCTTGGTTGGAAACAATATTCATTGCTGCATTCACGTCTATAACCAGTGAATGTTATTTGTCAATAATACATAAACATGCTGAAAGTACCTATGTCCAAGATTTTTTCCTTTTATTTTTATATTTAGGAAATTCCAAGTAATTTTATTGTTACAAATGAGTTGTGTTGGGGTGACAGTGAACTATTTGCTGTTAATTATAGAGTGCCTTCAAGTCTAGAAGCATGTGTGAAGAGGGAGAGAAGCTTTGCCAGAAACACATCATACTCCTTATAGTGTCCATAATTCACAATGTCCATAATCAAACAAACAAAACCAAACAAATGAACACAAGTACACTCTATGTGGATCTGTACACAGTCTTTGTTCAGATCTCAGTTATTTCAACTGCTATGAAATAGTTTCTTCATTGTACTGCTTCAGTGCAGGGTGTCTTACAAAGGGCATTGACTACATTCCCCAATATGGATAAGTTTGAGGGATGTATGATAATCATTTTAATGCCAGAGATCTTTAATTGATCACAACTGAGTTTTCTATGTAGGCCTTTTGTATTTGAAAGATGTAGGCTTAAGAACTTATGTGTTTTGTCACCAAACTTATTCCGGTACTAATGCGCTAGGTGGTTTTGTATGCTGACTCCACATCTTTGTATCTTGGCCTCCTCTATCATAGCATAATGCAGATTATATCCCCTCCTTCACAGGTGCTTAACAAATTAAGCAGAGTATATAAATGCATATAGTATCTGACTCAATAGAATGTAGTTCATCTCCTTGGCCACAGTTTCTAAACAAAAATGTTCTTTTTTATTCTCTTGATTGGCCTTTGAGGCATATTTAAAAATTTTCTTCCTTTTTCTCTGAAAAAATATTAAAAAATTACCGGAGTTCAAGTACTTGACTAAACTGTGAGAGGAGTGTGGAGAGTGGGAATATAGGGGGAAAAAGAGCATTATTTTACTGTTGATTTATTTTTCTATGTTGAATTTTTTTGCGGGGGAGGGGGGGTAGTACTAAGGACTGAACCCAGGTCTGAGCTACATCCCCAGTCCTTTCTAATTATTTTAAACTTTTTTCCTGAGTTGCTAAGTTTCTCAGACTGGGCTTGAACTTGTGATCCTCACACTTCAGGTTCCCATAGTGCTGAGATTACAGGCATGTGCTACCATGCCTGTCTCCTGGTTTGATTTTTTTTTTTTTTTTTTTAGTCCCCTGGTTAAGACACAGCTGAATGCCCTCCTGTGAAAGAGTCTGTTGCTATGGATATGATGTGAAAGTATCCATGGACTCTCTAATAACTCTGGAATTGATGACTATGAGTAGAACTTGGATTCTATCATCTTGCTGGCACCATAGGTACATCAAGTCACCTTTGACTATCAGCTCCTTCACTTGGTAACACTACCTTTTCTCAGCATCCAGTACCCTAGCTTCTCCTTGAGAGTGAATTCTCTTGGAAACATCATAGAAATTATTACCTAGTCCAGAATATTTGTGGAAGTGAAAGGAGGTCTTGCTAATAATTACTCTAGAGCTAGATATATAAACTAGAACTATTCCTTACAAACTGAGAAACATGGGCACTGTACTTAAAAGCCATAGATCTTAATAGATCAGGTAAGTCTTTGCTTATTTCAGCACTGTCTGTGAGCCAAAGGAAGAATAAGATAATCTTCTACTCCTTGTTTAACAAATATGGAAGAATTACCATTGAGATATCCATGAGTTGACAATGAGATGGCTTTTAGAGGAGGACAATTCAATAAAGAAGAAGGAAAATTGTTTGCCTCTTAGTTGCCTCAGTTTGTGTTTAGCTTTCTTTGTGGTGTTTTAAAATTTACCAATTCTCTCAGGGGTGTTATTGTTTACCTTTGTCACTCCCCCCATTTCCAAAAAAGAAGTAGTTCTTATTTTAGAAGGAAAAAAAGTGGGCAGTAAGAAAGGAGTTCCTCTATTTTTTCTTTTTAACTACAGTCATTGGGGACATGTTTCAAGACCCTAGTGAATGCCTGAAAATTCAGTATTAAATCTACATGTTCTGTTTTCTCCTATTTGTACCTACTTATGATAAAGTTTCATTTATAAATTAAGCTCAGGAAGAGATAAACAACTAATAATAAAGTAGAATAATTATAAAAATTTACTATAATAAAGGTAACACTAATGAATTTTTTGATAAATTTCCACATAATATTTTTTGACTGAAGTTAAGTACAAGCAATGAAAATGTAGAAAGCAAAACTATAGACAAGGGGGAATGGCTAACCCTAA
This sequence comes from Heterocephalus glaber, assembly GCF_000247695.1. The sequence continues at coordinate 27,826,206 of NW_004624744.1, forward strand.
CTCACACTTCATATGTTCTTCATTTCTATGTGGTAATCTCCACCCCACAGATTACCCACTCTTGTCACCCATATCAGTTGTTTCTCCCTTATTCTCAATTCTCTCTACTACTTTTTTTTTTTTTTTGGTACCGGGGATCAAACTTGGGACCTTACGGTTGCCAGGCAGGCAGTGGAACCACTGAGCTAAATCCCCAACTCCTGCTCTCTACTACTTCTTTTCAGTCTTCCCACTCTCCTATGTTTGCTCAAGTCATAATGTTATCTTCTGTCATGTTTTCACTTCTCATTTTGTTCTATACACTTTCTCTGAACAATTGTATTTCCTTCCTAAATGTCAGGTCCCATCTTCATTCTGCTATGTCCCAAACAAGTATCTACAGCTTAGGTCTCTCTTGAGTACTTGACCTTTACCCAGCTGTCACCAATCTCTGCTTGGATTTTCAGAGGCAACTGAGATGCAGAATGAAAATTCTTCCTGAATCTCTCTCTCAATGAATGGCATCAACTTCCATGTGGTACTTTAGCTAGATAATTAGTAACATTTTCCCTTTCACCCTTTCAAGTCATTTAACAGTCCTTCAGCATCCTATGTATCTGCCAACTCCTAACTTCCATTCCTTAGTCCTTTCCAGAGGTTACTCAATTAGTTCAAAATCCCATACTTTCTTGCCTGAATTCTTGAAATAAATGCTCTGCTGGTCTACCATCACAGATCAATCTTACACATATGTTCAGAGAGAGATCTTCTTAGAATTGTTCTGTTAAAGATTCTGCTAATAGAAAAGAGTATAAAATCCTTGTATTAATTTCTTGAGGCTATGCCACAATTTGCCAGAAATTTATAGCTTAAAACAAGAGGAATTTGTATCCTTTAAGTGTTTTGGAAGCCAAAAGTCTGAAATCCAGCTGTCACCAGGGCCATGGTTCCCCAGAGAGTTTTGGGAGGATCTTTTGTTTGAGTCATTGGTGGCTTTACTGCTCCTTGCCTTGTGCCTAAATCATTCTGCTTCCAAGCTCCCATGGCTTTCTCCTCTTCCATCAGAGGTCTTCTCTGCCCTTCGTATGGTCACTAGCTATTGAATTTAGAATCCACTTAAGTAATCCAGGATCAATTGCCTTTTTTTTTAGCATTATCTTTAATTTAATTACAACTGGAGAGATTTTTTAAAATAATTATGTTCTGTTAAGAAATGGACATAAATCTTTGAGAGGCATCATTCAACTCACTATACCTGCTTATAAGAAAATGTTCAGAAAACATTATGTATCATCAAAAATTTTTATCTAGAGGCTGGGGATTTAGCTCAGTGGATCTGCTGCCTGCCTTGCAAGCGGAAGGTCCCGAGTTCAATCCCCATTCCCCCCCTGAAAAAAAAAAATTATCTAAATCTGGACTCTATGTTTCCACAGAATCCTTTAGATCTGTGATGGTGAACCTTTTAGAACTTTCAATAATAACAAACAACTGATTGTGACATGCATGCCTCAGGCTCACTACCACTGCCCTAGATTATACTCAGCCATGCCAAACTCCTTGCTATTTCCTGAGTGCCACTTCTTATTTCCTTCTCAGGGCCTTTACTCACTAATTTATCTGCCAAATAGGCCCTTCAGGATTTTCCTACCTTCTGAATGCAGTGTAACTTTTAGTGAGCACTTTAAGTATTGCTTCTTTCATAAAGTGTAAACTGAACCCACTTCTCCATCATTACTGAGGTCTCCTTCCATGTTGCTTTATTGTAATCCTATGTCCTCTTAGTATCACAAAGTTTTAAAGCTATTTGTAATTATGCCTTGCTCCTCCCACTTTCAATCCCATCCCTTCCCCTTGCTACTGTAATTTTGTTGTTTTTTTAAATTTACATTCTATGAGGTTTACATGTCTAAACTGTGGTATGGCACCTGGGACAGAGTAGACTTTTAATTAAAGATTGCTGAATAATGCCTGAGTACCTAATATGTGTCAGTTACCATGTAGGGGATTTACATGTGAGATATCTTCAAAATAAGACTCAAAGGCAAGAACTCCTCACCCCGCTGTGAAAGGAAAATAGAAAATTTAGAACAGTAAAGTGGCTTGTCCACAGCCATGGACAAAATAATTGCCAAAGTTACCATTTCATTTGAAGTCTATCTAACTGAAACCAATGCTATATCTAGTTAAAGGTATTGATTATCAAAATGTTATTGTTAGAATTGTGTGTGAGGTATTGAAGTTGGTTTTGTAGACTTTTAATACTCTAGAAATCTGATTTACAAGTAGATTTATTTATTCAAAAAATATTTTAAGTGTTACTTAATATGAGCTCAGTATAATTCTAGCACAGGGATGTAGCTGAGAATAACTAAGTACAAGTCCTTGTAAATTATACAATTTACATTTTAGTTGGGAGGGGTAGAAGGAAAGAACAAATAAGTCTCACATAATGGTAAGTACTAAAAAGAAGAGAATGTTCTAAATTAGGAGAACATAAAATGATGCAGTCGTGTTTTTTTAGTGTTCATCAATGATGGCCACTCTGATCAGTGCCTAATGAAAGTGAAGATCCAAATGAAGTCATAGAAATGAACAGCCATGGGACAAGCTGGGAAAGACTATTCTGGACCAGTAATAGCCAGTGCAAAGTTCCTGTATTAGGGAGGTCATTGGAGAATTCATAGAAACCAATGTTGTCAGTGTGGATCAAATGGAAGAATCAATGGGAAGAATACAAAAGATCCATCTTAGAAGGAATGAAGGGTCCATATATTGTGGTTCTCATCAGCAATGGTAAAGATACTGGATTTCATTTTGAGTGAACTAGGAAGCCATTGGAGGTTTCTGTGTACAAGTGTGATTATGATCTAGCTGCTATTGGATGGATTTTTTGTGGTCCCTTGCTATTTTTTAGAAATCTTTCTTTTTCTGATTGTTAACTGTAATCTTGTCTTCTGTATCTGATATTCAGTCCTCACATTGGCTCATTCTGCTGCATATATTTTCAGTGAAATTTTTAATCTCTTGGATATCTGTTTGAATCTGTTTCATGGATTCCATTTCTTTCCTATGCTGGGCTTTCATGGTTTCTGTCAATTTCCTATGCTCCTTTATTTATTTATTTTTATCTGTATCTGCTCTATAGTCACTAGCCTTGTCTTTCATTATGGTTACCATCTCTGTAGTTATCTGAAAAACTATTTCTGATTCAATTTTTTTCTAGTGCCTCATTCATCTCTTTTGTTCCTTTCACTGTTACCAATTCAGAAAGCCCAGGTGGATGAGTTTCAAATTGTTTCACTTCATTGCCCCCTGGGTTTGCTTTTGTTGAGCTGAAAATTTGGGATTGCATCTAGTTTAAGTATATTCTCTTTTTTTTTTTCTTTTTCAGTTTCATTCCTGGGTTGATGGTTGTAAATTTCTTATGGCAAGTAGCTCTATTGCTAGTATTTAGATCCCTTAGGAAATGACTACTTCTCAGAGATGTCTTCCAGGTGTAGCTGGATTTTGGGTTTTGAGTTTTTTGGAAGATCCTACCTTTTCAATTTATTGGGGATGAGATGTTGTTGCCTGTTTGGCTTAGCCCCTAGTTCTTTGACACCGGCCTATAGTATTGTTTATGATCCTTAGGCAATCTCAGTCTTAGCATACCAGGAAGAACAACTGATTAGAACAATTACGTCGCTTTGGCTGAAGTAGTACAGTCACTAATAATAATAGCATCAAACACAGCCAAGAAAATGACAAGCTGTGGTAACTTAATTTGCCACCTTTAACTGTATGAAGTAGATTTGTGTTATATAACAAAATCTAAAACAAACCAGAAAATTGTATGCAGTAAATATGCTCAATATAGCAATTTTACCCTCAGGGGAGAAAATTTAAAAGGAGTTAGGGGAGAAAATAGAGAAATAGAAGAAAAAGAAGAGATTAAAAGCAAGCCTGAAGGACAAAGTAACATTTAAAAATCTTTGGGAAACTGGTGAAGAAGACAGGAAGGAAGAAATAAAAACAAGAACAGAACAGAATAACAACAGAAAAACTATAAACAATGTTGACACTTATGTAAAAACAAGAACAAATAAGAAAAAATAAAATAACAACAAAAAAGCAAAACAAGAAAAGAAAAAAAAATAAGAAAAAAAATGTCCACTTTGAGACTTGTCTCTGCTGTCACTGGTAGACAAAGTGGGCAGGGTCCAGATCCATGTTGACTAATCCCAACAATCTAGCCATAGATTTATAGCAGGGCAGTGGATAATCCCAGGAAACCTGTACCTTTAGTTTTGAAGCTCAGGCTGGTTTCTGGCTGTGAGGCTGGAACCCGATTTGTTTGGCTTGCAACACTCTGTGTGTCTCCTGCCAACTTGAATTCTGTTTCACCTCACCCTGATGGAGCCAGACTGCAGCTGCTCTGAGTTTCAAGCTCAGTTGGCCCCTCTCTAAGGTGGTTAACAACCAGTTGCCCTCACCTGGGGGACATATGAACCTGAATAACTCACCAGCCATTGCAGTCTGTTGTGTCTAGTGCTCCATTACACTGGTGTATTTCTCTATGGAGGCCTCTGGGGTCACAGTAGTCATGGGTGTATCTGCAGGTTTGAGTGTCCCTCCCACCCCCGCAGTGAGTCAGGGCTCAAAGAGAAGGAAGTCTTCTCTTTGCTCTCCCCATGGGCTTCAAATCTCATTTCAGATCCTTGCTGGGTCCCAGGGACCCACTTCCCTCCTTTTATTCCTCATGTTGGTATATTCCAGAGTTAGGACACCAAATCTCAGAAAGACTATTTCTCTGCTGTTCATCACTCCTGTAGGTAAACCTGGTCCTAAGCCCCATGCTGGGTGCCACCTGTAGCCAGCTCACCTGGCCAGCCTCACTCTGGGATTCAGAGCCGCTGCTTTGTTCCTTCCTAACCCAGGGGCAAATGAGGATGAATGACACAGAGACATGGGGTCAGCATTTTAGGCTTAAAATGCACATGGCCAGTGGGCTCATACATCTAGCAGGCAGGGGAGTCTCAAGCTCAACTCCCTTTTATTCACCCAAACATGGGCATAATCAATCAAGCTAACAAAAGATTCATGTGGTTTCTAATATCCAATAGTACATTCTCTGGTAAAGAACCTCAATTGTCTTAACTTTTGCCTAATATTCAATCAAACTTGAGTGCAGCCTTTCTCCTTTGTGCTCACAGAGGAGGCCAAGTAGGCCTTAATTCTCGGGTCCTTAACACACTCTGACATCTTCTGATTTAGGTTTTGAAAAATCATTCAGACTGCTCTATATGGGAGTGTGATGCAATGCATTTAAATAGTTGGGCCCAATAGTGAAAATAGTCGCTCAGAGAAGTGTGGAAGCAGAGGAGGTTAGAGTTATTCTCTACATATGCCCAAATTAGAGCTAAGAGAGTAACCTGTAGATTAGACAGAAGAGAAATACTAGATCAAACATCAACCAAAATATGGGGAGAATTTTACCTGTACATGTTATATAAAGTCAATAGAATGACAGAGACAGCTCCTGGTAAACATTTAGTCCCATGAAATTCCTCCATGTATGAGAGCATTATCTGATAGAAAAACAACCAGGGCCAATGTGAGCCACATATTAATAAACTTTCTAGAGTACATTAAATAAAATGGAAAGAAACAAAAGAAATTTGTTCAGCACATATTTTATTTCTCTTAGTAGGCTCAAAATATTATCAACTCACCATGAAATCAATTTATAAATTGAGGTATTCAACTAAATATTTTAAAAATGTTATTGCTTCAACATGTGATCAATGTAAAATACAGCCCATCTTTATTATTTGTGGATTCCATATCTGTGAATCTACCTACTAGCTGACTTTTCTTGGTATCCCCCAAAATCTATATGCACAGTGTGTTGTGTTCATTTACTGCATGTGTAGAGTGGAGAAACATTCAGTTGTGTGATGTGCATGTCAAGCTGAGATCAAACCAAGTGATATTTGGTCTTCTTGTTCCCATTTTCACATGGTAAACAAGTGTTCATTTTGTAGTCTGTTTAATACTATTTTTTTGTATTTTTATGATTTTTCTCGATGATTCCACTGTTTAAAATTCTCTCCCTTCCCCCAGCATAGTGCTGAAAGGCCATCTGGTGATATGGCTGCCATATGTCTTCCAGAAAAAAAATGTGTGTGTTAAATAAGCTTCAAATAGGCCTGAATTACAATGCTATGGACCATGAGTTCAATATTAATGAATCAATGATATATATCAAGTAAGGTGCCTTGAAATAGGAACACATACAACACAGAGTTATATATTGATCTGTTGATGAATTGTTGTGACCAGAGGTTCACAAGAGCCTTGCCCTGCATTTCCCCTGGGAGCAATAGTTCAGTATTTGCTAATTCATTGTTTCTGGAGATTTTTAAAACATAACTACCATGAATATTGAAAATCAACTGTATGTTAATGTGATACTTTATGTTTCGTAAATGATGTGTTCAAAATTCTATGTGTAGTTTATACTTAGAGCTCAACTTAATTCAAACCAGCCACATTTTAGATGCTCAGTAGTCACCAGAAACTCCTGGGATTTAGAACCACAGATTTAAAACTATGATTGAGAAGGAAATGTCTAGGACAAACAGAAAGGAAGACAGGGAGTAACAGAAGACAAAGCAGAGAAATCTGATGATAAAGAAGAAAACATATGATAAAAGGTTATATGGAATGAAAGTCCATTCATGTGGAAAGATAATGAGACATCAAGTACGTTTTGGCCATACAGACTTCTCTGATCACACTAGTGTTATGTTTTGAATTTTAAATATTCCTAGAAGGCCTCTATGTTAAGGGATTGGTTACCAGTCTGTGGTGCTATTGGGAGAAGGTGGAACCCCTAGGATGTGGGGCCTTGTGGAAAGAAGTCACTGAGGGCATTCCTTTGAAGAAGATAGCAGGACCTCAGCCCTTTCTTCTCTCTTTCTTTTCTTTCTGGTTGCCATAAGATGAGCCCTTTCACTGCTGTGCCTCTAGACGTCATGTACATCTTTGTTGCAGGTCCAAAGCAACAGGGTTGTCTTAGTTACTTTATCCTTTTTTGAACAAATATCCAACATCCACAGATTTAAAGAAGAAAATCTTATTTTAGATCAGTTTGTGGAGGTTTCAGTCCATAGTTGTCTGGTTCCAAGACAGAGCATCATTGTAGAGGGACATTGCAGAGGAGAAAAAGTTTATGACATGCAAGCAGGAGGCAACAACAGTGAGCCTTCTTTTCTCTTTAATATTCCATCCAGGCTACAATCCTATTGGTTGGTGCCACCCATACTAGGGCATAGCTTGTCTTCAGTAAATCCATTAAGCCACACCCAGAACTATGCTAAACCAAATCAGTGGACTAGCTCACTATCACACATCCTTAATCTAGTATCACACACCCATAATCCTGCCACCTTCCAAAAACCCCACCTATGAGTGCTTGAGGCTTAGGGGGGCATCTAGATACAAGCAATCACAAGGGTCAAGTGACCATTGACTGCAACTTCTGAAACCATAAGCCAAAATAAACCCTTCCTTCCATTTAAGTTGATCATTTCAGTATTTTGTAACAGTGATCTAAAATAGACAAGTAATCTCAAGAAATTAAGTCATTGGTGTAACTATACCAAATGATATGGTTCAGGATCCTTAGGAATTATCTTTTGAGATTTTGGAAAATTTTGGAGGAACAGGCTAGAGGAAACCTAGAATGCTACAAACAGAGTTTAACAAACAATTCTGGTAAGGGCTAAAAAGAGCGAAATGCTTAGAGGAATGCAGATGGCAAAGCTTGTGGTGTTGCTTCAGATGGAAATGAAGACTATATTGACAACTGGACTAGAGACCATTTTTGTTACATTTTAGCAAAGAACTTGTGTACATTTTGTTCATATTCTAAAACTTTGTAAGAGATTGAGTTTAAAGGTGATGAACCAATTAATGTAGTAGAGGAAATTTCATGGCAGCCCACTATTCAAGTAGTTGTATGGTATTGCTGGCTGCTTTCACTAGATTTAAAGTGGGAACTGGAAACAAAATGTCAAGAAGAAAATGTTAAAAAATAGTTGCAGGCTAGCCAGAAAGGAAGCATCTATAATGTTCCATCAAAGGAGTATACAGTTGCTGAAGACATCCACTCAATTAAATAGAAGATAAATTTTCTGAACCAGACAATAGGAAAGATGCCTTGAAGACAACTCAGGAATCAACCAGAGCCCAGCAGTGGCACACTCAAAACTGTAGAAGTACTAACATTCAAAGACTTCTGTTTGATTTGAGACACTAGGGGCACCTTGTTCTTACAACTCTCGCATGGGCCAACCTAGTCTCACAGGGTTGGCTTAAAATTTTCTTCATTATTTGTGTCCCTATATTCAGATGTCTGAGCACTGAAATGCTATTGTTGTTGTGATTCCAGTGGGTACCAGTAATAGCTACCTTTGTTTTCTTGTGCACATGTCATAATAATTGAAATCTGACTAACAAACTTAACAAATGACATGTGGCTCAAAAATGATGATTGGGACTGTGTGCAATTTTGATTAGTGTGTGAGGAAATATAGAAATGAGAAAACCTGTCTTAGAAACTTGGCTATTAAAAATACTTTGGATGCAAATTGTGTACTTAAAAAGATAATGCAAGTTATAAACACCAACACCTAGAATTACAGGGAATTGCTGAGGTATTCAGAAAACCAACTAAGAAGGAACTCCTAAAACTTTTATTTTATATTTTTTCTTACAAGAAAAATATATCAACTGACTATTTTCCCCCTTGGCAATTAAAATAATCATAAAATAAAGAAATGTAACTTGGTATTTGGGCAACGTGCAACATGGAAAATTAAAATCAAATAGTCATCTACACAGTGACTATACTTTATTGGTAAAGAATAAAAACACTCCTTTTTACCTTTCTATGCCTATAAGGTAGTTTCTCTATGATAATAGAATTTGACTCTCACCTTGCCAACTTTGAGAATTCTCACCACGATGATTGGGAACAAACAATTTAAAAATGTTGCCTTGTGTTACTGATAATTGTTTAGTTTGTGTCATGTTTCATGTCAAAACTATGTGGGCATTGTGGTCCCAACAGGAAAAAGTACAAATGTACATGAAACATCTCATAAATCTGGTGTTGACCTACGATGACATTTCTTGTTGACTGATGCTTAATTTTGATAACATAAGACTTTCCAAAGCTATTGGATGCCAAAGGGTCCCTAGAGCCAGAGAGGGTCCAGATGAACCATTTTCCCATCATATAAACTACTTTTTAAAGTTACTTTTTCAATATATTTTCAATTGAGAAACTAATTATATTCAATCAAATCAAATATCTACTTCTTCCAATTCGAGTATAGGTAGGCGCATATTCAAAGAAAGGACCTAGTCTTTGGTTGATAAGAATGTTACCAATTCATTGTCTGAATAAAGAATATAAACAAAAATCCTTATCATATTTTAGAAACAATCTTTGTAAAACAAGACATGAGAAATACTATAATTTCCTTAATAGATAATAACCTCCAGAAGGCTCTCCTAATATATACATATATATGTTATTATATATAATATATATTATATATGTTATTATATATATTACATAATATGTATTATATAGGGTATTATATATAATATATATAGGTTTCTTTGTTTATCAATAAAATGCTATTCTCTTACATTGAGTAAGAAAATCCCTTCTGTTATAGAACCTAGCCCTATTGTCAAGTTTTGTTAGGTAGAAGTTTTTTAAAAATCTACTTTTTGGCAGAGGATGTGTCTCGGAGCCTGTGCAAAGAGGTACCAGTGTCTCTTTAAAAAATGAGAATGATATTGAACCAAATAGTGAGAGGGAAAATAAGAGAGAATGATTTTTCCAGGTATAACATTAACACCCTCCTGGAAATATCTCAGATCTCCACTGAAAAATTTGAACCTTCTAATTATCAGTAAATGCCTTGTGTGAATTTCACAAGGACCTAGTTTGAGTACTAGCTCCCTGAACAGCAAGATAGACTCAAACCACAGGGACAGGTTGACAGCTGACACCAGGGTCATATAAAGTCATTTTTTTGTATATCACATTTCTTTTTCTTAAAAGATTTGAGACATTTTCTAATTAAACAATGATTAACATACAGTGCAAAATAAGCAAGGAAGATAAGCTACAAAAAGAAAATTCAATGGTTTTGTTATGCTCACAATCAGAAATTTTAAAAAATAATAATTAGTGCTTTCATAAAAGTAAATGTGTTTCTGGTTCTAAGGTATGTCTTCACCAGAGCATAATCAGATAAAATTTGACTTTAATGGGGTTATTTCTTTCAACACATCTGAATGACAGTTGAAGGGAAGGAAGTATAACTCAATAAGGGCAAGTCCACACAGGGAAAACAAATATGCTCTAAGTTCGTGTTTCTGATGCTCTAATCCAATCTACTAATGAAAACAGGAAAATCAGTAATATGAGATGAACACTTTCATCACTTGCCTATATCCATGTGCTCTCATTGTTTTTTTTCTTTCATTATTTTACTGTTGTCAGCATATTTGACAATTCTTTTGGACTTTCCTATTTCAAGGAAAAATAGTCATAATATTGATAGTGATAATATTGCATGATACAGAAGGATCTTGGTGCTAGGTTTCATTTTCTGATTTAGCACTTAGTAGGTTTCATTTCTAATTTAGCACTTACTAGATGTGTTATTGGTAAGAGCATTTAACCCCTTCAAGCTTAAATTTTATTTATTTATTTTTAAATTAAGAATGACATGTATGTTTGTTTTACTTTACTAAAAATTCATTCAATGTTCAATATGTGAGTGTTAAGACATAAAAAGTGTTAAAAGATTTATTTTATACTCGTTGTTCTTTCTGTGGTCAAAGACAATGTTAGGAATGTGTTTGAGTACACAAAGCACTAAAGTAAGATTCGTGGATATCTTAAGAAAAATCCTAATTTGATGAATATCCTGTCAATTCCCCTGAGTAACAATTAAAATTTCAGAGGCCTTACATTGAACTAGCTTGGGGAGAAGAGAGAGAGAAGAAAGAAAAAGGTGAAACCTGATAGTATTAAGGTGTTAAGAGGAAAGATAGGAGAGACTGAAAAGAGAGGTTGAATAGCAGTGGGGAAAGTAAGACTTCCTATAGATAAAGGGTCATTTTAGTTGATTTCCATTTGTTCATTCTTTCATACAACATATCCACTGCGGTTGTATATTAGAGGATAGCACTGGATGTATCAGCAACAGACAGGCATTGATTGAGGCTAGGAACTGCTATTTTGTCACTTCATATTAATTACTTAGAGTTTTGTATATATGTTTGCCATATAGTATGTTGTGGAATTAAATAAACACAATGTGATCCACGCACCCTACTTGGAGCATTATTGACATTAATGTCTACCCACACTGAATTCTTCTGTGATTTTCTTGGCTGTGTTCATGACACAAATGTTTGACCATGGGAAGAAAGTTTAGACCAGTGTAACTGTCTTCATGTTCATCTTCATCTTCATGTTCATCTTCATTTTCTTAAGCCACAGTTTATTCAAAATGGCAGTTTATACTGCCAAGGATTTGTTTTTCCATCAAACTCTCTTCTGCAGCTATAGAAAACAACCTATAATTTCTAGTATACATGATTCTCTAGACTTTTGAAATGTTTACCCACAATTTTTTTTTTTTTTGCATATGCAGTGTAGTTACACAGAGCAGGTAGACTCAAATGCAAGTTCTCTTATTACAAGACAAAAGAAATAGTAGGGCAGGACACCAAGAAGTTCCACATTATTGTGTATATCATTGTAGAACAAAAATTAGAAGTAATTAATGAATCCCTCACTAAAGCTCACAGTGGTGCATACCAGAGCAGAGCCTGCCTGTGTTTATCACTTTTGCACAACTTAAAAGAGAGCTTTATTTGGCTCATAGTTTCAGAGATTTCACTTCATGGGTGGCTGGCTTCCAGGCAGGAACATCACTGTGGAAGGGTATGGCAGAGCAAAGCTTCTTAGTCCATGGTGGCCAGGAACCTGAACAGGGGAATAGTACCAGAGAGGGAGGCGCCAGGGACCAGATCTACAGTACCCAAAGTTATGCCTCCAGGATCCACTCAGACACATCCAGAAGTGTGCTTTACTAATTGCCTGGGCAGCTCCCAGGCCAATCGAGTTAATAATTCAGCTACTGTCACATGACCTATAGTTTAGAGCTGGAAGCACATTTATAAATGAAAAAAATCCATAATAGGTTAAGGAGAACCGACGGGGTGGTGAAGTCAAATGATGACATCATTAGCAACATTTGAAAGTTCACTAGACGTAGCCAGAAGTGGATTCTGTCACACTACACACCCACTCAAATAGTTTATACAAGTGCATGCAGATTCTTTTCTAATATGTTTGTTTGTGATTGTATAGTGTCTATTTTCATAAGCTTTTAAACTCTTTAAAATCACTGAAGTGTAATTTTGTACATTAAAGACATTATCAAACTACTAAATGTCCTGAATATCAGCTGGATGCTTAGAAACATTTTACATTCTTCCATAGTGTTTAATAGATTTAAAACATTCCCATAGCAAATATTATATATTTATTTTATTTGGTTGCATTAATTTTTAATGAAAACTGGGCTTTCAATTTCAGGTGCAGCTCTATGTGAATTAAATGAGTATTATGTATATTACGCCACCTTGAAATTTAATGTTCATGCTTTAGTCACAAGTTTACCATCTCCCTTTGACTCAAAGTCAGATTTCTATGTGTTCCACATGAGGAGCTAAAAATGCAATGGTGCATTTCAGCAGCAACAAGAGAAACAACTGAATGAAGGGAAAAAAACACAAATTGATTTCTACTCTCAGTAATTACAAGGTCTTTCTTACTTTGTACAATTTCTGTACAAAGTTAATTATCCTTTAACAATAGCTACAATATTAATCTTTTCACATGCTAATGGTGTTTGAGTCATATTTTAAGAAAGTCAGTAAAGTGTTGTGAGACTGGTTCAGTATTTCTTCAGAAACTTACCATTTCCTCCTTAACCAGAAGAGCCTGTCTATCGCCTCACTGAATTTCCACCACATTTGCCTTTGCTGGATTAAGTCAGTACCAGTCAGACCTCTAATATTATTGTAATGTTGTTGGTGGTGGGGTGTTAGTTTAATTCAAATATATTTTCCTTTTAAAGTTATAATGACTAACTACACCTGCTCACTTAAAAATTAGCACCTAGTTAGGCAGTTTTCAATAGCCTAATCATCTTTTGATTGTCTTTCCTTGTATCACACCAGTTCACCTGCTCTACATCTAAACTTAAATGTTTCCTGTTTACACGTCGGAAAATACTGAAAGATGATATTTAGAAAACAAAGAAAACTGAAACCTGCATTCAAATGCATTATTTATATAATTATCCTGTAATTAAAGTAATTATAGCTTGTGAAAAACTAGAGTTTTTTTCAATTTTCATTTAGATATTTCTCATAAGAGATAACCTGTGAACAAGTAGAAAGCACACACACATACACACTTGCAAGTTGTTATCTGCACAATAAACAAATGTTATCTCCAGATTTAGGGATTTGAAATCTGTTATTTCTGTTTTGAAACAAATATACACCAGGAAGCCAGACATTGAGTTAATCCGATAGAGGAGATTACCTAGATTGAACTTTGGGAAATCTTTAATCCTCTATAGTTTCAACAGCAACAATAAGAAAAGCTCACAGCTCTCTCTTGCTGTGCTATATACGGGCACCAGGGATATGTAGTCATGTCATATAAATAGTGAGTCTCCAGCATTTCCTATAAGAAAGACTGGGATGGTGTCAGATAAGGCCATCAGACATGAGTGTGCTTGAGGGTGTGCAGAAGAAATGCAGAATTTTCAAAGAGGCCCTGACAAGCACACACAGTTGGATTTTCATTATCTTCAATGAGAAGGCCTATCTGTCAGGTTTTTACTCTATAGTGCCATCCACATCACTGCTTTTTATATGATTTCAAAGTGGACAGCACAGTTTGTGTCCAGTTTTCATTTTAAATATCCTATTCAATAGTTATTCTTCTTTTCTATACCTTTAAACAGATTTTTTAAAAAAACTACAGTGAGATCACATCACACTTTGGGAGCATTAGCTTGAAAGTGGTGAACAGATGTACTAGTGGACCATCTTCAGAGGCTCCTTTAAAGAAATACATGAAATTGAATCACAAAGGTTTTATTTTTTCCATGTTTTTGATCAAGTTTTGTCGGAAGATGTGAAAAGTACTCAGAATATCTTCGTGTGGTTTTCACAGACAGTCTATACTCTTGTGCGCACTTCCATAACCTTCTTCAAATAGCTGGCTCCAGCTCTTTGGATTTAAAAGTCAGGTTGTTACATTTGATTTTAAGACTAGACCATCACCATTGAAATTAATGGGGAAAATGATAAAAAAAAAAAAGCTGTATGAATTTGCTTATTTCACTTTCGGGATGTACTAATGGCAGCATCTCTTCAAAGAGATGACAGGAATTTACACTCAATTCCTGGAAAAGATTTCTCATGAGTCATCCAGCACTTGAAACAAGTGTTACCCCCAAATTTGGGAAGTCCAACAGCCACTGTGATCTCATTTCTCAATAGACTGCCTTTAACAGGTTTGAAATACAGAGAACATGAAAGAAAAAGAAGTAAAGCAGTTACAGTATTAAAATCTAAACTTCAGCATTTTCTCTGATCATAACCTTAAAACCTGAAATCTCTGCCCAAAGATGAACTTTCTTTACCAGGGTGTCAACAAAAGATAAATAATAAAATAAGAGATTGAGCATCATGGTCTCTCCCCCTGAGAACATCCTCCATCTTGGACCTCCAGAATCTTGCAGCCTGGGTGTCACCTCCTGTACACACACACACACACACACACACACACACACTCAAAACACCTATTGAAACTGCCTTGATTCTTCTTCAAGTACTGAACTCACATTATCTGAAAATGACATTTGAGAATATTTCCTTTTCTAGGAACCACTGGTAGTATAGACTGGCAGAAAAATGATAAAGGGAGCCGGGTATTTAGCTCAGTGGTTTCACCGCCTGCTGTGCAAGCGCAAGGACCTGAGTTCAATCCCCAGTACCAAAAAAGAAAAAAAAAAATGATAAGGGTGTTGTAGGATGCAAAACTATCATGTCCAGAAAGGGTCTGGAAATGTTTTTCCTGGAAATAACTCAGTTACTGAAGATGCTGACAAAATTGAAGTAAGAATTTGTGTATCAGACAGTACTTGATCCACAGGATTTGGATTTCAATGGTCTTATTCTATTCTTTTGTAAACAGTTTAATAATGCTTCATGTACTCACTCCACCAGTTGGTTGGTATAATCTTGACAAAGAAAAACTTTCAATACTTCAAGAAACTCCTTTCCCAAAAGTATAGGTACTGTATTCTTTGTCAAGAAAGTGAAAACTTAAGAGGAAGACTGCCAGTATCATTGATAAAAACTCGACGTTATGTGTAGCTGTTCAGAAAAAAGAAAATAAATATTATTTTCTACAATTCTGAATAAAAATTCAGCTAATGCTATTTTACTTTTCAACAGATATATATTCATTCATTCAATTATTCACACAACAAAATTATAAAATAACTTTTATATACCAGACAGCTACTGCCCTAGTAATACAGCAATGCACAAAATAAACCAAGTCCCTGTCCTCGAGGCAGTTAATTTTAGTAAAAAGACATTTGTAAGAAGTATTAAAGGGCCAGATTTTATAGATTTCATTACTACATCAATGCCTCAGAAATGTAAACAAAATAGATTTTTATAAGAATGTATTTTTATGTCATTGTCTTTAGTCAGCTCAGGCTGTTACAATTTACCATATACTGGCTGTTTAAATAACAAACATTTATATTTTATAGTTCTGGAAACAAGGAAATCTGAGGTCAAGGTGCCACCAGATGTGGTTTTAACGAGGGCACACTTTCTTGTTTGCAGATTGCTATCTTCTTGGTGTATCTTCACATGGAAGAGAAGAGAGGAAGGTTGAGGGGAGGGAAAGAGAAAGAAAAGAAGGGTAGGAGAGAAAGAGAGAGAGAGAGAGACAGAGAGAGTTCTCTTGTGTCTTTTTATAAATTTATTAATTCAGTCATAAGGGCTGATCATCATGAATGCCCCTAAATGCTCACCCTTCTATTATGATCACTTTGGAAGTTAATACGTCAATACATGACTTTAGCAGAGGTCATGAAGTTTCAGAACATTAATAGTCATACAACATTCTATACTGATACCCCCTAACTACTTTTGTAATACAAGGTAAAGAAACATGGGACTGTCTTTTGAATGAATAAAGAAGAAAGGGATTGATGTGATTCCCGATGGACTGTGATGGTTTTCATGGTACCATCTATGAACTGTAATTGTGGCTTCCCAGTTCATTGTCATAACCAGGAGATATTTTTTTAAAAAGAAAAAAGGTCATTAAAAATACAGAGAAATGCTTAAGCAATAAACAAATGTAATGAAAAATCAAGGGAGCATAAATTTTATTTAGACATGCAGTGGTCAATACTCTTAGTGAGATCAGTCTGTGTAGCCAAATTTTACAGCTTCCATGAAAACAGAGACATCTGTCTGAGTTCAGCTAAAGGTTCAGGAACTGGGGTGATTACTTACCACAGAGTCAGTGATCACTAAATATTTATTTATGGTTGTCTGGCTGGATGGATCTAATTGAATAGGTAAGTATAAAGTTAGAGGAAAAGCAACTTGTTTTCTAATTTTAAACAGGATAAATCAGGGAGAAAATTGTTTTCTTTCTTTCCCTCAAATAATAAATTCAAGGAGACCTCAGCTGATTGGCTCGTGCTCATGACTATAATGTCTTGGGGCTAGCAAAGGTAGAGTTATGTTTAGTCAATTCAATAAGAATGCAGGGCTAACACTGAAAAGAGAAAGGGTTGTAAATATTGGCAAATATGAATCATGTTTACAAACCTAATAGAAGTGAGACATATACTGCTATATCAGGGTGGCAAGAGTTAAGTTTTGATGACCAATGCAAGAATAGGAGATTCTAGAAGGAGAAGACTTAAGGGAAAGTTGAGTTGAAAATAAAGGGACTGCTTCTTATTAACTTAAATGTGAAAAATTGCTTCCAAATACAGTGGGTGAGTTCAGCACAAGGCCAAGGGAGAACCTAAATGTAAACACTGGGCATCTATCCGGGGGTTAATTTCTTCCTGATGCTCACTCCCCCAAGAGCACTCCTTCTACTTAACCTTCACTCAGGGCTTTCTCTTGTGGGATATGT
Source organism: Heterocephalus glaber (assembly GCF_000247695.1). Next base: position 27,843,529 of record NW_004624744.1, read on the forward strand.
CTACCTCAGTCCTTGGAAATTGTGCCCTACTGGTTTCCCTAAAGATTAAGAAATAAGGCTATAGTACAAAAGACTTTTAATTCACATATAAATATTATACACATTTTTGGGGTAGTATATGTTAATATACCCAATCAGAGTGGTTAGTAATTGTGAGTGTGTGTGCGTGTTTTGGGAACCTTCAAATTCTTTGCTTCAAGTTATTCTGAGATATTTAAGAAATTATTGTAAACTTTGAACACTCTCTTGTGTTATGGATTATTACCATTTGCTGTAGTTTAGATCTAAAATTCCCCCTAAAAGGTTTTAAGCTTGGTGGAAAATCTGTTAAAAGTGGGATCTACTGAAAGGTGGTAGGTCACTGGGGATGTGTCCTTAAAGGGGACTATGAGATCCTGGTCTCCTCTCCTCTTTGCTTCCTGGTTGCAGTGACGACAGTACTTTCTCTCTCATACCTGGCCACTATGATATGCAACCTCAGCACAGGCCTAAAAGCGACATGGTCAACAGACCACGGACTCAAACCTCCCAAATTGTGAGCCAAAATAAACCCTCCTTTTTAATAAGTTGATTGTATCTCGTATTTTGCTGCAGTGATAGAAAGCTAACTAATACACCATTTGGGGGGCACTCAATATGTATCAGACACTGTCTTGAAGGGTTCACATATCTTACTCTCAATCATTATGACATGTTGATATTAATGTTCCAATTTCAAAGATTAAAACACAGCCTCAGAAAAGTTAGATAAGTTACCAAAGTCACACAGCTAAAAAAGAGAGGCCAAGTTTCAAACCAGGTCTACCTAAATCTATAGTCTGTGCTCATTCTCCCCATGTCTCACTCCCTGCGTGAAACTCAGGCTCACCTTCCAATTGTACCAAGCAGACACACTCATACTCACTTATACCTCTCTAAACGATTTCCCCAATTACACAAAGAGATCAATGCACAGCAAGGAACAAACAAAACACTGGCCAAGGATAGAGCATTTTCTTTCCTTTAAAAAGTTCAGATATATGTTTCTAAATGAAACCAGAGAAAAAAGAAGAGAGTTTTCTTTCCTAGACTATCAGAAATTCCATTTCCTCTAGTCCATATGAAGGAGTTTGGAGAATCCTCTTCTCCCATATCTCATTCACTTGAAAAATTTGACATTTTAACAGATTTAGTCTGGAAGCCCTAATTGGGGTGGGGGTGGGGGCTTAAATAAATATCTAAATTTAAGAGTCTAATTGCTCTTTCCTTAATTTTTCAGAAGTCAATACAGGTATAGCTAAAACTAACATCTTCATCTTGACACACACAAGTGAGCATATTGATTTACCAGTGTTTTCCATTTTGGAATCAAGTCTAACACAGACTTGATTCTTTCCACCCTGGGGGTTTGTATGTAATAACAATTCTGGGTGTTGATCCCATTCATCACAAAGCACACATTGGTATCAGTTCCAGGCAATGTGTAGGTATTTTTTAAACTGGCTTTTTAAGCTCTGAAAGAACTAATTAGGGGTGTGTAGTAGAATAATGATTTTCTCGAAGACAACAAATATTTCAGCATGTTTCTTCCAGGATGTCTTTTTGTGGAAAATTTGCACTTGGTTTTCTTGATTTTAGCCCAGAATCTCAATGCCACTTCATCCCAATTCTCTATTCAAACTTCTACCAAATACACACACACACACACATGCGCATGCGTGCATGCACTGCTTTGTCTGTTTATGCTTTGTCCATGATGGCTAAACACTTTTTCTATCTCTATATTTGGCTGAGCCACTTACAAATGGATTTCCACAGCCTATTTAATGAATCTGACAACACTTACTAAACTATCAATAGCACTAGGCTCGCTCAGCTGTGGGGAAAATAAATAGATGAAAAATAAAAGTAAAATACAATGCTTTTATCAAAGTTATTGTCAGCAATTTCTGTGCTTGTGTGTTCTCATTACAAAAATTACATGTGCAAAAATTACATTACAAAAATATTCCTCTGCTTTTTCCTGAATAGTGATTATATATGGTTCAAATTAATATATTTACATATTGTGATAAATTTGAGTTTTTTCAATGTATGTAATATAAGACTAGGAGAAAAAAGCATTATTTTTAAGCACAAAAAATAAGAATGAAATAGGAACTAATGATTTGTATGTAACTTAGAAATCATACATTTTATAGGAAAACAACTTTATAGTGGATAAATGTTTTAATCTCATTTTTTTCTGCTGTACTTTTATTAATTTTTATTTTTATTAGTACATGTTTTCAGTACATAATAATTACATTCACCATGGAAATTTGGTACATGTATTTACTACATTTTAATTCTTTCTATATGCCCTTCCCCCTCCACCCATCCCGCTTTCCTCCATCTCCTGGTCCCCCTTCCATTTGAAAAAGATTATCTTCCTATTTTTTATTATCTATAATTTATTTTGCTCTTCAGTTCATTTATACTCTGTAAGTAACAGTTATATGTCTTTATATAAGAGAAACCATGAGCTATTTAAGCTTGTATGCTTCATTTATTTCACTTAACATTATGTTGTGCATTTCCTACAAATGACTCAAATTCGTTTTGCTTTGTGGCAGAGTACTCCTTTGCATATACATACCACATTTTCACCCATTCATGTTTCCAAGATTTAGCTTCTATGAGTTGTGCTGTTATAAACGTCAGTGTCCATGTATCATTATAATACGATGTCTTTAACTCTTGGGAAGATATGAGTAGCCACATTGAATGAAGTTTTAATAATAGATTTTTGAAGAATCTCCTTATTCATTTCCAGAGTGGTTGTACTAGTTTACATACACACCAATAATGCAGAAGAGTTCCTTTTTCACTGCAGGCATTTATTATTATAGCCATTCTTTCTAGAGTAAGATGAATTCTCAGTGTTGTTTTAATTTGGATTTCTCTAATGGTCATATATGTTGAACATTTTTAAATGTATTTATTGGCCATTTATACTTCTTTGAAGAAGTGTCTATGCATTCTGGTCCCCGTTTTTTGATTGAGTCTTTTACTTTGGGTACATCTCACTTTTTTGAGTTCTTTAAATATTTTAGATATTAGTCCCCTGTTTGAGGAATACCTGACAAAAATTTTTTCCAATCTATAGTTTGCACTTCACTCTTTTGGTCATTACCATTGCTGTGCAGAAGCCTGTTAATTTGATATGATTCCATTTGTTGACTCTTGATGTTATTTCTTGTACAATTGGGATTCTGTTCAGACAGTCCTTGCCTATACCTGTCTTCAGGAATTTTACCTATTTTGTCTTCCAGCATATTAAGTATTTCTGTTTCAGCATCTATATCTTTGATCTATTTTGACTTTAGTTTGTACATGGGGAAACGTGTGAGTCTAGATTCTCTTTTCTGCATATGGATAACCAGTTTTCCCAGCACCTTTCCTTAGTTAAAGAGGCTATCTTTCTTCTAGTATGTGGTTTTAGCTCCTTTGTCAAAGATCAGATAGCTGATGATGCCTGAGGTTGTTTCCATTCTGTTGAATCCAAGATTATGATGCTTCCTGTTTTGCTATTGTTGCCCAAAATTGCTTTTGCCATTTTGTGTCACTGCTGGTTCTGTATGAATTTTAGGATTGTTTTCTTTAGTTCTGTGAGGAATGTTGTAGTATTTTGATTCGAACTACATTAAATCTATACATCAGTTTGGAAGTATGACACTTTTGACAATATTGGTTGTACTTATCTAGGAACAGGGAATATCTTCCATTTAGGTTGTACTTTTAAAATTCCTTTTTAAAGTTATTATACTTTTCATTAGAATGGTCTTTCATTTGCTTTGTTGGGTTAATTCCTATGTATTTCATGTTTTCTTGAAGCTACTGTAAATGGAATTTTTTCCCCAATTTCTTTCATAGTGGTACATTGCTGGTGTACAGAAACATTATTGATCTTAGTGTTGTTTATATCTTGGTACATCACTGAATTTGTTATTAGTTCTAGGAGAATCATTGGTGAAAATTTTTAGATCTTCTATATATGAATCATGTCAACTGAGAATATGGATTCTTTGATTTCTTCCTTTCTTGTATATATTCCTTTTATTTCTTTTTCTTGACTGATATCTCAGGCTAAAGATTTAAGTACTATATTTAACAAGATAAATTTTAGTATATATCCTTGTCTTGTTCCTAATTTTAGGGGAAAAGCTTTCACTTTTTCCTTATTTAATATGATGTTGGATGTAAATTTGTCATAAGTGGCTTATATTATACTGAGATGAGCTCTTCTATATGTTTTTTTCCAGGGTTTTATCTTAAAAAATAATGATTTTTTTCAAAAGGTTTTTCTGCATCTATTAAGGTGATCATAATATTTTGTCCTAGCTTGTATTTATGCAATGTATTACATTTATTGATTTATGTATGATGAACCATCCTTGCATTCTTGGGATGAAGCCTACTTGGTCATGATGTATGATCTTTTTAATAATTTGTTACATTCTGTTTGCCAGTATCTTATTGAGGATCTTTGCATCTAGGTTCATTAATGAGATTGGCCTACAGTTTTTTTTTTTATACTTGGGTCCTTGTCTGGTTTTGGAATCAAGGTAAAGCCAGGTTCCAGAAATGAGTTTCATAGTACTCCTTTTCAATTTTCTTAAAAACTTTGAGGAGTATAGGTATTAGATTTTCCCTGAAGTTCTTGTAGAACTCAGTGGCGAATCCATTGGGACAGTTTTTCTTGGTAGTTTTTTTATTAGTACCCCAATTTCATTGCCTGTTATCAGATTATTCAGGGATTATTTTATCTTCTAGCTTCAATTTTGGTAATTCAAATGTATCTAAAAATCTGTCCATTTCTTCTGAGTCCTTCAATTTATTGAAGTTTATATTTTCAAAGTAGTTATTAAATCTCTAGGTTTTGGCAATGTCCATTGTGATTTTGTCTTTTTCATACTGCTTTCATATGGGTTTTTTCTTTCTTTTTTGGAAGATTGGATAAGGGTGTATAGATTTTGATTTTTCTTTTGAAGAGTCAGCTCTTCATTGACTCTTGTCTTTTATTTTAGTCTCAATTTCATTAATTTATGCACTGATCTTTATAATTTCCTTCCTTGTTCTAGCTTTGGATTTGGAATGTTCTTGTTTTTCTACCTTGAGGTACATCATTAGGTTATTTTTTTAATTAAGTTTATTGGTACAGTTTAGGTATTCAATACAGTTACATTCATCACTGGGATCTTGTACCTTTGCATGACGTGTCTTGGTTCTTATTGTTTTCCCCCATTCCCCTGCCCTCCCTTCACCCCCTCCACCCTTCCCTATTTACAAAGACTTTGCTCCCATTTATTTTTCCTTTTCTCATATTTTTTCTTTGTAGGTTATTTATTTAGGATTACTCTGTTTTTCTCATTTGGACATTCACAGATCTAAGCATCTCTCAGAAGACTCTTTCCATTGTATCCCATAGGTTCTGGTATATTATACTGGAATTTTCATTTGATTCAAAAAATGTTTAATTTCTTCCTTGATATCTTCTATGACTCGTTGATTTTTCAGGAGTGTATTGTTTAATCTCCATGTCTTTGTATATTCATTGAGGTTTTGTGACATTGGTTTCCAGTTTCATTGCACTATGATCTTGATATGAATGAGATAATTTTGATTATTTTTTATTTATTTAAGAAAACTTTATGGGCTATAATGTGATTTATTTTGAAGAAAGTCCCTTGAGTTACTGAGAAGAATGTGTATTTTGTTTTTCAGTGGAATACTGTATAGATATTCATTAAGTTTATTTGTTTGAAGTTATAGTTCTATAATATTTCTTTGTTAATATTTTTTCTAGTTTATCTGTCTATTTCTGGCAGTGAGGTATTGAGTTCCCTAACTATTATTGTGTTGATCTTTATGTGATTTTTTTATGTCTGGTAGTGTTTGTTTAATGGGGTTTAGTATGTTAGTATTTGATGCATATAAATTTGTAATTATTTTATCACTTCCTGTTGAGATGTTTCATCATCCAACATACAATGACTAATGACTTCTTTGACTCTTCTGATCAATTTTGCCTTGAAACTCACTTTGTCTAAAAATAAGATAACTAATCCTAATTGTTTTGGGGATCACATTACATGGAATATTGTTTTCCATCTTTTAATTTTTTTAGTCTATGAAGTTTTTTAATTAAATATGTTTCTTGTTTATCATACTGTTGGGTTTTTTTTTTATTATTCTGTCTGCCATTTTCTGGCCTCAGATTGGGAAACTGGGGCCATTCACACTGAGAGTTATTATTGAAATTCCCCTCTGGTGTCCCACACTTTCTGTTTAACTACTTATACTATCTGATGTATTAATTCCCTTAGATTTTTTGTCATTGTATTTCATCTTCTGTTACTAGGATACTCTTGCAAATTTATACTTTATTTTTCAATCAATTTTGAAAGATAGTGCAGGATATATAAGTCTAGATTGAAATTTATTTTCTTCTAGGGATTCAAACACTTCACTGCAAGCTCTCCTGGCCTTTAAAGACTACATTGAGAAATAATTGTAATATGCCTACCTTTGTAAGCCATCTATTGCTTTTCTCTAACAACTTTTAAGATTCTATCCTTATGATGGACTTTGGGGACTTTTCACTATGATATGTCCTGGAAAAATCCTCTTCTGATCATAGCTATTTGAAGTTATGTATGCCTCATGATATGTATGTTAATTTTTCCCTCATACTTGGAAAGTTTTCTGAAAATATGAGAAAATGGAAAAATAGGTGTAAACATGGGTTTTTTTATGACATCTATACTGTCTTCTGATTTTTCAATAATTGTAATTAATCTTAGATTAGTCTTCTTTACATCCTCTAAAAACAATTGGATTCATTTTCCATTTTCTTGTATTTTTAAAGTATCTCTGAATATATGATCACCTGCATCAGACTTATCTTCTAGTTCTGACATTATCCTCACATTTGCCACTTCTGGTGTCCACAGCTTCAATAGCATTTTTAGTCTCCTGGATTTGTGTTTGGTAACTTTTCATAGACTTTATTTTCTTGTTAAACTGTTCATTTATGTTGTATATCATTTTGTTTATCTCAGCTAGCTTTTTATTAGTGTTGTCTGTAAGCTTACTGATCATTTTGTTTAATCCATTATCTATCTAGTTATATCATTTTTGAGCTTGCTGAGCACCTTATTGATATTTTTTCTTTCCTTTTTTTATTATTTGTGTAATTCAACTATTTGTCTTTTGATTATCTCTCAACTAACACCCTATGGATCAGCTTTGGAGGAGTTACTAAATGCAACATTTATACCACTACTAATAATATAAAGAATTCAACAATAAGAGTATAGTCAACTTAATATTTAAAAATTAAGAGCTTAGTAGTAATACTAGTAAAGACTGAAGGAGTGGAAAGGATAACATGAAAGAAACAAAATTTTAAAAATAAAGAAAAAGATGAGAAGGAGGAGAGAATCATATTATAAAGAATCCTATTAAGAAGTAAACAAATCATTAGTACCTTTTAGGTATACAATATAATGACATTCATCATTGGAAATTTGCACCTTTGCACAATCTCTATTGGTTCTTATTTTTCACCCTTGCCTAGCCCTCCCTTCAACCCCTCCATTCCTCCCCATTTACAAAGATTTTGTTCCTATTTTTCCATTTTCTCATATTAATCCCACTCCCTTCTATCCTTTCCCCTAGCCCTCCCACTTCCTTCCCCTTTGCCCCTTTTCTTCCTATTTCACATTACCTATTATACATTTTAGTCCTTATTTACACTTTCAGTTTCTCACACCAGAGAAACTATTCAGTATGCAAAATAGGAAGAAAAGGTCCAAAGGGGTAGGGGTAGTGGGAGGGGCAGGGGAAAGGAAAGAAGGGAAAGGAAAAATGATGAGAAATGAAAAAAATGGAAATAAATAAATAGGGAAGGGTGGAGGGGGTGACGGGAGGGCTAGGAATGGGGAAAAAACAAGAACCAAGATGTATCGTGTAAAGGTACAATTCCCAATGAGAAATGTAAATGTGTTGTATACCTACAATCTACCAATAAAAGAATTTAAGTGAAAAAAAAAGAAGTAAACAAAAATTAAAAGAATAAGATAAAACTAACAAAAGCAGGCCAGGGATGTAGCTCAGTGGAGTGGTGACTGCCTGGCAAGCACAAGGTCCTAAATTCCATCCCTGGTACAAAAAAACAAAAATAAAAACAAAGGAAACAAAACAAAACAAAACCCAAAAATAAAAAACTAACAAGGGGCCAGGGATTTAGCTCAGTGGCACCCCATCTGCCTTGCAAGTGTAAGGTTGTGAGTTTGATCCCTGGCACACACACAAAAAAAACAACTATCAAAAGCATCAACAAGAAAAAGAAGAAGCACATAAAGTGACACAAAGAAAACGCATACCCTCCCCAAAAATAAAGAAAATGAAGCATGTGTATTACAAAAACATCCAACACATTTTTGAATGAATGGTTTATTTCAAAAGTCTGCAGTATTAGAATCCAATAGATTTGTTTGAGAGATTGTGCATCACTCCTAAGAGCTATTTTGTTTCAACACTCACATATTTATGTGCAAATGCTGAGTCCTGCCCCACCTTTCCTGCTTCCCACTGTTGGTCAATGGTTTCTAGCTACTTCCAGTTTGGATGGCCCTCTGTGCACTCCAATTCACAGCTTTTGCCACCTAGGTTTACAGCCTATGGTGCCCTCCCAGAGGCCCCTTTATGTGTATACCTCAGGCTGTAGCAAATGTCCAAGCTGAGGCGTATCCCTGAGTATGTTGGTAGATAGGGAGAGCAAACAGATCTTTGAGCTACACTAGATGTTGCCGCAGTAAATGTGTGGGGACATACATACATGCTGGACTTAATGCTAGCACTTTCTCTGAAAGCCATTGGTCGGACTTCTCGACTCAGAAGGCCTGACCCTTCTTTCTTTCCCTCCCTTAGTTTAAACTTCTCAGGAGTCTTTGTCTAACATGCCCTCTCTACTACTATCTCCTTTTGCCATCTCCCACCCAGTCACTGTGACCCCAGAAACCTGAAGTGAAGCTATTCTACAGCTCACTTTTAAACAATTACCCCTTTCCCAAAATAGTTCCTAATTAGGCACTCTCAAATATGGTGGACACCGCCTTGGATTTTTTCTCTCACTCTATCTTACCATGTGGAAGGAGTTGTTTTCAGAGTAAAACCCTGTGTGATTTTTGCAGTTTATAGTAAGTGAGGGCTTACCTTGGGCTAGTGTTACTGGACTAGTCCATTGTTTTTCCCTGGAAATGCCAACCTACTCTGGCCTTACCTTGTGTTAGTGGAAATAGATTTCCCTCCTCAAGAGCTGGGGTAAGTTTTCCAGATGCTTCATCTTTTTCTCTGCCTTGTGCTCCATTTCTTCAATTTCTCTGCAGTTTCTAGTTTTCCTGTCAGCTCTCTCTCAATTCCTGTAGATCTACTTTATTTTTTTCTTCACCAAGTTGTTGATTTACAGGTTTATCAATTCCAGGTCCTGGAGAGGCTGTATTTTGCTGCTGGTCTTATTCTGCTATTTTTAATCCCCTGCCACACACTGCTGAAACATAACTACCAGGTTTCAGAAATAGAATCTCACAAATTTGTGAGTCTCACTATACCACAAATATTTGGATATTAAAAGATAGGTTTACAAGTTTATGTTAGCTTCAGTAGATGGATATTATAATTTAAACAAAATACATAAAACATTAATCTACAATGTCCAAATAGTTGAGTTTTCTATAAAGCAGATAATGTTAAATGTTTGAGTACAGTAAAGGATCCAGAAGATCCAAAAACCTATTTTGAGCAGAAGACATTTCAGTTCCTGAAATCATTTACCTGCCTAAAAAAAGAACTTCGTAAAGGAACTTTGATTCAATTGTTGTAATCCTCTCTCTGAGACTAACCCAGGAAAAGAGACTCTTCACTGGAGAAGCGGCATTTCCACACAAAACTTAAACAATCACTGCCAAAAACCTATCATATCTCCTATCTATTCTCCTAAAGGCCCATTCATCATCCCTAAAAGTCATTTATTTGAGTATATGACCTTCACTTCCACCCCTGGCTCTAGTAAGATATTATAAAAGCCTCAAATTTAGCCACATATTTCTGGAAACTCTTGTGTGTATCTATGTAAATAAAAATATTCCTCTCTGTCCTCTTCTCTCTTCTCTTCTCTTCTCCTCTTCTTCCTCTCTTTCTGTCTCTCTCTCTCTCTCTTCCCCCTTTTCCCCCTTTTCCCTCTCTTCCTCTCTATTTCCTTCTTACTTGTTCGCCTTTCATCAGTTTAATTCACAGTCTCTTAAGTATTGAACCTAAGAGAATAAGAGAAAAGATGTTTTTCCTTTATGACAAGAGCAATTCCTGCCTTCAGTTCATGGAAAAGCTTCACGACACTGTACTAATACACAATTCCCTAAATATTTCTCTCCATATTTTCTGTTGCTACTGGGTCAGAACTTCCTGTCTTATGGCAAACATATTATTTTGCTAGGCTTTCACACTTAAACTCTGATAGCCTTGCTGTTTTCCCATCCTCCTCAGGAGCTTATGTCTGATTAAACTCACTGTTAAACCACCTCAGTGTGGCACAGAAATGCAACTGTGTCAGATTGCAATTTACAACTTTGGAAAAGGAGTTCAGAGAACAACGTTGTTTTGACACATTCCTTTCACTTTCAAGTTTTCTTTCAGATTTCTTCTGCTGCTCCTTTGTTTTATTCTAGCTACTGTAGATGAGTTTTAACCTGAAAATAACAAAAAGATGTAATCCTCATTTTATTTTCCTTTCAACATTTAATTTCCTAAAATTTGGAAGGAATTTGAAAAAAGCCATTTTACAGTAACTACTGAGGTGTACAATTGTGAGAGCTCTTGTCCAAAAGTAACTGGATAAGGGACATTAATGCCAAATCCAGAACTCAGATTAGGCAGTACACAGACCTGTCATTTCTCTGTCCATGATGCTTTACTTAAGGCATTATCCTTGTTTCTGTGACACCAAACAATCCTTTTAAGAAAGAAATTGGAAGACTCACAACACATGAAACTTTACTTGTATGAAATTCTTATTTAATCAGAAAATTTCATTATTGACATCTAGAAATCTCAAAGAACTTGATTTTTTATGTTTTCATCAACATATTAATATGGATAAAATATTAAAAATATTTAAATTGCAAGGATGCTTAGATGGCATGTACACATGACTTTCCATCACCGCCATTCCAGCAAAACATGTTAAGGTTTTCATCCCTAAGAAAGTTGTATAAAATTTTTCCTCCTTATGTCATCTGAGAAGAGATATTTTCCAACGTAACTGTAGAAAGTCAGAGGGTTGATTTCAAGAAGTGCTAAACACCTTATATTTATAGAACTATATTCATCTCAGTATAATTGTGTTGGTAAATATTTCATGTTTTAGTGATGATGGCTTTCAGCTCACTTAAATGTAGTCCAATAAACAACTAATTTGGTAGTATAGTGGTGATATAGGAGAAATATAACTCCCAACCTGCAGAAGTCAGATGTGCTGAGTTTGTGTCCCCCCAAATTGAAGAATGAAATCCAAAGGACAAGAGAGATTAAGAGTAGGAAAGGTTTACTGAGAGATGGCTCCTGAGAGACAGAAGGGGTAGTGAGTACGTTGTCACCATGGTCCTTTGTCGGGGTAATTTATACAGCAGAGTCACAATATGGGTACAACATGGGTCAAACTACAATCAACCTATAGGATTGCAAGTATAGCTGCTTAGGTAATATTGATCAAATAGAGAAACAAGTTATGGAACAAGAGTGCATGGAAAGAACAAAGACATTTTGGGAAGGAATGGGTCCAGATGCCCTGGTCACTCAGCTGGGTGACAGATGTCTAGCTGGACTACTTGGACCAGGTGGTACTAATTACAGAGTAATTCCAAGCTAGTGTTTATGCCTTAAGGGGAGGTAGTAGGCCTGGCCATTGCATCCTTATCTTGAGGTCTGGTCTTCTTCAGATGCACCTCAGCTACAATTCTGATCTCATTTTTCACTGACTTCCTTGAGAGCCCAGTCTCTCTCTAACTGTATATTAATTTCTATCTAACTTAGCTGCCCAAAATAGTAGTTTTACCTTATTCACGGTTTTGTTTTACATAATTTCTATTTCAATAGTGGTCTGAAAATATTAAATATAAAGTTCCAGAAACAAATAATTCACATGTTTCAGGTAACTTTTAATAGAGTGTATCTTTATAATTGTTCTGTTTTATTACTAGTTATCACTGATAATCCCTTAAAGAGAGTCTTTTTGTTAGGCTGTTACAGTTTTGACCTTGAATGGCCCACAAAAGCCCATATATAATAAGCTTGATCACCAGTCTGTGGCACTGTTGGAAGGTGGAGGAACTTTTAGGAGGCAGGGCCTAGTGGAAGGAAGTTAATCATTTATGGCATGTCCTTGAAAGGGGTACTGGAACTGTAGCCTTTCCCTTTGTCTATCTTTGCTTTCTGACTGCTATGAGGTGAATAAGCCTCCTGCGCCATATGTTCCCACTATTATATACTGTAATCCCACAGGCCTAAAGCCGCAGGGCCAAGTGACTATGGGGTGAAATTTCTGAAACTATGAGTCAAAATAAACTTTTTCTCTTTTAAGCTAATTTATCTTAAATATTTTTTCAGTGATGGAAATCAAAACATAGGCACTCAAGAAATGGACAGACATTGACTTCAATTGTTTGTAATTCTTTAATATGCCTCAGTTCCATATGACCATCCTCCATTTTTTCCACCAAGGAGTCTTCTTCCATCTAGTTGTATACCAAATTCTACTGTGCTTTCAAGGTAGACTTTGACTATTACTATTTTCATGAAGTTTTAGCTAATGTCTGTTCCATCCTAAACTAAACTCATCTTTATTTAACACACATCTTTTTATTATACTTCTATATCAACATATGACATAGTCTCTTTTATTAAAATATTTGGCTTACAAGTGTCTTCACAATTAGATTTGAAGTTCCTTGAGGACAAAAATATATCCCACTTAGTTTTTATTTCCTCAAAAAATGTAATGTCTTGAATAGAATATATTTATAACAAATACATACTGTTTAAATAAATAAATATTTACTATTACTCAAATGACTGAGTCCAGTTCTAATGTAGTCCACATGACAACATCCTCCTAAATAGTTACTGACTCTTTGCTTGGATATCTGTAAGAACAGGCAAAAACATTTGCTACTTTTAATTTTTATTTATGGCTCCAAATCTTCACTAAAAACAGTACAGATTATATTACAAAAGTATTAAATGGTCAAATATCAGTATAAAAACAAATGTATTCAGGATCAAATTTGTTGATTATTTATAAGTATGAAATAAATATATATTTTAAACATTCTAGGAAAACTGAGAAAAGTTACTCTATGGGTGCCTTTAGCTTCAACAGATGCCATCTCTTAAAACTGGAAGTATGTAGTTCACAGTACTACTTGCTGAATCATAGTTGTCAACCCCCTTCTATCCAGTAGCATTATAGTCATTGTAAAATGAAAGAGGGAACAAATTTTACTCATAAATTACTTTCCTGCAAAAGACCCAAACTTTTTCTGCCTCATGATAACATCTTTCCCCCCTTAATGTATCTCATATATCTCATTTTAATAATTCAAACCTAACTTCCATAAATTTAAACATTTGTCAACTATATTTATTTATAAGTACTGATTAACATTGTCATGACCACAGAAATAGAAGTATTTTTAATATTTTCAGTGCAAAGAGAATCATACAAAATGTTTTAATTAACAAATTTAGGCACATTCATAAAACAAAATTCTCAATAATTTTAATTGTATTTGCAATTTCCAAGTCATGACATTGTGAATCTTTTGTGTGGTTTTTTGTTTTTCTAATTAGGCTACACAATTTTATAAGTGTTCCTGATAGGATCAAAATAATACTGAATTTTGCATTTCTAAAATACGTTTTGCGATCTATGCTGAGAACTTAACGTTTTCATTTTCGAGATGATCAGTTGTTTCTACGGGCAGATGTGATAAGTTGTTTCCCAGACACAGATATTTTGCAATAGCTTGAGACCTTGACTATTTTGGGACTTAACTTAAATAAAAACTATAACAGGTCTTCCCTTCCATTCAAAGGAAAGTCTCCTCATCTGTCTTATTCTGTATGCATTTCCTGGGTCTGACAGAAACTCAAAATTGTTTGTCAGAGGAATAATGAAACATTTCCTAGAGTTCATATGTTCAACAGGAGGCAACCAAACTGTCATGATATATTTTTTGAAGCTGTTGGAGTAGCACATAAGTGAACTTCTCACAAAATAGCTCTTGTCTCCTTTGTGTTTTTCTACTTAGAATAACTTGAGGGTTACTTAAAACTTTAAGTTTATTTTTTTCCTCATAGTTTATAACCTATTGAGTTTACAATTACTTTTTAACCAGTCTGACATGCTGAGATGTTTTAATCTCTATCATTATTAATGATAAACACATTGCCATATAATTAAATAATGACAAAATTCATTGAATTCCCTTGTATTTCTTACACTCTTAACAAAACAAATGTTCTGCACAATAAGTCCCTAAGTTTGATACTACTATTATCCACATTTTTAGATTAGTAAACTGAAACCTAAATTGAGGAGAAAGACATTAATCATATCATTATACAAGTGCATATTATATACATGTGCATTATATATACAAATGTGTATGCAGAAACTATACAACTATGCATGCATATTACATACATACATACATTGTGTGCTTATGTATAGTTACAATTATATTAGTTATTAAATAGCACCAAAAAAGTATAGAATATGATGAAAATGTATAGCAGAGATTTGAGAATTAGGACAATCCTCTGCAATGAATGTCAAACAAATTTAATTTGAAGCAAAGTGGATGTGAAAAGGCAAAGCTAATTATGACATTGTATCAGCACTATCTGGATGGTATAGGATAGTTAGGGAGATCTACAGTAGAGAATTAGTGCATGCGACTTGAGTGTCCTGACAAATGAACATTAGCGGGAACAGTTACTTCCACTTCTAGACTTCAGTTATCATATAAGCTAAATGAATGGTCTTGGGTTGATCACTGAAATTCTTTCCCTCTCTAGCATTCCATTACACTTGCTTGTAATTGTCTCCTCACTTCTTTAAAGTGGGTAAGGCATTGTTATTCTCATTTTAAGTGCAAATTCAGAGGCACAATAGACATCAGTAGCTTGCTCAAAGAAAACCAGCTTGATGGGATGGAGTCAAAATCCAATCTGTATGCCTTCTTCTCTATTTCTCTTTCTAAGTATTAAACTATTATTTATTTTAAATGATAATTGTTTTGAAGAGAGAAATGGCTTTTGAAAATTTAATAACATTTTTAGAAAAATTAATAAAGTTGTTCAAATACTTCAATATATTTACCAGTATAGAAATAAGTATAAACTTAGCAAAAATTTATTTTCTTATAATTCATTTTGTTTTCCCATGACCGTAAATTCACAAAAACATACAGGACTGAAATGAAATAATTTCTCATCTTCTTGAAATAGTCACAAAGCCTCTACATTGGCAAATTTTGCCCACTTTGGCTTCATGATCAACCAAAACAGTTTTATTTGGTGCTAGCAAGTCCAGCCATAGCTCTCATGTGTGGCTCTTTTCCCATAAATTCTGTGGTGCTCCCCGTAGAGATTGGAAACATCCCTGAGTAACTTGAAAAACAAAGTTTAACAAACCCCACCAACAAAGAAAATGACAAGGAAACATGATGTCAGCGGCCCAGATGGAAGCATAAGCCAGAGATCTGATAGTCTCACTGCCAGTGAGTGCGGAAATGTCCTCACGAAATCACTTGGAATTCATATGGACACCATGTAATAAAAATTCCCCAATAAAAATTAATTCATTTTTTAAAAAAGCATTATATAATGTATCATTCTTCAAGATGAAGGGTAAGTTTCTGACTGTAATCCCTGATGAAACACTGAAACAATCCATTAAAAGGCCTTTAAAAGTTGTCTAGTATTCACCATATGCCAATTAAATATATGTTGCAGTAGTAGTTCAACTCAACACATTATGAGACTTGCAAAGATATTATTTAAAAGCACTAATAAATATCCCCATCCTAGAGCCATTTCTGTGTAGTTGAGAAGGTCAAATCTGTAAGCAAATGAGGTCTAGAACTTGTCTTCTTGCACTATAGCAAAGAGAAAAATCTGAGGACCTGAGTATCCACCAGATTAATCCTCACTGGAAGTACTTGGGAGGTTCTTCTAGCTTTGGGGTTTATGTTCTGAGATCCTGGATGAAACTTGAAACCCCATCCATAGCACGGCTCTCGTCAGGCCCTTTTCCCTGTGTTCATGGCACTCACTCACACTAAACCAACCTAACCCTGAACGTAGATAGTGCTGGGCCTCCTGCAGCGATACTCAGCCCACACAGAAAAAGGGCCTAGGTCAGCCCCAAGCTGTCCTTGCATTTCTGGACAGGAATTTATTTATTGTTTTTGTTTCTTTTTTCCTTAAATTCTTTTATTGGTACATTTTAGGTACACAATACGTTTACATTTATCATTGCATGCTTGTACCAGTACATGATGTATCTTGGTTTTCATTTTTTTCCATTATCTGTGCGCCCCTCACCCTCTCCAACCTTCCCTATTTACATAGACTTCTTTTCCTTTTTTTTTCTTTTCTCATAATTTTTCCTTTCCCTTCTTTCCTTTCCCCATCCCCTCCCACCACCCCTACCCCTTTGGACCTTTTCCTATTTCAAAGTTATCAATTATTCATTATTAATCCTTTTAATACTTATTTACACTTTCAGTTTCTCACACCAGAGAAACTATTCGGCATTTACACGTGTGGGTTCTACTTATTTCACTTAAGAGTATGGCCTCGATATGCATCCATTTAGCTATAAATGACTCTAGTTTCCCTTTTTTATGGCACAGTAGTACTTCATTTTATAAAAAAAACCCACATCTTCTTTATCCAGTTTCCAATTGATGGGCACTTGGGCTATTTCCAAGCTTTAGCTATTACAAACTGTGTTACTATAAACATGGGTGTACATATATCTCTGTGGCATGATTCATTTAATTCTTTTGGGAAGATCCCCAGCAGGAGAATAGTTGGGTCAAATGGGACCTCTAATCCTAGTTCTTTGAGGTATCTCCATACTGATTTCCATAGTGGTTGCACCAGTCTGCACTCCCACCAACAATGGAGAAGGTTTCCTTTCTCTCCACACCCCCACAAGCATTTGGTATTTGTTGATTTCTTGATAGCAACCACTCTTTCTGGGGTGAGGTGGAAGCTCAGTGTTATTTTCATTTGCATCTCTCGAATGACCAGAGATGTTGAACATTTTTTCATATGTTTATTTGCTGCTTTTACTTTTTTTTTTGAGAAATATCTGTTCATTTCAGATGCCCATTTTTGAATTGGGTCTTTGAATTTGTGAGGTCTGATTTTTTTCAGTTCTTTATATATTTGGACAATTAGCAGGAGCCCTTGGTGTCTTGTGGTGGGTGAGAAGTCAGCCCGCTTTGGGAGATAGCTTTACTTCAATGTACTTTTAAAAATCTTTATTGAGGCAACACTGAAATATAGTAAGCGTCACACATATAATGTGTACAATTTCATAAGTTTTGATGTACTGTTCTTGAGAAAGAATTGCCATAATTAAGAAAATACACATTTATATCACTCCAAACACTTCCCCATGCCTTTAGAAAATAATGCATCCCTCTCTCTGGCCCCACCTTAGACAACCATGGATCTGTTCCCTGTCATTATATATTATGTTAAATTTTCTAGACTGTTATATAGAGTTATGCAATGTTTATGCTTTCTCCTCTGCCCCTCAGCTTAATGTTTTTGTTTTCTCTATATTGTTACAAGTATAAATATTTCATTACTTTTGATGGTTGAATAGTATTCCATTATATTGGTATACCATACTTTGTTTATATGCTTGATTGTTACTGAACTTTTGAGTTGATTACAGATTTTGGATTACAAATAAAATTTCTATGAACATTTAAAAAAACACTACCAAATAGCTGAAAATATGTTACAATAAAAATATAATCAGGAAATATGGATAATAATAAAAGAGCTAAATCCTTCAAATATCATAAAATATGCCCCTTTGAAGGTTGTATCTCTTCAAATAGGAAACTATTGTTGCTATGTAAATAAATATTTTATCTGATATAATGAATTAGCAAATTATTTTGCTTTTTTATCTGCAAATAGCTACTTTGTAAGTTTAAAAATAATGGTATCAGAAATATTATTTGTAAAACATGTAAAGTTCGTTTTTACATAATTCTTTGATTTTGGCAAAGAGGAAAGGACTGATTTCAAATTAGTTTAATAAAATACTTCAATAAAATTGTGTGTGTGTGCGTGTGTGTGTGTATATGTTAGAGGTTATAGAAGTGAGAGATGGGAAGAGGATATCAAGAGCTCAGAGCACGTACACCTTAGTGGGGCTCATCAACACTGGACAAGTATCAGGAATCTAAGTCATACTCTCTTTTATACAAATAGTATAGGAGCCCTTGATTTTGGTTCTATGCATATGCTATTTTATACCTTTTCTTTGTAGGTGTTGGGCAAGCACTTTCCTCTGCTTCTTTAATTTTTACATACTCCAAAATTGTCCATGGATTCTCCCAAGCCAAATGTCCTTCCAACTCTAGAATATACCACAAGATGACTCAAATTAAAATTTTGCCTAAGTTTCAAAATCACAATGGAAGATTTCAATTGGCCTTTACTTCTTCATTTAAACATGGGCTTCTTTCTTAGTCCATTGTGAACTGCTATAACAAAATACCTGACATTGGGTAATGTATAAAGAAGTGTTTACTTGGTCTCATGTTCCTAGAAATGGGGAAATTCAAACAGCATGGTGCCAGCATCTAACGAGCTCTCCTTTACTGCTTCACACCATGCAGTGAAAAAGGAGCTGGCCACCTGAAGAAAGGGGCAAACACGTGAGGTGATTTTACTTTATAACAACCTATTCTGGTAGGAGCCAATTTAAGTCATATGAGCTCTAACCGTTCCCTTGAGGTAGATATTAATGTCTTCTGTGGGTGGAAGTGCTAGGATGTAATTCCAGTAGGATCTAGCTCTTAAAGGTTTCACACATTAATGCCATTATATTGGTGGCCAAGTTTCTAGTATAAGAACTTTTGGTGGGTAAACTGCATCTAGCCATAGTATCTACTATTGTATGTCTACCTCTGTTCCAACCAGACACAGTAAGGGAGAGTCTGTCATTTCAAAAGGAGGCTAGGTAGAATGTCAATGGCAATATTATGTAACATACCTACTTTAAATAAAACCACTTAAATATTAAACATATGATTTATCCATGAGTTTTATGAATGCAATATTTGTATAACAAGTTGTTATGAATCCATGAATCCTCTGGGAGAATATCCACAACAGTCAACAGTTTCTCAAAATGTACATTTCTCCACCTACCCCAATTAAATATAATTTCTTTAAAGAAAAACTATAGGTTTACCCCCGAGAGTATTTTTACCCAATTGCTCTTTAAGTTATTGGTATCAATTATTAAGGAAAATGGAACAAATTGTCAAATATAGATAATTACCAGATAACATACAAAATATGGATTCATTTTTGTTGTGTTGTTTTTTCTGCATTAATTTCTTCCATAGGGCTTTATATATATATATATATATATATATATATATATATATATATATATATATATCTTCTTCTAGACTAACAATATTATTGGTAGTAATATAAAATAAAAATTTTCCCAAAAAGGCTTCAGTAAACTAATCAATGAACATATATTGAATATCTATAACATCCTCAAAATTATATTAGAAGATATAGGGTACAACAGAGAAAACTTTTCCAGTGTGTGCTCCTGGAAATCTTACTGTCTAATTAGAGAGACAGAGCAACCATACATGAAATTGCTGCGGAACAAGACAACATTATGAAAACATTAAGCTATTTGTATAGAAAGGATTGTACAAGGTTGAGAGCTTCAGTCCTCTTCCAATTCCTCTTAGTTTACATATCAGGGACCTGAGGCCCAGAGATATTAAGAGGTTTATGTTAGTAATTGACAAATACGAAAGTCTAAGCCAAGGTTCTTTCTACTATACCAGCGTAGACATTAATCATTGCACAAGGAATTAAAGGATCAAGATATTAACATGGATAATAAATGAGGATAGAAGTGAACTGGACTTTTACAAGCAACTACCCCACACAGATGATCGAATAAATAGGTAAACAATGTAAAGGGCAGTAGATTTTAGCCATGGCTGCAAGTAATAGTACAGGGTTGAATGAAAACAGTTTGGAGGGGAAAAATGAAAATACAGTACAGAAGCTTCCTCAAAATGAGGTAAGGTCCTAATATCAGTACAGAGTCAGAGTATAAAATCATTTATGAGTACTTTGTCTACTTTGAGATTTGTGGTAAAAAGATGTCATTATCATCATTGTCATGATGCTTCTTGTTTAGTCTGAGTGTGAGGCCTTGTATGCATGATATACAGTGTTATTCAGTATTATGAAGGGAAAAGTGTGTAATTTTCCTCTATTTAAGCTTGCTCACATGTAAATTTGTAAAACTAATTCTACTGATGGCACCTCATCTTAAATTACCAAACCACCTTATTCCATTTGATTGTATTGTTTCCTGATTTTATTTCACATAACTCCAAAATTTTCTATCACATGGCTTTGTTTTAATTTGTTTCTGTACTTCAACATTAATGAATTTTTATATAAAAAACAACACAATAATTTCATAACAGTGTAGTTACAAATATATAACTAAAGTATTAATGTTTTCCAAGATGTCTGCCTTTGGAACTGAAGTCATGTGCTAAATACTTTCAACAAAGTTGGCAACAATGATCTTTTCCTGAGGGTAGGTTTTGTAATTGAGCCAAGCAAAAATTATATTTATAAAATGTTTACAGAACCCTGCTTTTTAGAAACAATACAGAAAAATGTAAGTTTTAAAACCTTTTAAGAACAGAAAATTTTGCTATGTTTAAATTTTAGTATAGATACTGTTTTTTTAATCTAAAAACTATTGTTTCACAGAAGAGAAATTAGATGGAGTATATACTAGATATTCAAGGCAAGACTTAACTCTGAGAATTCTCTAATTCAATTGAAATTAGACACTGAGTAATAAACTTAACTTTTATATTTTATTGGCCACTTTATAGAAGAGGGACATCTATAATCTTTGATTATCCCACCACATATATACTTTCTATTATCTCAGAGGTAATTAGCTAAAATATAATTATTATTCATCATCTATACTGAAGAACTGAAACAGAAGGGGCAAAAGGGTTTGCTTCCACCCTAGCCAAAACCCTCCCAGCACAAATTACTGCCTGATTCTAATTACAGTTTTAACCACTAGCTACTGATTCTTTTATGGGTGGTGAGGTAATCCTATCAGGTGGATTGGGAGCTCACATTAAACACACCACACATAGACATTAAAGTATGACTGATGGGCTTAAAAGCTGTTAATCAATATGTAGGGATAGCTAATTCAATTATCTGGCGTTTGCATTTGCCCCCTTCTAAATCATTGCCCAAAACCTATTTGAAGCTTTCATTCTTCAATAGAAGAACATATAGGTGCAGGGCTCACTTTTGCCTCTTTTCCAACTTTTCAGCCTGCTACTTAGCTGAATTAGTCCTACCTAACTTTTTTAGTTAATCAGAAGCTTTGAGAGAATCGTATATTCATTAGGCATATTCACAGGTCAATGCATTCCAGATTTCATTAATGTGCAGGTCTACAAGACAGTTAATCTGCGTCCATAATATATTCACTCTAAGATACACTGGGTCTATTTCTTGAAGTATTTTTTAACTGATACATTTAGAAGCATGCAAATAGTCAATTATCTTTACCTCAAAGATTATTAAAAGTCTACCTGCATCAGGGACAGGCAACAGTGGCTAAACCATGATTATAAATTGGCAGCTTACCCACAGTATAAATATGGAAGCTGGGATGAGGAACCCAAGTAATTAAACATATTCCAAAAATTTAAAGTATTTTTTCCATTCTTTGAGAAATGTTCTTGATTTTGGATGGTGTTACATATATGGCTTTCAGCCACACATTCTCTATGAGGCATGTAAGAAAGTCATAATTTGGAGACATCGTAAAAGAGATTCATCAGGAAAAAAATGTGTTTTAATCAAGACATTTTTGTTAGGACACTACATTAATGACAGTTGGGGTTGGAAAGTGCCACTGGCTTTGTGATATGTTGCTATGGCTTGTGTCTAGATGTCCCCCAAAGCTCCATGCAGTCATACTTGGGGCTTTTCAGAGGTGTGATGCTGGGATCAAGGGTGTGTGATATGATTGTTAGTCTACTGATTGGTTTGGCATACTACTGGGTATGGATAATGGGAAGGCCCTCCCTGTATGTAAGTGCTACCTGCCATAAGTGTGTGTAGCCAGCATAGAATATAAGGGACAGAAAAAGGGCTGCTGTAGTCACTTGGTGCTTCTTTGCTACATTGCTACTTTCCTGCCTTCTCCTTGCCATGAACTGCTTCTCTTCTGAAGTTCTCCTCTGCCATGACACTCTGCCTTGCAGCCAGATAACTATGGAATGAAACTTCTACAAATATTGAGCCAAATAAACCTTTCTTCTTTTAAATTTGAGCATCAGGTATATTATCTCAGCAACA
The DNA here is from genome assembly GCF_000247695.1 of Heterocephalus glaber. Next base: position 27,866,326 of record NW_004624744.1, read on the forward strand.
AGAAAAGTAACTAAGACATTTGTGTAAGAAAAATTTATTTTAGACAGTTATTTATTTTGGAATGAATTCCTGATGTTAAGATTTGGAATGAGAGAGAAACCTTGGATGGAAAAAATTTGCCATGTTGAGCAATGTTGTTTTTCTTTGTTTTTGGGTTGTTTTATTTTCTGGTACTGGGGATTGAACTTGTGTCCTTGCATTTGTGCAGCAGGTGGCGAAACCACTGAGCTAAATCCCCAGCCCTTTCTTTGTTTTTTGATTAAGAGATTTAGAACAACAGTTTCAATATAATGGGTTTTGGTGTTAATATGGAATCTGTTACACTATAGCAATGTTTGATTTCAAAAACTCCTAACATTACCATTACTTCTTTCAAAAAGGGTGAACATTTATAGAGTGACTTAATGATTTCTCTAATTACTTATCAGTAATTTGTAATGAAGGTGTCATGACCATAAAGTGTTTTATTTGTGGTCATTAGTATATGTTTGTAGATAAAATTTCCAGTTTTCTGATTTGATTTCAATCTCTTAATTATTTCCACAATGTTGGGCTGAAGCATAAAATTTGCTGTTGCCTGCCCACCTGGACTCTTGTACTGCTCCATCAGCATGTATGGCCTCAACCTGGATACTCTACTCCCAACCTTATGATTGACTTGATATTTCACATGTCCATTTGGTACAAAACTTCAGTCTGACCTTGACTTTCTCATTGAGAATTATAAAAATTACATAACATCTGCCCTTTAGATTGAGTTTCATACCCACATTCTGCCATAGACGGCTTTAAACTTCATATGGGAAAGTCTTTCCTTAAGGAAAGACTTGAATAATTATTTTACTTTTTGTAGTTGTTATTTCTGTTTTATAAAATATTGAAATATTGTTGCTCATAACTGTGAGATATGAAAAAATACATGGCAGAAGGTAAAAAATATCTACTAGATAATGGGGATCAGAAGGCCCTGTTATAAACCCCAGGTCTGACATTTACTGTTAACAAGAACCTCAGATCATTTCTTATAAAATGAATCTCTAAAGCTTATAATGGTAAAATTGTTCAGTGCTTAGTCTGTGCCAAGGGCTTCTCATTTTACCCTAAAAACAATTGTATTTAATTTGTATCATTTTAAAGATAAACAAAAGATGGTTCACCATCATTTGTCTATGGAATTTCCAAAGAACATACATGAAATAGGCAGCTAAATATTCCTAGCTACAGTTCAGATGATCAGTACTTTTTATAGGGAAAAAAAGGGGATTCTGCTTTAGAAGACATGCATGTTAGAAAGTTTTTATCTAAGGATAGATCTCATTAAATATTCCAGCAATCAAAAGTGCCATGCAAATATTTGTGTCTATCTGATTTTTTATTAGTTGAAGCTGTCATAACAAAATACCTCATATTGGGAGATTTAATCAATAGAAATGTATTTTGACACAATTGTGGAGGCTAGGAAACCAAGGTCAGGGTGCCTGCAGGGTTAGAAATTTGTGATGTCTCTGGCTTGCAGATGAAAAACTTATTGTGTTCTCATAGTGTTTTCTCTGTGAACACGTCTTGGTCTCCTGTTCTTTTTATAAAGACAACACCCCTAATGAATTAGAGCCCCACCCTTAGCATCTTCTTTTACCTTAATTGCCTCTTTACAGACTCTATCTCTATCTATAGTCAGATTGGGTTTAAAGCTTTGATGTATCAATTTTAGTGGTACAGAATTGTGTCTATCATATGTTTATTTGGGTTTGTTAGGATAAGATTCTATATCACCATTAGGTTCTAAAAATGATCTACAGTCACCAAATAAATTAAGAACCGTGGAGGAGTGAGGAGTGGAGTGGTGAGGAGTTGAGCTGCATGGGCCACCATTAGCACTCCACACCCCTACCCTCAACCCCACCCCCAGGCCTCCCAGTGAGGAGCAGAGCTCCAGCAGTCACTGCACTCCCTCCCTGCCACCTCTGGCCTCCTGGCTGCGCCTGTACCTGGATCCACACTGGGGAGGCACAGGGAATCATAAAGCCATTGTTTTGAGCTCCACAAGATAGAGCAGAAGTGAACAACAGAAAGAGGGCCTCTCTCAGGCTCCTTCATGAAAATTGAAGCCCACTGGAAGAGTGAAGAAAATCTCTGCAATAAAGGCACACCAGACCACCGTAGTTGGTAAGTTGGAGGGATCACCACCTCCCATCAGAACCTGGGCTATCTTCAGGGGAAGGGCAGCTGGAAACTCTAGTAGAACCTTGCAGAGTTCAAACCTGCAGGAGGTCAGGGAGCTCAGTTTGGGCCTTGCAGCCAGAAATCAGACTGAATCTCAGGGGTCTGCTGCTGGCTTGCTGAGATCTTAGATCTTCACACTGCTGCCCACGTTGTCTATTGTGACAGCAGAGACATACCCTGAAGGAGGCCCTTCATTTCTATTTTCTATTTTCAAAATTATTTTTTTCTCTTATTTTTAATTTTTAAATTTTTTTTCCTTTTCTTTTCCAATTTTTCTTTTTTCTTTCTTCTGTCTCCTCTCTCTCTCTCTCTCTCTCTCTCTCTCTCTCTCTCTCACAATCACCCACTCTCCCACCTTGTTCATCTCTTTTTTGTTCCTGTTCCTGCCCTAATTCAGATTTCTTCTTTCTTTTCCTTTTCTTCTCTTTTTCCTTCTTTTGATTGTCATGAGTTTTAAATGAAAATGAATAGTTTCTAGCTTCCTTATTGCTGTTAGGGTGTTCTGTTCTTCTCTTTGTTCTTTTATTCTGTCTTTTCCTTTTGTCTTTAACATTTTCCTAGAGTTTGCATGATCTTCCTGTGTCCTCTGGGCTCACTTCTAACTTTTCCCTATCCTTCCACCTATCTATCCCTCCCTCCCCAACTCCTTCTAATTCCCCACCCTGAAGGGTAAAGTTGCTATATTGAATGTTTATTCACTATAAATATATTTTTGGCTGGTCCTTGATTTTTATTTAACTCACATGGTTACAGGTGATAGATTAATAACAATCACAAATTGTCATTTTCTAAGCTATGCTTGGTGGTATTGCTGTTGCTGATTGGATCACTTGGGCTAAGGTGTTGTGATTGATCTAATCAGTTTCCTTCCTGGTATAATAAAAATAAGATTGTCTTAGAGTCATTAGAGACTCAAAACCTAAAGACCAGCTATATCTGGAAGATACCTCTGAGAAGTAATCATTCCATAAGGGTTCTAAATACAAGTAACAGAGATACTTACAATAAGCAATATCAAAGTATAAACCCATAAATTAAGCCAAAAACAGTGTGAAAAACAAAATAGAAGTGAGAGGACACTTAACCAAGGCACAAGCCCAGACTGGCAGCTCACAAAATGCAAATTCTGGGAGAAATGAGGTGGAAAAGTCTGATAATCAATCGCCTGGACATCCTGAACTGATAGCACAGGAAATAACAAAACAGATGAATGAGGCTCTAGAAAAATTCAAAACAGAAATAATTTCCCAGATAACTACAGAGACTCTAGAAAAGAAACAGATGTTAAAAAATAGATGCGTTCAGGACCATATTGGAAGCCATGAATGCCCAGGATATAAAAGAAATGGAATCCATGAAACAGATTCAAACAAATATCCAGGAGATTAAAAACTCTATTGAAAGTAGTCATAGCAGACTGAGCCAATCTGAAGGCAGAATATCTGATATAGAAGACAGGATGGTGGTCAGTGACCATGAAAAGAGAAATCTTTTAAAAATAGTAAGGCACCATGAGAAATCAATCCAACAGCTACTAGATGATGCAAAGAAGAATAATATAAGACTAATAGGAGTCTACCAAAAAGCAGGAGAAATTACAAATGACATTAAAAACGTTTTCACAGAATTAATGACAGAAAACTTCCCAAACAAAGAAAAAGAATTTGACATACAGATAAGTGAGGCATATAGGACTGCAACTAGCCATGATCAAAAAAAAAAAAAAAAAAAAAAACCCTACACCTAAATATATAATAATCAAGATACCTGAAACCCAACAGAAGAACAAAATCCTACAAGCAGTTAGAGAAAAGAAAGAAATCATATAAAAAGAAAGCCCATCAGAATCACAGCAGGATTTTCAACACAAGCCCTCAAGTCAAGGACACCCTGGAGAGAAGTATTTCAAGCTCTAAAAGAAAACAACCTCCAACCTAGACTGATATATCCTGCAAAACTATCTTTCAAAATTGATGGGGAAATAAGATACTTCCATGACAAAGAACACCTGAGAAATTTCATGGATATCAAACCTGCACTCCAAACAATTCTAACCAATATCCTAGAAAAAGACAATGAAGTTCAAATCTCCACATGCTGCAACAGAGCAAATTCATCAGGCAAGGCAAGAAATTAAAGGGAGTGGGGAAAAATAAAAAGTAAAAGAGCTAAAAACTGGAAAATAACTTGACAATGATAAGTCAATATATATCACTTATAATCATCAATATTAATGGCCTCAACTCACCAATCAAAAGAAATAGACTGGCAGAATGGATTAAGAAGCAAAATCCAACAATATGCTGCATACAAGAAACCCACCTAGTACAAAAGGAAATTCATAGACTGAAAGAAAAGGATGGAACACAGTTCTCCATGTGATAGGAACCCAGAAAAAAGTAGAGGTAGCTATCTTATTTACAGACAAAGTAGACTTCAAATCAAAACAAATTAAGAGAGACAAAGAAAGTCACTACATCCTTGTAAAGGGAACAATCCAAGAGGAAGAGATGATAATCATAAATTTATATGCACCAAATACTAATGCCCCCAACTATACAAAACAACTATTAATGGACATAAAAAAAAAACACAAGCACTAATACAACTGGAGTGGGGGACCTCAATACCCCACTATTACAAATGGATAGATCATCTAGACAAAAAAATAAACAAAGAAATACTAAAACTGAACAAAGCTTTTGAACAAATGGACTTAATAGACATCTACAGAATGTTCCACCCCACAAAATCAGAATATGTATTCTTTTCAGCTGCACATGGGTCATTCTCCAAAATAGACCACAAACTAGCTCATAGAACATGTTTAAGTAAATGCAAATAAATTGAATTTATCCCGTGCATATTATCAGACCATAGTGCAATTAAACTGGACATCAAAAGAATAAGAAACCACAAGAACTCCACAAATACATGGAAATTAAATAACACTCTCCTGAACAGACAATGAGTAACAGAGGAAATTAAAGAATTAGACAGATTATGCAATTAAATGATAATGCCAATATAACATACAGGAATCTATGGGACACAATGAAAGCTGTTCTATGAGGATAATTCATAGCAGTGAATGCCCATACTAGGAAAACAGAGAGAGCTCAAATAAACAACATAATGCTGAACCTTAAGTTCCTAGAAAAAGAAGAGCAAGACAAACCCAAAGCTCATATAAGGGAGGAAATTATAAAGATCAGAGCAGAAATCAATTCAATGGAGACTAAGAGAACAATTAAAAAAAACAATGAATTGAAGAGTTGGTTTTTCAAAAGAATAAATAAAATCAATAAACCCTTAGCCAACCTTATTTAAAAAAGGAAGAAAAGGCTCAAATCCATGGAATTAAGAATGGAAAAGGTGAAGTCACAATAGATTCAGCAGAAATCCAGATGATCATCAATACCGACTTCAAGAACCTGTACACTTATAAAATGGAAAACAAAGAAGAAATGGACAGATTCCTAGATAAATATGAATTATCAAAGTTGAATGAGAAGATATAAAAATTCTAAACACCCCACTTACAATCACTGAAATTGAAAACATAATTAAAAATTTACCAACAAAGAAAAGCCCAGGTCCTGATGGCTTCACTGATGAATTCTACAAGACATTTAGAGAAGAACTATTGCCACTACTGTTTAAGCTCTTCAATGAAATTGAAAGGGAAGCAATACTTCCAAATTCATTCCTGGAAGCAAGTGTTATTTTGATTCCAAAAGCAGAGAAAGACCCAACTAAAAAAGAGAACTTCAGGACAATCTCCCTAATGATTATAGATATAAAAATCCTCAATAAGATACTAGCAAACAGAATACAGAGCATCATCAAGAAGATCATACAGCCTGACCAAGTTGGATTTGTCCCAGGGATGCAAGGATGGTTCAACATATGTAAATCAATAAATGTAATATATTATATTAACAGATCGAAAGACAAAAACCATACGATCATCTCAATAGATGCAGAAAAAGCATTCAGCACAATTCAACACCCATTCATGATAAAAAAAACCCCTGCAGAAAATGGTCTCCATTTGATAAAGACTATCTATGAAAAACCAATAGTCAATATCATACTAAATGGTCAAAAACTGAAAATTTTCATGCTAAAATCAGGAACAAGAGAAGGATGTCCACTATCACCACTCCTGTTCAACATAGTTCTGGAAACATTAGACACAGCAATTAGATTGGAGAAAGAAATAAAAGAAATAAAGATAGGAAAGGAAGAAATTGAACTGTTATTATTTGCTGATGATATGATACACTACATAGAAGACCGAAAAGACTTCTAGACTTGTTTGACATATTCAGTAGAGTAGCTGGATAGAAGGTCAATACTCAAAAATGAATAGCCTTCTTGTACAAAAATAACACATTCACTAAGAGAGAAATTAGAGAAACAATTCCTTTCACAATAGCATCCCCCCAAAATGAAATATCTATGGATCAATCTAACAAAGGAGGCAAGAGACCTCTACATTGAGAACTACAACACTCTGAAAGAAGAGATCAAAGAGGATATAAGAAAATGGAAAGACATACAATTTTCCTGGGTAGGATGAACCAATATAGTGAAAATGGCCATACTTCCAAAGCTGCTATACAGATTCAATGGAATCCCAACTGAAATTCCAACAGTATATTTCACAGAACTAGAGAAAATCATCCAAAAATGCATTTGGAACCAGAAGAGACCTAGAATAGTAAAAGCCATTCTAGGCAACAGAGACATGGCAGGGAGTATCACAATCCCCAACTAGAAACTGTACTACAAAGCCAGTGTAATAAAAACAGCATGGTACTGACAAACAGATCTGAGGATCAGTGGAATAGATTAGAAGATGCAGAAACAGTTCCAGATATACTCAGCTACCTCATCTTTGACAAAGGAGCCAACCATCCTCACTGAAGGAAAGATAGCCTCTTAAATAAATGATGCTGGATAAACTGGATTTCAACTTGCCAAAGATTTGAATGAGACCTATATCTCTCACCATGTAATAAACTAAAATCAAAGTGGATTAAAGATTTAAATATTAAAACAGAAGCACTAAACTTGCTGGAAGATAAGTTAGGCAGAACTCTCAAACACGTTGGCATAGGGAAAGAATTTATGAACAAATCCCCAGTAGCATAGGAACTAGTGGAAAGAATCAACAACTGGGATCTTATCTTACTAAAAAGGTTCTGCACTGCAGGAGAAGCCATCAACAGAGATAAGAGACAACCTACAATGTGGGAAGAAATTTTTACCAACTGCTCCTCAGATAAAGGTCTACTGTCTAGAATATATAAAGAGCTCAAAAGCATCAGACCCCCTCAAATATAAAGACCTAATTCAAAAATAGGCATCTGAAATGAACAGACATTTCTCAGACAAAGAAATAAAAGCAACAAATAAATGTATGAAAAAATGTTCAACATCACTGGTCATTCTAGAGATGCAGATGAAAACAACACTGAGATTCCACCACACTCCAGAAAAAATGGCTGCTATCAAGAAATAAAACAGTAACAAATGTTGGCAGGGTTTTGGGGAGAAAGGAATCCCTCTCCATTGTTGGTGGGAGTGCAGACTGGTGCAACAATTTTGGAAATCAATATGGAGATACCTCAAAGAACTAGGACTAGAGGTCTCATTTGACCCAGCTATTCCTCTGCTGGGTTTCTTCCCAAAAGAATTAAAAGGATTATACCACAGTGATATATGTGCACCCATGTTTATAGTGGCATAGTTTGTAATAGCCAAAATTTGGAAACAGCCCAATTTCTCATCAACTGGAGAATGGATAAAGATGGCCTCTTTTTTTCATGAAACGGAGTACTACTCAGCCATAAAGAATGAGAAACTAGAGTCATTTATAGCTAAATGGATGCACATTGAGGCCATGCTCTTAAGTGGAATAAATAGAACATATATGTGTAAATACAGAATAGTTGCTCTCGTTTGAAAAACTAAAAGTGCAAATAAGGATCAAAATGTATAATTGATGATGTGAAATAGGAAGAAAAGGTCTAAATGAGTAGTGGAAGTGGGGGGAGAGTAGGGGAAAGGAAAGAAGGGAAAAGAAAAAATATAAGAAAAGGAAAAAGTGGAAACAAAGTCTTCATAAATATGGAAGGGAGGAGAGGTTGAAGGGAGGGCAGGGGAATGGAGAAAAAATAAGAACCAAGATACATCATGTACAGGTTCAAGGTCCCAATGATGAATGTAACTGTATATACCAAAAACGTACCAATAAATTAATGGGAAAAAACCCCATAGATTTTGTTGAAATATCTTATTTTAGACATAAAAGAACCGAAATCTAGAGAAGTGAAATGGCCCCCCTTTGATTATAGAGCAATTCACTATGCTAGTGTGAGAAACCTTGTCTACTGGACTCCTCATCCCTGGAGTGCTCTCAGTGAGACTCTGGAGTTAGTATTCACAGTGAATGAAAACTAATTCCATATAAATTCATAAAGCCAACTTGCACATCTACTGTGTAGCTCAGTTAAACCTAAACTAAGATTTCTTGGATTATAACACATAAAGGCTAAAGGAAAAGAAAGTTATTAGTACCTCATACCTCGAGAAGCTTTAAGGAAATATGAAAAAGTGGAGAAGCTTTTACTTGGGGAAATTCTCTTCAACCAATCTGAGGCACTACTTCTAAGGCCCAACAGAGAAACGAAAGAGCTGTCTGCAAAGAGATGATAAAAGAGCTGTTTGAAAGGCAAATGTGAGATTTAGGATTTCAGGATATACCCTACGGGATTTTAGAGACCTAGAGACAAATAAAGTCGCAGGAGTTGGGAATGGTAATATCTCCATTTCTATGTGGAATTCACCCATGAATTGTGGAGAATCTGAAAGTAGCTCCTCTAGGAAACAAGTAACTGAGACCAGGAGCAGTCAAGATGGTGTGGAGGTATTTCTCAAGTGACTTCTCATCATTGGGCTGCACTGAGGACAACAACATGAAAAAAAGAAGTGAATGTTTCATGAGACATATCCTTAGGTGCTTCCAGAAATAACTGATGTGAATTTAATGAGAGTGCTGATGTTCTTTCTTCATGTGAATAAGGGCCATGAGTAAGCAAAATTAGGTAATTATGTTTCTATTATTCCTTTCCCTCGGCAATACTCAAGTTAGTAATGGAAAGCCAGAAATATTTGTCCTTCACACACACACACACACACACACACACACATACACACACACACACACACACACACATATTTTCTGCTGATCATACTTTTAATAATGTGTTTGTTTTTTGGTACTGGGGATCGAACTTGGGTCCTTGCATTTGTGAGGCAGGCAGCAGAACCACTAAGCTAAATCCCTGGCTAGTAATGTGGATGATATTTCTAATACAATGCAAATGAACATCACTTCCATTTGCATATACTAAGAGAAATGTTGTAAATACTAACACTTTATTAATTTCCATTGAATGGTGATAATATATGCCCAACAAATGGCTCTGTTTTTGAATTAAATCATTCCCATTAGGTGACCTGATTTTGTTCTTCTATCACAAATGATTCATAAGAAAAATTAAAAATGCTAAATTATGTCTTTTATACTGTTTCTTTCCTATGATAAAAGAGTTGCCACATCGATGTTAGCATGACACATGAAGGGTTAGACCTTCCACTACCTGAAGTAACTGTTTCTTCAATTATGAAGTGATACACAAGAGGGCTGAGAATTACAATTCAATTTCTCAAAATATCTGATATATTTAAGAAGTGAAGAATGTTAATGCTGAAACAAAGACTTCCTTATAATTTTAGAATTCTCTTCTATTCCTATTTGCAAAAATCAAGATGGCCTATTGGCCACCATCTCCACAAACTCTTCCCCTAACCTGTAGATCTAGGTACTTGAAAGTACTACACTAAGATCAGGGATTCAGCTCTACATTTCCCTTTGGTTTTGCCAAAGTTTCAACACCTGCTGGTCCACTGTCCTATAGGCTTATCTCACCTCAAAGCTCAGCATGCAGCTCACGGCTTGCTTTAACACTTGAATGTCAAATAGCTCTCAGCTCATCAAGCACTGCCTGATCTTTCCCCTGCTGATAGGTGCAATAGAGTTTTTGGTTGCCTGCTTTGTCCAGGGAGATCTACCTACTTTTTCAACTCTAGATTCCCGTTCTCAGTCCTGATCAATGACCTTTTATTATTTTTGCCCAAATAGATAACCCAGAAGGAAACTCACTATCAGCACAATGGAATTTAAATTCAGCACTATGAATTTAATACTTATTAACAACATTAAACAACAAAATCTTTTTTTCCCCCATTAAGTTTATTGGTAGATTTTAGGTATAAAACACAGTTACATTCATCATTGGGATCTTGTATCTTGGTTCTCATTTTTTTCCCCATTCCCCTGCCCTGCCTTCACCCCCTCCACCCTTCCCTATTTGCAAAGACTTTGTTTCCATTTTTTTCCTTTTCTCATATTTTTTCTTTTCCCTTTT
>NW_004624744.1:27879679-27915783 GCF_000247695.1 Heterocephalus glaber
TCCATCATGTTCCTCAGATCCTCTATTTTTTTATCTGTGTCCTCTCTAGATTTATTAATCATGTCTTGCACCATGAGGACAATCTTTGCTATTATCTGAGTGATTATTTCTGATTTCATTTTTTCCAGATCCTCTTTTGTTGCCAGTTCAGAGAGTCCAGGTGGTTGAGTATCAGATTGTTCCATCCCATTTTCCTTTGGGGTTGCTGTAGGTGATCCAGAAGTCTGTTTTTGTGGCTTGTTTATGTGTCTTCTCATTTGCATGGTACGGGGGGGGTGCTTCTGGTGCCCACTCAGCTCACCTTCTCTGCCCTAGGAGCATGGGATGGCGGCGTGGGAGCTTCCCTCCAGGCTAGGACCGGCTCACCTTCTGTCTATACAACAAAATCTCAATGAATGGTCAGTTCCTGGTTCTAGCTTCCTTTTATTAACTAATAAGAGTTATAATATTAGCTTTCATATTTTAAACACATATAGTGTATTAGCTGGTTCTAAAATTTCCCATATATAATGTCACCTACTCCTCTATACTGTCATGCTCGAGTCATATGTAAACTTATTTACAGATGACAAATTTTCTTTCTTTCTGCCTGTGAATAATAAGGAAACTAATGATTCAATAAATTCACATAACAGTATGTCTCATTAATTATTGTAGTAATATCTGCTTAATAATTTAAATGTGTATATTTCTTTTTGGTTTTGGTACTGGAGATTGAACTTGGGACCCTGTGCTTGCAAGGCAGGTGCCGGAACCACTGAGCTAAATCCCCAGCCCTTCTACTTAATAATTTAAATGAATCCTGCAATGTTAGAATTTCAGGTTAAGGGTAGAAACTTGGGGATACAGGAAATTTATCCTTGAATTAAAACAGTGACTCCTGGTATGGTCAGTTGCTAAGGTCAGCTAGAAAGCATAGCAAGACAGATTTATGGGCCTCAACTCTTATCCATCTTATCAGGGGAGAGGGAAGAATAGAGCTCCAAGAGCTAATAAAGCAGTCATAACCACTCTTGATTAACACAGTCTCTGAACTATTTTAGGATTTGCAACCCAAGGGCCTGCATAGGTGTCTTCTGAATAGGAGGGAGGAATAGTTTCTGTTTTCCATCTTCCTCCACTGCCTCAGAGAGTTTATTAGATTTCTTTTTAACTTCTATCTTGTCCCTTACCTTGAGTTTTTCTCTGTCTTGCCATGTGGTCAAGGGATTATGAAAAGTACAGGAAAAGGATCTCATTTTACCTTAAACCCAATCAGTCTTGCAATTAAGGTTGAGTCACTCATAATCCATAATACACTCAAGGAGCTGCTATCTCTCTGACCAATGGGGCTGCCTCTGGAATGGGCTCTCCAGGAATTCAGAGACTCAATATAGTGTTCAGATGGCTCAATACAACTGACAGAAAAGTGTCTAAACAAAAACTGAATTCACTGACATAAGTAGGAATTATAGTATTTCAAATAATTATACACATTTTACATGACTTCTGTGCAATAACTAACAAGTTTAAGAGCAAACATTTTCATCTTTTCAGGATATTTTGATTTCAGAGGTTCTTGTTTACCTGGCATAGTCACCTGATGAAAGGATTTTTTTTAATGAAAAGAAATGGTGATTATGATGCCATGCATACAACTCAAAGGATGAAAGCCAAAGCTAATATTCTGAGTGTAGTATGTGGAAAAAAGAGTAAACTTTTATTTCCAGAAAAAAAATTCACAGCATGAGGTCACTCTCATTTCTTCCTCCAGTGTAAGATCTAGGGGACAAAATCTATCTAGACTATTTTTTTGAAGCAAAATATTTATTGGTACGTTTTAGATATACATGATAATAACACTCATCATAGGGAATTGTACCACACTAGGTATATCTTGCTTCTTTTTTCCCATTCCTCCCTTCACTTCTAGCCCTACCCCTCCTTATTTAAAAAAGCTTTGTTTCCATTTTTTCCTTACATTCTCTCTTTTTTTCTTGTTCCTTCTTTCCTTTCCCCCTCTTCCCTCCCTTATTTCTCTTCTCATTTGAACGTTACTCTGAGCCATTTTATACAACACAGCTTCCAGTCTGTGAGTCCCAGAACCTGAAAGATTTAGGAGAATGAATGAGGAGGGCACATACACAAAATTCCAGGATTAAGTCAGGTTTGACCCAAAAAACGAATCCTAACTACAGACATCATGGGCCTACCATTATGACTATGGTATGACTATGACTCTTCTGAAGAATGATGAAAAAACACATCAAGTCAAGGTTATGGAGCAAATTCACCCTTTCAGATTTTGGTCTAAGGATTTCTAATGTAATTACCCTTGAAATATTCATTGCTCTCAATCTGAGTTGAGATTATTTCTACCCAGCCAAATAACACACAATGTAAGTCATACTTATTGACTACTCCTTCCTGGAGTTCAATTTTCTGACTTTGAAAAGAGCTTAGGCATGTAAGGGGAAAGAGGTCAGTTTAGCTTAAACAGTCATGGATAAAATTGTTAATTTTTTCAGTAGCCAGAAACAGAAAGACTGAATCCTTGGAGATGGCAGTACAATGTTATAAAATGGGAGACAATTCCTTTCCATGGGAACCATTACAGCAGGCATGTGCACCCAGATGACCAGCGAATTTGAGATTGGTGGAAAACAGCTACTGAATTGCCTCAAGCCAATTGCAATGAATGTCATTATGCATATTCCAATGCTACACACAAAAGAAGTTTGGCTACGACCTCCAAAATTTATCACTGCTGAAACTTGCCTCTGATTACAAGAAACTTTAAGGAGAATGGTGACTCTCTAGTAATCAAAGTTTCATGGAGTTGAAACTCTTCTGGCAGAGTCTGTTTCAGAAATAAGTACACACTTCACCATGGAAGTGCAGTACTCAGTATTTGTTTATAATTGCATTCTTTATTATTCTTTCAATAAATTTGAAATTTTAATACTTCAAATGTAGTTGGATAATTTCCCACAAGTAACCTTCCTTATATATGGAATCAAAATGAAGAGAAACAAAATGCAACTGAACTTTAAAACAGTTTTCTGTACTGGAAAACTTCCAACATAAGCTGACATTCTTTCCAGCCAATGTAGACCTCTTGACAAAATACTATATGTAATTCAGCATCCCAAAACCTCAGGACCCAGGTACATCTATGGACATTTTTCATAGTCAAATAAATCTGGCTTATGTTTAAGGAAGGCATTTAATGACTCTAAATGCTTTACTTCATAGAGTATGTGGCTCATATTTATAATTACTCTCATATAAAAAACTTTACTGTATAGTCTGATTTTATTTTTACTTTGTAACATATTAAAGTTTCATTTTTAACAATATGGAAATCACAGAAATTTCCACCCCACTAACTGAACTTAATCAGAAGCCAGCTGGTTCGGAAACCTGGAAACCGCAGCCACAGGGTGCAGTCTTCCTGATATACAAGAGCACACTGGGAGAAAAGCCAGAATCCCTCAGACCAAGTGTTTCCTGTGAATTGGGATAGTCTGTCTGCTGTAACAAATAGGTCAGTATTTTTGGAATGGTTAAAAAGCAATAAAAGAGTGTTACTATTCACTTAACGGAACTGAATAGATTCATATATTCCTAGAACATTTCTGTCTTCCTACAGAAAAAAAAAAGACTGATAGAAGCATTCAGTCTCAACCCATGCCTTCCTGGGTTGTTCTGGTTATTGCTTCCAACTCTAATAGCCAGAAGGATGCACATGGTGATGGTCTTCACATGCCAGGTCTGGAAGCAATGTTCATTATTTTTATTTGCATCTCAATGTCCCAAACGGTTATAAGGCCACATCTACCTGCAAGGGAGACTGGGAATTATGGTTTATCTGTGAGCCTAGAAGCGAGGAAAGAAGCTGGGTTTTGATGAGTAAATAGTAGCTGTTACTCTATTTTTAATAACAGATTTCAGAAATATTCCTTTAAAAATAATATAATTTACATGTAGAATTTTGAGAATCAAAAATTCTCTAACTATATTATGAATGTGGCATAGAAGGGAAGTGATGATATTTGACTATGTGAATACATTCCAAGACTATACTAGTAGACACGGTAAACGATCAGATCCTGGTATCTGGAGGCAGAATCAACTCGTGCAAGATATATGTTATTGTATTAGTGATTTAAATGTCACCAATGGTACTATATTACAAGTGGAATGATTTTCTGAAGTGGCAAACAAATTTGGTAAAGTGACAAATAAAGCAATTGTTCCTTCTGTTTATAGAATAGTCATATTCTAGAAATTTTAGTGTTTATTACAGTGGTATGAAAACACTTTATATGTAAAATGATTCAGTTTCCAGTATATGATAAGTATGTATGGGTTCATTGAAATATAGTGTAAATATTATAATTACATTAAATTATTTATCCTATTGGAATGTGTAGAGAGATTTCTGAAAGTTATGAGAGCCAAGAGACCATAGCTAACTGCCAAATGTCAATAACCTACTTCATCACTGTGATTAAATATTCTATCACAATTTAAAAGAATTCTCCATGGAGGTTTGTACTGTCTCTATGGAGAACCACTAGTGTATAGGACCTATGTCTAACCTGCCTTCTGGCTGAGGTCTTCCTGTTAAACCCTCCATTTATAGCCCATAACTGGTGTTTGTTTTTTTTTTGTACTTCCAAGGGTTGATAAGAATTTTCAGTGGCAGGGGCAGGAAGTAGTGCACACTTTGTCAAGTCATCGCTGGCTGAATACACGGTACTTGCTGAATTGATCCAGTTTTCAGATCACCATACCATCTACTAGAGTCATTTCTATTCTGCTTCTTTTCAACCCAGGAATGGAATGGTGCCATGCTCTCCAGTTTCTGGAAAAAAATCCTCACAACCACCCCAGTCCCAGAAACCATTTGTCTTTGAGACAGATTTGACTGAAGGTTTGGTAAGCAACATTGCAAAATCACAAACAACTTTTATTAGATGTTAGGATTAGAAATACTACTGTAAAATATGTCTACCCCATAATTCTCTCTCTCCTCTCTGCTTTGGAATCCCCTAATTTTCTTTTAATTTTTAATGCAAAGCTTTATTGTGTGTGTGTGTGTGTGTGTGTGTGTGTGTCTGTCTGTCTGTCTGTCTGTCTTTGGGTACTCATGCCCCCACTTCTATCATAAATACTTACAAGAATATTTTCTGATCCTCACTATTAGGAATATCTACTCTCTAATATTTCCACTATCAGCATAATTACATTCAATTTATATGCTAAAAGGCCAAGCAGGCCACCAAAGTGTTCAGTTGTATATCTCTAACTTAATAGGGTGTAATTTTCACTGTGGGGAACTAAAGGAAATTGTCCTGCATCAGTACTCAGAGGTGTCAAGTGAAATTGACTTGAAAGTCTGTACTTGCCACCAATTTATGCTCCCTGTACTGTAACTTTTGTTTGCTTTCTATTCACATAAGTAGAATGCTGAGTATAGTTAATAGTTAACATATTTTAATAGTAAAAGATCATGATAATGAAAAGAACAAAAATGATGCTAGGTATGAATGATGATCACAAGATAAGGCATGTAGGTCCAACCTAAAAGGGTCTTGAAGCTCCACTGTACCCAGGACTGACCTTTAATAGCCATGTCCCCAGAATCAGGGGTTAATGGAGTGAGGGCAGTTCTTTCCACCTTACAGAGTCTTAGGAGAATTTATGGAATACGAGAGTAGCAGTGTGGGAGTAGGTCATGTTATTTTCCAATTCCACTCTGAGAAATAAGTTATAATAACAGTGTATATAGCCTACACCTGTCATCTTAAATGTATTATAATATCTTTTTTAGCTGAAATGCTCCTAGTAATAATATGAATTAATTTCAGAGTGATACAGGAGGAGTGAACCTGTAAAATTGACTTTCAATTTCTAATTTGGAGATCTTTCCCAAGAGTGTTCATCAGGTGTGATCTTATCATCTTTAGGTGGATCCTAGGTAGCTATGAAATTTATCACTCAACTATTAGATATGAAACTCATTTCAGCTGTCACCAGTAGAAGACCTCTACTTGCATTTGGGAACATTTAATGTCTTGTCACTAGAGTTAGTGCATTCTTAGATTCCTGAAATACATGTATCAGAATCAAGACAAATTTTCACTTAAAAGTGTCTTAGATGTCACAGTTTTTCTTTTTAGGCCTAGGACCTACATAATAGAAAATCAGAAAATGAATGAATAAAGCATTTATAAGTCATTTCTATCCTATATCCAGGTTTAGACAACTTGAAAGAATAATAAGACCTAACAAATTTGCTAACCAGATAGTCACTTTCCCAGGACTGTGAGGGGTCTGTGAGCAGTTTGGGAACAGAGTTCTGAGAACTTATGCTAATGAAATAGGTCAAAGGCAGAGACTAAAGAACCAACAAAGCCAATCTAAATAAATGGTTAGTCACTTGGAGTTTCTTAACTTGACATCTTTATAACTGAAGCTGTGCCTTAGAAAACCTTAACCTGGAATAGATAGATGTTAGTGATAGACTGGCATTTTTGCATTGATCAGGTTCTCAGAATAATTGATTAATTTTTCATTTTGACTCTGTAGCTGTTGTTTAACTATACTTAATTGTATAGGGATATAGCTTGTCTAAAATGCGGGTGAAATGCAACCACAATTATGGAAATTCTATCCAAATCATGTTAATAATGACGGCTTTTTAGCTTGTCTTCTAAACTCTGTAAAATTCAAAACTACTTATCTACTAATTGTACTGTGTCTGCTTCCAAAAAAGATGCAAGGTGGCTTAAACTGGAACACAGCTTAGCAAAACAACAACTATGAAGTCTATCTCACTGAAGTAAAAAATATAATTTTTTTCTATTTATTTCTATTTTATTTTATTTATTATTTTTTTCTATTTTCTATTTATTTCAATAGAATTTATTTCTATTTTCTCCAGTAAATGCAGAGGTTGGGAGGCAGGAAAGATGGGGAAAGTTTGGTCAACTGGTATGAAGAAGAAAGAGTAAGTTCTGGTGTTCTATTGCACAGTAGAGTAACTATCATGAATAATAATGTGCATTTCAAAATCACCAGAAAGAGAAGATTTTGAATGCTGCATTACAAAGAGACAACAAATGTTTGAGGTGGTGGATTTGCTAATTTCCCTAATTTGATCATTATGCAAGGTATACGTGTATGAAAAGCTCACGTGTACCCCATATATTTGCACAAATATTATGTAACAATTAAAAATAAATAAATAAATGTAAACAATTAAAATATGATTTTTACATATGTATTACTTACATGACGACTTTCTGTTCAATTCCTAACTCAAGGGCCATACCTGAAATGTTCAAATACTGGAGCCATAAAGGAAAAAAATCAATCTCTTATGAGCTAGATATGAATTAGTCAAAGAAAACATGTTTTATGTTTCAGTTTCAGCTTAGACTTCATTTTCTAAAATCCGTGAATCAAAACCATGGGTGACATATCTGGGGCAAACACACAAAAGCAAACAATGATTTTATTATACTGCATCATTTCCCCAGGAATAGTCACAGTACATATTAAACATCTTGAAAAGGATGAGGCTGTTCAGAATTGATCTCTTTAGGCTAATATGGATTGGCATAGTATATCAGCACACATCACTATCATTTTGGAAAATCTCAAGATAACAGAATAATGTAAATGAATGCTCTATGAAATTTAAAGCGTCATTTCCCCAGTCTTTGAAGATTGGCTTGCTCCTTTTAGGTGGTGGTCTCCACATCTCCCAATTCTCAGCTCCTACTTACTCTTACTTTCCATCCATCCCTTTCTCCCTCCCTCGTCCTTTGCAATATCTTCTAGTCTTTTCATCTATGAAATGAGAAGCCAGAAGAAATACATGGTTCATTTTCTTCTAAATATACTCAAATTTCTATTTAAAATAATCACTTCCTTCTGTAATTGTTTTAGAAGCAGTAAGCTGATTCACAAACCACAGCTAATAACAAAATCAACTCAATTTATTTCTTTCTAGTAACTGCCTAAGGCACTGGCTAATGGTAAGAGAAAGCCACATAGAATGTTGCAAAGGGGTAAAAACAGCCACAATTAAATAGCTTTTGTTACACCAATGTTTTAAAAGGTAATTCTACTTCTTCAGAGTTGGCAAGAATTTGTAAGAGAAGGAAAAGAGAAGGTCATTTTCCATGCTCTTCCTCACATGGTACACCAAAAAGAGTGCTCATTTGAACTGACAAAAGCTAAGAACATTGATTGTTCTCTAGCCACAGGGGATAGAAGTTTCCAGGGAATTAATTCTTAATTAGTATATATACTTGTAATTTCATAGACTACTTGTAAGACACTCAAGAAGCAGATAACCACAAGAAAGAGAACTGGGATTCCTGAGGCAAACTGAGTTTTTATTTTTTCCAATCTAAAGCATTCAAAAGGGGTGACATGTTAAATTTTGTAACATGTAGATGGAAGACCAATGAAATCTTAAATGTTTGTCTACAAATTCTTTGGAACACTCCCTTTTTTATAAGAGGTGATCGTTAATTCACTGAGTGTGGACTGAATTCAGCATTTCACTTTAATCAACTAAAGTATGCTTGAAAAATAGGGGTCACTCCCTACGTTAGGTTATAAAAAGCCCAGAGATTTTGTTTTGGGAACTCTTTCTTGAATGATTCCCTGTGTGAGAATCCAGATGATATGTAGAGTAGAGCAATAGAAAAATCCTTATGAAGTGCACTGAAGCCTCTACTCAAAAGCCATAGAGTGATCTTGGAAGCAGGTTGTCCAGTCTGGTCAGGTACCTGTGGTGTTGGTGGACAACTTGACTGCAAAGCTTGAAAGAACCTTGGGCAAGAAACATGCAGCTACTACCTCTTCCAGTTTCTTGATGGAGAAACCTTGAAAAATTCAAAACAAAAGTGTTTATTGTTAAATTACTAAGTCTTAGAGCAACTTGTTATGCAGCATAGATGACCAACTGCAATTACTAGTCCAAACTGAGTCTAGACAAAATAATTAGTTAATTAAGTAGAAGTGGGAAGTCTTGGCATGCATCTGTTATCTTTGGTGTAACTTGGGCCTACTGTCCTTCAGTAGCAAGTAAGGTAGGAACTATGCCCAAAGGAAAGACAATCTGAACACTTCTGCTCTCTTGTCCCCCTTTTTAATCTCTCCCAGTATTTAAAGAACACAGAAGTGTTCAGAGTCTAATTTTCATGGCCCAGCTAGACCCCCGAGGTATCTTTCTAAAGTATGTGTACTTACACATGAGATTACTTGGGAAAAGGACATCTTTCTTGCATCTAAAAAGACTGGATAACACCATATTTTTTTCCAATCCATGTGTAAAATTTTTTCTATTCATTTATCATCCTTTCCAATTCCCTTTTCAATGATATCTGATCCCAACTGGAGAGGAGGGTAGGTTAAACACATCTTTAAAGTGGAAGTTGACGCATCAAAATGTGCTGCTCCTGTCTTTTGCCGCAGTGAGTATAACATATGGACAGCCCCAGCTGCTGTTCGGTGAATCCATCTGTGAACCCATGCTTCTCACAGCGGCTCTCACTGGAAGTCAGAAAGTATACTGCAGGGAAGCTAGGGCTGGGCCATTCTTGCAAGATGGAGGTTCTCTGTCATAAGATTCTTCTGACAGGTAACTAGGTCAAGAACTTCCTATCAGCCTGCCTAAAATATTCCTTTTAAAAATGCTTTCTTTATTACATAAGACCAATAAATGCTACTTCTAAGTTCAGTTGTTTGTGCATCTCTACATTTTTTTTCAAAATGTCATGCCTGTGATATTAATGACAACTACTTCCAAGTGTAAGGGAGTAGTACAATTAGGGATCCAAAACATTCTCAAAGCTGTGCCTGAGACTGCCTATGAATGTCCTACCCACCTTGCTTCTCAGATGTGACAGGTGCAGTTGTCCTCACCTCTCCTAATGCTTTCCCCCATTTCTTCATTCACATGGGGGCTTTTCTCAGTAAATACCTTGTATATCTAAACTCGGAGGCAGCTTCTCAGAGGATCCCCTAATTCTTCTTTCAATTCTAAGTCATTCAGGATGGCTGAGTTTAAAGGAATTTCCAATGAGCCAAACACTATATTGCTAGAATTCTATATCATGATTTGCAGATTAATAACCTATGCAGTAAGTGTTAATTGGCTTACCTTATCCTATATCTTATCCTATATCTTGATCATGATTTCACAGTAAAGGTAATGGAACAAGGACAGGATGTACATAGATGTAAGGAGTCATATTCATTCTCCTTTTTCTTTTACTAACAAACCCATTACATTCAAGGCAGTGACATCCTACCCAAAAACAAAATTACAATTTTCATTTTGATATATTAGTCTATGTGATTGTCAAGGAGGAGAATTATCTTTTCCTCACTTACCTTACATTTATCACTGGGCCCCTACAACAAAAGATAGTTTAACAAGAGAAAAGCACACAAATTAACCTATTATAAGTTTTACATGACAAGAGGGCATTCATAAGAGAAGAAGACCTGAATAAATGGATCAATTTGTGATTGATTTCTTAATGCCAGATTTGGTGAGGAAGTGGATAGTTGTGAAGAAGTATGATTAGATGAAGTATGATCTAATGATAATAAATTAGGAGGAAATTAGTGAAGCCTATTAGTTCAGAGTCTCTGGATGTTTAGAAATAAGGATGTTTCTTTTCTCCAGGTATAGGGAACTCCTGCTTAATTGGTTCCTTACTGAGTGTAGCAGACACCCATACCACATTTCTCTTCAAAAAATGTACTTTGTCATAACAGCAGCCAGCTGTGCTCACAGTAGCTGTGCTAGAGGAATACAGGAAACAATCTTTGTGTTCACTCACTTGGTATGATGAACAGCAAG
The DNA here is from genome assembly GCF_000247695.1 of Heterocephalus glaber. The sequence continues at coordinate 27,890,556 of NW_004624744.1, forward strand.
GTGTATGCATGTGTGTCAGAGTGGAAACAGGTGAGTCTTATCCATGTTATGTGTCATATTATATTTTTGTGTATTTATAATTTTTTATTAATTAAATTTATTGATACATTTTAGGTATACAATATGATGACATTCATCATTGAGAATCTGTACTTGTACATGATATAGCTTGGTTCTTAATTTTTTTCCTATTCCCCTGCCTTTCCTTCAGCCCCTCCACCCCTCCCTATTTACAAAGATTTTGTTTCCATTTTTCCCTTTTTCTATATTTTTTCCTTTCTCTTCTTTCCTTTTCTCTAAACCCCCCCTCCCCTTCAACTTCCTCTTTGGACCTTTTGTAATTTTTTTACAATGATAAAAGATTATAGTATAATCTAGACAAATAATAATATAATATAGTATAATATAATATAATATATAATAATATAATATAATAATATAATATAGTATAATATAGACAAATAAGATAGATCTAAATACACTGATATATCCAGAACTATTGGTAAGGTACACTGCTAATCTTTTTTTAGAAGGGATAGGAATATATATGAGAAAATGAAAAAAGGGTGAAATATATTTTTTAATTGAATGCTTTGTTTTTATTTTTCTTGTAGAATTAGCCCATTTCCATACAATATTGAATGAAAATCTGCTTTTACAATTTTGGGAGGAGGTTGAAAATGAGTCACCAGGTAACTCAGCTACTGATGATTACTTGGATCATGTAAGCCAAAGAAGTTAGCAAAATATGGCAGACAGGTAAGTACAGAATGAGGACCTTGATGCAGATAAGGAAGAAAGTAGTAATGTAAATAAATATTTGACTAGTCAAAATGGTCATGTATAGATGAGTGATCAAACATTAGAACTAGGTCAGGAAATGTTATTAGGATTTTGCCAGGGGTGAAACCTATTGGACAGAATGTCAACACTGTGATTCAATGTTGAAAACAGTTGGAAAGGACAATATGCTACAAGATGATTCGAAATACACTAATAAAATACAAGTAAAACATTCCATATCCATCAAGTTCACAATAGAGAAATGTATAGTTCAGTCTTTGGGTTTCAAAAGACATAACATTGGCCTTCTCTATGGCAAGGAAAAACAAATAAAAAAAAGTAGTGTTGATTCTGTCAACATTACAGCAAGGTGATAAGACAGTGAAGCCAGGTGTGCTGGTGCACTCTTGTAATACCAGCACTCAGGAGACTCCTGTGTGTTCAAGGTCAGCCTGTGCTACATAGTTCAAGGCTAGCCTGGACTACATAGGGAGACCCTATCTCAAAACAACAAACAAACAAACAAACAAAGATTGATAGTGAATCCCCAAGCCAAATGAAGCCTGAAATAGTCACATTTTACAATAAAATGAAAGATGGAATAGATGTTGTTGACAAGTTATGAAGCAACTATAATTTCACTCAAAACACAAAGCATTGGCCAATGGTTGTGTTTACTCCATTCTACACTTCTTAAGCATAAACAGTTTTATAGTTAACAAAGAAAATAACAAGTACAAAATATCACACAGAAATTTTCTTAGAGGATTGGGACTAGAATTGACTAATGATCAATTACAACAGAGGAAGAACAATATGTATCTGCCCAAAGAACTCTGCCAAAGAATTCTGGAGCAGACCAGTGGACAGGTCAGTGAAACATTACAAGAACCTCCTAAGAAAACAGGAAGACAAACAAGATGTCAAGTACGTCCGACCAAAGAAGACAGGAAAACAAAACACACGTGCTGTCAGTGTAAGTGAGACTTATGTATGGAACATGCTATGTCATGTGTGAAGTTCGCCTTAGGTTGGATAATTGAAGCAAAGATTGTTTCTGTGGTAGCTTTGATTGTATTTTCATTGTAGTTCACATAGGAATTTATTTCTGCTGTTATTTTTTAGATCTTGTAAGCAGGTAAACAGTTGGTGTTGAAAATGTTGAAGTTTATTTTAAACAGTCATTATATATGAAAAATTTAAGATTTTATTTTATTGATATTTTATTTTCCTGTTAAGTACACATTGTTTAATATAATCAAACTCATACAATTAAAATTAATAATTCATCAGTAGAAATACTTATAAAAAATAAACATGTGCATTACACATCCCCATAATGTGCCTTTTCCAAAAACTTGCCATGATGCCACTGTGGCTTTGTGAGGGTATTGGTACAGTTAGAAACAAACGAGCTGAGCCACGCCCTTCCCTTCATTCAAATGTAAATGTCACATCACCCTAATGATTGTCTGGGTTTAGGGTTAGGTCCACCTTAATGATTACCCAGGTTTCAGTTTAGGGCAACCCTAATGATTGTCTGGGTTTAAATTAGGAAGTCACACAGATTACTGACATCAGAGAGAGACAGTGGGAGGCACCTTAATCCTGGAATCACTTTTTCCCTTCATCCTCTTTTTCCATTTGGCTTTCTCCCTGTTTCTCCTTCTGTCCCATGATCTTCAATCAATGTAGCTACATACTACATACCATGAGGTGTATGCTTGGCAATTCTGCCTTGTCGTACATAAGAACCTGGATTATTTTTGGCCCACTCAACTGTAACATGATCTCATCCAGGGAAAGGTCAAAAAATCTATTCTCCGTTTTATGACTTCAGGGAAGAAACTTAAGAGGAAAGTGGTAGTGACCTTCTTGCTTTTACTTTTTCTCAAATTTTATATTTTAGGGCAGCATGTCCTAAAGCCCATGATTGTGTAAGGAGAAATTTCTAAGTAAGGAGGGCTTTAAGTAAATTCCATAGAGAGTCCTAGGGCAGCTGGGACATTGGATACTTTAACTGTTCATCACCTTTCTCTTTACTCCTGTCTTTAAGGACAAAACTGCAGCTGGAGTTTGAGAGGGCTTCTTCTCAACATGATGTGGTTTTTAAGAAGAAAACGCATACTTAAAATATGGTAGAAACTTCTGTTTTTCTAAAAGCTCAGTTATTTGAGGTCATTGTTACCATTGAAACTAACCGTACTTCAGATTATGAGACTAACGTGCTACCTACTGCGCTAACTAACTGTACTTAGTAAACAAACTCATTTGATAATCACTACCAGTTATCTCTGCATGCTAACCAATTACCAGCATCCCACTCACCCTAATGGACAGTATAGCTAATAGTTAATATCTTATTTCAATAACTTATCTTTTAACTTAAGCAAAAATAAACATAGACAAATTTGACAGTTTGGGCATCTGTATTAGAGTAGTTAGTCACATTATAAAAGATTTTATACCCATAGGTGTTCACTTTAGTATTCTATTAAGTATATTCTACTGCATTTCAATATTAATTCATAGGTCATTAAACTCATGCTAGACATTGATAAAAGGGAAAAAGACAGGCTAATAGTCAAACTACAGCTGAATTCTGTGGGTTTTTTTTTTCTATTGAAAAAGAATGATTAAGGAAAAAGAAAGCTCTGCTAATGATCACCTTAGTGCAAGGTTGTGATGCCCACCATTTGAGGTCTGCCCACTTTTCACCTCAGTCTGTAAAAGGTTGTTGAATATCCACTGACTATAATAGTCACGCTTATGTGATAGAACCTTCTGGTTTCCTATTCCAGTCTATTCTCTCTCCCTCAATTTAATCATAGTAAAGGAGTAAGTGAAAGTTTCTTATGGCAGTCCACATGGAAGGTGCATTTTCCTCTTTTGCAACTAGGTCCAGTTGTGCAATTAATTCATCAGCTTTTTTTAAAGAAGACAATGGTTTTGCTAAACTGCCCCTGTATACATTACAAGCTAGAAAAGGTAGGTTCCCATTAAACTTAATAGTGAAGATGTAGAGGAGAAAGAAATAGAAAGGACTTGGACCTCCATGATTCAGTGGGATAGATTGGGGGGAGGGAGGAGATTTGTCCCAGACAGCACAAACTCTAGTTATATCACTGCAATGATTTATTAGCAGTAGTTGTCCTACATTCTGAGTTGTTCAGTGAATGACTCAGGAAAAAAACTTAATTTCTTTATTTTTTAAGCTATCGGGCTCTGAAACCTCTTTGACAACTTCACACCTACGCTGGGTCATTACATTTGTTTAGGTTTTCTTAATTTCTTTCAATAGTATTTTTTTGGTCTCAGTGCAGAGAATCTTTTCCTTAGTGTTTTATTTTTATTTTTATTTACATTTTTGTTTGTTTTGTTTTATACTGTCCTGGGGATAAAATTAGGGCCTTGTGTATGCTAGTTTAGTTGTTTTATAACTGAACTACATCCCCAGCCTTGAAATCACTTTCAAATTACATATTTATTACTGTTATTGCAAGTATATACAAATATATTTGATTTTTACATATTAAACGTGCATCTAGAAGCTTTCCTAAATTCACTTATTAATTTTAATAGCTTATCTGTAGTTCCTTACTTTCTCTATTATGCTACCCTGAATTGAGATACCTTATTTTCTTCTTACCTGGCTTTCTCAAATGTTATTTCTTTGGGTTGTCTTATTGCAAATTTCTAAGACTTCCTGTACAGTAATGAATAAAAGTGGTCTCATAACACTTCTCACACTTCAGTGTGCACATGAAACACCTGGAGACCTTAAACTGATTAAGTTTGGAGTGGGATCTAAAATTCTGCATTTTTAACAAACTTCCTCATGTGAAGATGGGGATCTACAATTCTTATTTTAAATAGGAACATCACTGTGAATATCCTTGCTTGATTCTTATGTCACAAAGGGGTGGAACATTCCAAGTGTCAGCCTTACACATGTATCAAGGGGTTTTATGTTTGTTTTTGTAGATATCATGTATCATATTAAGAAATTTCTGCTTTTGTTTCTAGTGCATTTGTGAAAATTATTGAGCATTGGATTTTAGTATATTGTTATGTCGATTTTAATGAGATTGTAATATAATTTTCTGCAGGATTATGTTAAGGTGTTGAATTATAATTAGTAATTTTCAATCTTAATCAATATTGCATTTCTTTTTTTAAATTTTATTTTATTGGTAGATTTTAGGTACACAATATAGTGACATTCATCAATGGAAATTTGCACCTTTACATAATCTCTCTTGGTTCTTATTTTTTCCCCATTCCCCCACCCTCCCTTCAACTCCTCTATCCCTCCACATTTACAAAAACTGTTTCCATTTTTTCATTTTCTCATATTAATTCCATTCCCTTCTTTCCTTTTCACTACCACTTCCACTTCCCCTTCCCCTTTGCCCCTTTTCTGCCTATTTCACATTATCTATTATATCTTTTAGTCCTTATTTACACTTTCAGTTTCTCACACTAGAGAAACGATTTGGCATTTACACATGTGTGTCCTTATTTATTTCATTTAAGAATATCACCTTGATGTGCATACATTTAGCTAAAAATGTCTCTAATTTTTCATTTTTTGTGGCTGAGTAGTACTCCATTTTATTTAAAAAACCACATTTTCTTGATCCAGTCTCCAGTTGATGGGCATTTGGGCTGTTTCCAAGTCTTAGCTGTTACAAACTGTGCTACTATGAACACGGGTGCACATATATCACTGTGGTATAATTCTTTTAATTCTTTGGGGAAGATACCCAGCAGGGTCAAATGGGACTTCCAGTCCTAGTTCTTTGATGTATCTCTGTACTGATTTCCACAGTGGTTGCACCAGACTACATTCCTTCCAGCAGTGGAGTAGTGTTCCTCTTTCCCCAGAGCCCCACCAGCATTTGCTATTCGCTGACTTCATGATAGCAGTCATTCTTTCTGGAGTGAGATGGAATCTCAGCATTGTTTTCATTCGCATCTCTTGAATGACCAGTGATGTTGAACATTTTTTCACATATTTATTTGGTGCTTTTACTTCTTTGTCTGAAAAATGTCTGTTCATTTCAGATGCCCATTTTTGGCTTGGGTCTTTAAACTTGGGAGGCCTGATTTTTTAAAATTCTTTATAGATTCTACATAATAGACCTTTGTCTGAGGAGCAGTGGGTGAAAATTTTTTCCCACATTGTGGGTTGTCTCTTTACTCTGTTGGTGGTTTCTCTTGCTGTGTAGAAGATTTTTAGTAAGAAGAAATCCCACTTGCTGATTGTTTGTGCTAGTTCACAGGCAACTGAGGTTTTGTTCATAAAATCTTTTCCTACACCAATGTCTTCAAGAATTCTACCTAACCTCTCTTCCATCTGGTTCAGGACTTCTGTTTTAATATTTAGATCTTTAGCCCATTTAGATTTTAGTTTAGTGCATGGTGAGAGATAAAGGTCTAGTTTTAATTTTTGGCAAGTAGAAACCCAATTTTTCCAGCACCATTTATTAAAGAGGCTATCTTTCCTCCAGTGAGGGTGTTGGGCCCCTTTGTCGAAGATGAGGTGGCTGAGTGTGTCTGGGGTTGTTTCTGCATCTTCTAATCTGTTCAACTGGTATTCAGATCTTTTTCTTTGCTAGTATCATGCTGTTTTTATCACAGTAGCTTTGTAGTATAGCTTCAAGTTGGGGGTTATAATACCCCTTGCCGGGTCTCTGTTACCTAGAATTGCTTTTGCTATTCTGGGTCTCATCTTGTTCCAAACGAATTTTTGGATTGTTTTCTCAAGGTCTATGAAGTATGCTGCTGGGATTTCAATTGGGATTGCATTGAATCTATATAATAGTTTTGGAAGTATGGCCATTTTCACTATGCTGATCCTTCCTACCCGGGAGCAGGGGGGCTGTCTTTCCATTTTCTGATATCATCTTCAATCTCTCTTTTCAGAGTGCTATAGTTTTCAGAGAAGAGGTCTTTGATTTCTTTTGTTAGGTTGATTCCTAGGTATTTCAGTTTTTTGGATGCTATTGTGAAAGCAATTGTTTGTCCTATTTTTTCCTCTCAGTGAGTCTGTTGCTCATGTAGAGGAAAGGTATTGATTTTTATGTGTTGACCTTGTATCCTGCTACTTTACTGAATTTGGTTACTAAGTCTAGAAGACTTTTGGTGGAGTTCTTGGGGTCTTCTATATAGAGTATCATGTCACCTGCAAATAATGACAATTTCACTTGTTCATTTCCTATCTTTATTCCTTTTATTTCTTTCTCTTGTCTAATTGCCATGGCTAATGTTTCCAAAACTATATTGAACAAGAGTGGTGATAATGGACATCCTTGTCTTGTTCCTGATTTTAGTGTAAAAGATTTCATTTTTTGACCATTTAGTATGATATTGCCTTTTGTTTTTTCATAGATGGCTTTTACCAGATTGAGGTAGAGACTGTCTATTCCAATTTTTTGTAGGATTTTTATCATAAAAGCATGTTGGATTTTGTCAAATGCTTTTTCTGCATCAATTGATATGATCATATGATTTTTGTCCTTGGCTCCATTGATACAGTGTATTACACTGATTGATTTGCATATGTTGAACTATCCCTGCATCCCTGGTATGAATCCCACCTGGTCAGGGTGTATGATCATCTTGATGATCTCCTGCATTCTATTTGCCAGTATTTATTAAGGATTTTTGCATCTATGTTCATTAGTGAGATTGGCCTAAAGTTCTCTTTTTCAGTTGGGTCTTTCTCTGCTTTGGGATCAAGGTGGTGCTTGCTTCCAGGAATGAATTTGGGAGTATTGCTTCCCTTTCAATTTCACTGAAGAGTTTAAACAATAGTGGCAGCAGTTCCTCTCTAAATGTCTTGTAGAATTCAGCAGTGAAGCCATCAGGACCTGAGTTTTTCTTAGTTGTTAAGTTTATAATTACATTTTGAATTTCATTGATGATACTGGGTTGGTTATAATTTTTAGGTCATCTTCATTCAACTTTGGTAATTCATATGTATCTAGGAATCTGTCCATTTCTTCTGTGTTTTCCATATTATTGTGTGTAGGTTCTCAAAGTAGGTATTGATGATCCTCTGGATTTCTGCTGGGTTCATTGTAATTTCACCCTTTAAATTCCTAGCATTTGGCCCTCTTCTTTCCTTTTTCTGATAAGGTTGAATAAGTGTTTTTCAATTTTTGTTTATTCTTTCAAGAACCAACTATTGGCTTCATTGATTTTTTATATTGTTCTCTTAGTCTCCATTGCATTGATTTCTGCCTTGATCTTTATAATTTCCTCCCTTGTATGAGCATTGGGTTTGTCCTGCTCTTCTTTCTCTAGAAGCTTGAGGTTCAGCATCAGGTTGTTTAATTCAGCTCACTGTGTTTTCCTAATATGAGTATTCAGTGCTGTGAATTTCCCTCATAAGACTGCTTTCATTGTGTCCCATAAATTCTGATATGTTGTATTGTCATTGTCATTGAATTGAAAGAACTGTCTGATTTCTTCTTTAATTTCCTCTGTGACCCATTGGTTATTCAGAAGTGTGTTGTTCAATTTCCACATGTCTATGAAATTTTTGTGGTTTCTTCTGCTATTGATCTCCAATTTCATCCCACTATGGTCTGATAATATACAGGGGATAACTTCAATTCCTTTTCACTTACTTAAATATATTCTGTGATGGAGTATGTGGTGTATTTTGGAGAATGACCCATGTGCAGCTGAAAAGAATGTGTATCCTGATTTTGTGGGATGGAGCACACTGTAAACATTTGTTAAATTCATGTGTTCAAGAGTTTGATTGAATTTAAGTATTCTTTTGCTTATTTTTTGTCTAGTGGATCTATCCATTTAAGACAGTGGGTATTGAGTTCCCCCACTACTATTGTGTTAGTGCTTATATGATTTTTCATGTCCGTTAGTATTTGTCTTATATAATTGGGCACAGTAGTGTTTGGTGCATAGATATTTATGTTTGTCATCTCTTCATCTTGGACTGTTCCCTTTCCAAGGATATAGTGTCCTTCTTTGTGTCTCTTAATCAGTGTTGTTTTGAAATCCACTTGATCTGCAAAGAGCATAACTACTCCTGCTTTTTTTCAGGTTCCTGTCGCATGGAGTACTGTCTTCACCCGTTAACTTTCATTCTATGAGTTTCTTTTTGAATTAAGTGTGTTTCTTGTATGTAGCGTATTGTTGGATCTTGCTTCCTGTCCCATTCTGCCATTCTATTTTTTTGATTGTTGAATTGAGACCATTAACATTGATGGTTATAAGTGATACCGGTTGACTTAGCATTTTCGTGACTTTTTCTTTTTGTTGGATTCACCCGCTTTGTGTTTCATTTCTTGTTGTGCCCAATGGATTCATTCTGCTGGGCTTCCTGGGTTTGTGATCCTCATTGTCTGCTCTGAGAATATTGTCTATAACTTTTCAGAGTGCTGGTTTGGTATTCATGAAGTTTCTAAGGTGCTCTTTGTCATGAAAGTATCTTATTTCTCCATCAATTTTGAAAGATAGTTTTGCAGGGTACATCAATCTGGGATGGAGACTGTTTTCCTTTAGGGATTGGAATAGGTCACTCCAAGCTCTTCTTGCCTTGAGGGTTTGCATTGAGAAGTCTTCTGGGACTCTGATGGGCTTTCTTTTGTTTGTGATTTGTTTCTTTTCTCTAACTGCTTGTAGATGTTTGTTTTTCTGTTGGGTTTCTGGAATCTTAAAAATTATAGTCTATGTGTAGGTTTTTTTTTTAATCATAGCTAGTTGGAGTTCTATATGCCTCACTTATCTGTATGTTAAGTTCTTTTCCCCTGCTTGGGAAGTGTTCTACCATTTCTCCTGTGAACAGTTAATTTTATGTTGTCTGCACTCTCTCCTGTTTCTTCATTGACTCCAATCAGTCTTATGTTATTCTTCTTTGCATTGTCCAGCAGTTGATGGATTGATTTCTCATGGTCCCTTACAATTTTAAAGCAATTTTTCTTTTCCTCATCAATAATTGCAATCTTATCTTCTATATCTGAATTTATGTCCTCACATTGGCTCATTCTGCTGTGTAGACTTTCAATTGAGTTTTTAATCTCCTGGAAATTTGTTTGCATCTATTTTATGGATTCCATTTGTTTCCTATGTTGGGATTCCATCATGTTCCTCAGTTCCACTCTAGATTTATTAATCATTTAATGCACTATGGGCACAATCTCTCCTGTTATCTGAGAAATTATTTCTGGTTTTATTTTTTTCCAGATCCTTTTTGCTTGCCAGTTCAGGGAGTCCAGGTGGTTGAGCATCAAAGTGTTCCATCTCGTTTCCCTTTGGGGTTGCCTTAGGTGATCTGGAAGTCTGTTTTTGAGGCCTGTTTATGTGTCTTCTCATTTCAATTGGGGGAGGGGTTGTTGCTGCTGATGCCGGTGTGGCTCACCTCCTCTGTGCTGGGAGCAGTGGTACTTTGGCCCAGAAGCCTCCTCCTCTGTGCTGGGAGCCAGTATGGAGCGTTTGTTCATAGAGGTTTCAGTCCGTAATTGGCTGGCTCCGTGGCAGGGTAGGAGAGAGATAACAGTCTAGGCATTCAAAGATAGCAAAAGCAGCTAATATTGCATTTCTGACATCAATTCAACTGTAGTATGATATATTATACTGTTTATATGATGTTGGATTCAATTTGCTAAATTGTTGTTTAGATCATTTATGTCTATATTAGTAAGTGAGACTGGAATGTAATTTTCATACCTTTTAATACTCCTTACAGGTCATAGCATTATGATCACATTGACTTTATAATTTAATTTGGGGAATGGTTCCTCTATTTTTATACTCTGGGAGCATTTGTATAAGAATGGTTTGTTTCTTCCTTAAATGTTTCAAAGAATTTTCTGGTGAAATGATTTTTATTTCTGTAAAGGTTTTTATTTAGGGAGCAACTTATTAGATAATTTTTGAAATTTATTCTCTTTCTCCATTCATCAATTTCAGTAAATAATATATTCCTAGGAATTTTTATTTAAAGTTTCAAATTCATTGCCATAAAGTTTTTCATGACACTTTCTTATTATCTCAAGAATTTCTGGTAATATCTCTTTTCACTTCTGAATTTGGAAATTTGTAGCTTATTTTTCCTTGATAAATTTTGCCAGATATTCATCATTTCAAATATCGTAAAGTAATCGAGTTAGGGTGAGTCAAATCTCTCCATTCATTCGCTTTCTACTTTACTGATTTACATATTGTCTTCATTTCCTTCTTCTGCTTTTAGTTTCTTTCTCTGTTCTCTATACTTTTGAGGTCATATTTAGATGACTGAATTTTCATACTTTTTTTCTTTTCAAGCATAATGAATTTAAAGTACAGAATTCCTTCTAATTACCAGTTCAGCTGTGTCTTGCAAGTTTTTGTATGTCTATTTTTATTATGATACAATAAAAGTATTTTCTATTATCTATTTCTTCCTTATACTTTGTCCAATCACTACCTTTAATTTCTATGATCTCCAGTATTTAGGAATTTTAGGTTAACTTTTTGATATAACTTTAAATGCTAATGCTACTATGATCAGAAATCATTCTGAATGACTTTCATTCTTTAAAAGTTTCTGAGATTAATTTTATACCCGGTATAGGCTTATGTTTTGTAATCTTTGTATACATGTTTACCTTTTCCTTACCTTCACATTGTATATTATTACTCCTTTCTAATCGTACATTTAGTTTAGGTCTCATAAAACAGTATTTTTATTTTTTTTAGTAACCTTTAGTCTCATATTACTTTGTCTTTATTTTTTTCATTAATTCCTGGAGTTTTGTGTTCTGTATAGAAAAAAAAATTCTTCTGTGAGAAAATTCCTTTATTTTTTAAAATTGTGGATGTTAGTATTTATCTGAAGATGTCTATATTTTACTGCTACTGGTGGAAAATTATTTTCAAAGGTATGATATTTTAGGTTCTGAATTATTTTTTTCAGCCTTTTAGAATTGTCATTTTATTGCCAAAGGATATCCACTGCTTCTTACAGGAAATTAGCTGAATTTCTTGTGGTTACTTCATTGAAAATAATACATTTTATTTCCTTCTGACTTCTAACCTTTTGTTTTGTCTTTCTTTTTTAGCTATTTTATGATGATGTATCCAGAGATGATGTGTTACATTACCTTACTTGAGGTTCACATTTTCTCTTGAATTTGCAAGTTGATATCTTTTACTGGTTTTTGGAATACTTTGATAATTATCTTTAGAAATATTGTTTCTTTTCTTCCTTTTCTGCCTTTCTGAAACTTCAGTTGCATATATGTTAGACCTTTGCACATTATAAATATAATATGTCTCTTATACCTTTGATCTTCATGTTTGGACTTGCATAGTTTCTCCTATCATATTATCAAGTTTATAAAATCATTGTTTGGTTGTGACAATTCTTTGGTCAAGACTATCTACTAGTGTTAAATTGTCTTTTTGGTATTTTGTGATTCTCTAATTTCCATTTGATTCTTTTAAGGTATTTTATTTCTCTAGTTAAATATTTCATTTTGTTATATACTGTTTTGAACATGATGTTTGTAGTTATTTTGTAATTTGCATCTAATGTCTCCAATGAATGTATGACCTGTAAATTTTGTATCAACTTTTTCCCCTTTTGGTCTTTTTGTATGCCTGTAATTTTTTTTTACCCTCAATTGCAGATATTGTACAAAATTTGAGATGGCTCAGGTGGATACATTTATTTTATCTTCTGGTAGGCACCCTAAACTGGAGCAGATCATCTTAATCTTACCAAGGAATTCACAAATGGAATTGCAGTTCTGTAAGTCTCTTTCTATTTCTGCTACTCTGTACTCAAGTTTTACTCTTCTGAGCCATAAGTGATTTTGAGGATCCTTCATTATTGGCAAGTCCTGAGTGCTTGTTAATGCATCTTCAGCATAGGAAGATTCCTAAAAACTTAACTTCTTTTCAGTAAATTTTTCTTGATTTCATTTTTTATTTTCTTGCACAACATAAAATGTGTCAAATGCCTACTGGGAAATGAAAATGTCTTGGACTTACATCTGTGTGCATTCTTTGTCTCAAGAAACTCCTTTATGGTTCAGATGGAAAACTTAAAATCAATTGTTGAACCAGATTTGTACATAGTTCAGTAGGAGCATACTTACCTAACATTCATGAGGCCCTGGATTCAATCCCTAGTATCCCCAAAACAAAATCAATTGCCAAATATTGACAATAGTTATGAATTTAGGCTGTATGTTGGAAAATAAGGAGATACTTTTTAATTCCTTATTTTACCAAAATAATTTTAAAGTGCTTTAGTATAAATTTCTTATATCTACAGAAATCTATTTAAATGTTATCATAAAAAAATATGGTTTTACTTATCAACAAATAGATGAGTTTAAGTAGCACCCAACCCTAAACCTAATTAAATCTGGGACAATATTTAATGGATTCTGCTTTTTAAGTCAACATAAACAGTACCAAATGGGTAGGCAACAACAAAAGCCAAAATGAAAAACAAGCATGCAAGATAGAGTTCTCTCTCTGGCATACACAAGAGCTAGAGACAAGATTGTTTAAACTTCTGATTTTGACTCACTGACAGGTTGCATTTTTAAAGTTAGTTGTTTTTATTAGCTGAAGAGTAAAGTTGGCATCCTGTTGAGATGAGTTTCAGTGAGGTTTATGGTTGTTCTTTCCATTTCTAGGCTCTTGTCCTATGAGAGATTATCCATTTCAAAAAGTTGTGCTATTTCAGCAATTTCTTGTTCAACATTGACAGTTGCCATTTCACAAATATTAGAGAGATTGAAAAGACCTATAAGATCATTAAATCCATCCCCCTGGCACTCTAGGCGAAGCAAGTGAAGCAAAACTATTATTTTTGTAGGTTATATTTGGTATGGTCGTTTCCAGTAAAAATAATATTGAGTGAAATGGGTGAGGGTGCCTAAAATAAGTGAAAAGTTTCTGGCAGAAGTTTTACTGTCTCTTTTCTTCCTTATCAGTCTGAATATAATTTATCATTAAGTGTCTATTTTTATATCCCAGATGCACAATTTAAAATAAATTCTAAGGTTTAATTTTTACTCTTCATTTAAGGTTTATATTCTGGTTAATTTCATCATTGACCCAATAATCTGAGACTGAGTGAAATTCCAAACCTAATAGCCATGGAAATCATTAGTCAATGTGTAAAGCAATAAGAATTATATAGAGTACATTATCTTTAATGTAACAATAATAGTTCCACAAATCTTCACATATTACTGAAGTTTAAAAGTGGAAAAGTTCTGTGGCTTGAATTAAATAGCTGAATATTATTAAAGTTCTTCAGACTTGTTTTTTCATGTTAATATTCCACATGATGAGATACTAAGTGGACCTACTTGCTATTCAATTATGTTCTGTATATTCATTATACTTAATTATAATTAAAATTTATAGATTTAGCATTTTATAAGTATTTACTTTTTCACAAAGCATCAATGGATCTCTCCCTAGTATACAAAATTAGCCAAAATAATAAATATTGTATTTAAGCAACCAATATCATTATAATCATAGAAATTTGAAAGTTACTTTGTGATCTTACTTATTATTAAATATTATTTAACCAAATCCACTAAAATTATTTTATAACATAAATTTTATAATATAAATCTGCCCACATATGAGTAGTAATCTCTCATAGGCAAAATCAAGACACCAACACTTACAAATAAAATAGAAGAAAAAAAACAGCAAGCAAATCAAGATTATCTATCTACAATTACACTATCATTAATAGCAGCCAGTTCAGGGCCGGGGATTTAGCTCAGTGGTTTCGCCACCTGCTGCGCAAGCGCAAGGACTATTCGATCCCCGGTACCCACCCCCCCACACACACACAAAAATAGCACCCAGTTCTGAAAATTTGGTTTCTAAAGTGCTGAAATAGGGTTGAAAAAACAAACATGTTTGTTTGGAGCTTTATTACATCATTTTATAACTTTTGCATGCAATGTTTGCGAAGCACAAAGAACCAAAAATTTAATTTAAAAATCTTTTAACAGCCTTTTTAAATGTTACAGAATAAATTATAATTTCCACTGTCATATGCGCTGTAGATGGCATACTCCAAAATGTCTATGAATTGCTGATACACAATAATTCAACATTATATTACTGAACCCTCAAATCACACTCAGAAAGCATGTATAGAGGCAATTTGAGCCCCTAAGGATATTTTGCACTATGTGAAGTTCAAAGTCAAGCATAGCTTGTGGCTACCCATACTCAATTATCAAATAATAAAATGTCATTTGCACAATTCCACTCCTTTTACCCTGCTTTGAATATGTAACCTAGTGTTATTTGAATAATTGAACAGATACTCATTAGTAAAAGCAAAATTCTCCCGGCATACATAAGATTTTAAAAATATTCATGAAAATATCTCCATAGATAGAGTCCTGTATTATACATGTAAGAATATAAATCCACATATGATATTATGTTATATTGATAATAATATTTTATCTCTAGAGAGTTTAACAAGATAGAGACTTTTTGCAGGAGACAAATTAATAGGTGAGCAAAGCTGCAAAATAAACCCATTAGGATAAAAGAAGAAACTCTTAAAAGATAAGTAAAGAAAAGCTTTCCTAAATAGATTTTATAAGAATAATTCACCCTCTATAAGGTACACTGGATAATTCTACCTCCTAGAGCCCAGATAGCATTTAATGAGGAAGTTTCTTCATTTGGCCTCAGGATTATGGATTTTTCTCATAATCTGAAAATCTTTCTACTTTGAATGTGATTGTACTTTAATATCTTAGGAAGGATTTTTCACACATCATTGCCTCTAAACACAAGACATCTCTTGTTGTTGGTTGTGGTGTTGTGATGCTTGCATTCCTGTGTACAAAATGTAGTCTGTTTGATTGATTGATTGATTGATTGATTGGTACTGAGGATCAAACTCAGGTCCTTGCCCTTGTAAGGCAGGCAGCGGAACCACTAAGCTAAATCCCCAGCCTTTGTAGTTTGTTTTAGAAGAAAAGTTGGCAGTGGTGAATTTATTGAGAAATTGCTTGTTGATTTTTGGATGGGTGTTCTTCTAAAGTACACAAAAATGTGAATTTGACCACATCCCGGTATAACCTTCAGTTCCAAACTCTTCATCTTCTACTTAGCAGGCATTTTTATGGTAATCATATGCTAGAATCTTAAATCATTAGGCACTTTGTAGATTATTTAATAATTTTCTCTCATTAAGGAGACACAAAACATAAGAAGGCATGACTTACTGACATTGTATTAAGTTAATATAAAAATGCTACCAGACACAAAGTGGTTCAGACTCCCAAGTCCATCCATATTTCCAGTGGTCTATAGCTCTACAGGCAGGACTGCCTTCTCAAGGTTTGGTCTGTTCTTTCCCACCTTAATAGTCAGGGACCACTTGATGTCCCAGAGAGGAGGTTGCACTTCTTGAGGGTCAAACTGCTACTCATCTGGCTCCTATGCTGTAATTCTGCAAGCCATTCTATGTTTCCTACTATAAAAAATGAAAACATAAATTTAGAAGTGAAAACACAAAAATGAGACATAAGTTAAATATAATTGCAGAAACTCAGCATATTGCTGAACTGCTTTTTATCAATTTAGGCACCCTTAAATTTGAATAAGAATAAAGAGTCAAGGTTTGAACTTTCTCCTAACTGCTTTTGAAAGGTTTGGTAAATTTCTTAACCCTTCTGTTTCTCATTTCCCTTATCTGTAATTTAAGAGAATTTACTAGATGATTCTTAAGGTCCCTTGCAGCAAATTTCTGAGATTATTTATCATGCAAAGTAAAGTGCAGAACTGAGATAACCACATAGCAGTTCCAAAGGATAAACAAGCCTCAATATTTTGCTGTATTTATTTGTAGATTTCAAATGAAAATTATTCATTAATCCTAAATCACCAGTAAAATTGACCCTACTCTTCCTTTACCCTGTGTGCCAGCCAAAACCCCATGCTTTCCTCATACACACTGAATCTAGTAGACCATGTTAGACAGAACACCGGATTGAGCTATGTGAAATTGGCATGCACTATGCTTATCTTACAGTGGATCCACTTTCCCTGTGGCAGAATCAAAACAGCAATACACACAAATGTAAATAAATGGAAAACTTCAAGGCTTATTTACATAACCACATTCTACTCTATTCATGAAGATGTTGCAATTAGAAATACTTTACTTGTCAAAGCTGGTCATTTAAAACTTATTCTCACTTTCCATTCCCTGTGAGTTTTTTTAAACTATGATTTTTAATCATGTCCGCCAAAAATAAGTTTAAGTGTCTCTTCAATTCATTTGCACTTTTACTTCTTTGGCTTTTCTTGGCAGTTGTTTTATTTTTTTTCTTGCATGTGGCATTAAATAGTTCTGCTCTGGTTTCTCTATATTAACCCTGGGGCTGAATTTTGCCTCTAACTGTACATGCCAACATGTCAGTGGTAAAATAAATTTTATCTGAGTTCTTTAAAGAGTGCTTAAGCCTATCAGTAGAAGAGTGTATACATCTAAAGAATAACTTGTTTAGCATTTTCTGTATTTCAAAAACTTTCCTGAAAGCATCCAAGTTTTAAAATGTCTTTCACTGAATCTCTTATTTCTCAGTGACACTAAAACAGAATTTTTTTCCCAATTAAATGTTGCCTTTAAATGCATCCTATATCTTCAAGCTTAGCTTCTTTCATTTTCTATTCAGTCTAGCAATGGACACTATATTCAACACAGGGATCAAGTAAATGCTTTATTGAGATGTAGACTCACCCCCTTTTCTCATCCTTTTCCCTTTTGATGTGATAACTTAGTAAATCCAGGTTGCTTTTGCTAATGTGGTTATGCTGTATGCTGATGGTTTTTCAGATTTTCCCACTATATCCTCCAAATCCTTTTCTGGGTATATGTTCTGCATAATTGGCTCCTTAATCCTGTACTTATTAGTTTGTATCTTTATACCTGAACTGCATTTGGCATTCTTTCCCTTAATCACCTGAAATTCAAGTCCTTTTCAATCTGATAATATTGCCTCTTATTATTTGCGAATACTTCAATTTTAGTAACACCAGTAAATTCAATGATATTTTCTCCTCTGCACAGGTCCCCAAATATGTTGGTCTTATTCCCCAAGCTCTGGAAAGCATGCTATTTCTAAACCACTTTGAGGACGAGCTTGCCCTCTATGGCTGTCTTTTTTGTCTACTACTGTTAAATTAGTTTTCTGCTACAATATACGATTTTACCTCCCATTCCCTGGGTTTGCCTTAGATATAAATCTTCAATGTCAAATCTTGTCAAAAGCTTTCAAAAATATTTTTCTTATCGATCAAGGCAGTGGTGCCATCCAAGAGCTCTGGAAGATTAGAGAAACATGGTCTCTCATGCATGAGTCTTTCTGTACTATCTCCAAGCAGTTTTGCTAGAATTCTCTATGTTCACAGAAAATCAATTAGACCCTTATGTTAGACACTGGGCAGACAAAGCAAGAAATAAACATTTCCAGTTTTATTGTGGAACATGATTGGAGTCAGAAGAATAGAACCCAATTTTCCCATGCCTTGTTTAAAAAAGACTACATGGTGGTGTGGGGGGTTTGCCATATAGGCTCACACTTGAATAGAGTACAAATGTGTGCAGCTTGGGAATTCATGTACTGGATGTGGGCTGACAAGGTTGTTTATAAACTTGAACTTTATTAAACATTAACTCTATGCAAGACCCTTTTCAAAGACATTTCCATTCCTGTAGCCTAAGGAATGGAAAGCACGTTTTTGGGGGAGGGGAGTTCCAGGAATCGAACGTGGGTCCTCACACTTGCACAGCAGGCAGCGAAAACACTGAGCTAAATCCCCGGCCAGAAAGCACATTATTTTGAAATAAATACAGACTTACAGAAAAGTTATAGAAATAATACAAAGAATTTCTCTTTTATTTCACTTCCTGTAGGGTTAGCATCTTGTGTAATCATAATTTGATTAACAGGGCGATAATATTATTAACTAATCTATAGACTATTAGGGTTTTTACAAGATTTAAAATTTTTTCATTAGTATATGTTTACAATACATGCTAATTCTATTCATCTTGGGGGATTGGTACATATACCTATTTTATCTTGATCTTTATTCCCCTTTCCCTAATCAGTCCTCTTCTTTCTCTTCTTCTCCTGAACCCCTTTTCATCTTCTCAGAGTCTACTCTGTTTCTTGACATCTCTCCTTTGTTTTGCTCTTTAAATTATTTATGTTTTGAGACTCTCATATTAGAGAAACCAAGCTATATTTAATCTTCTTTGTTTAAAATATTTCACCTAGAATCTTTTCTAATATATTTTTCTCCACTGAGTTGTTGAATAATATTCTTAATCTTCTTTAACCTGTGACAATTCCTGGTTCAGTCCGTGACAGACTTTTTTTTCATGGCTTTATACTTTTGAAGAGTTCACTCAGATATTGTGTGAACTGTCAATTACCAATGGTGTCTCTCACATCAGAAATGATGGAGTAACTGATAATTTTATTAATTTTTAAAAAGGGCAGGTATCAGAGCATGATATTGAAAAGGCATGAAAAGATGCCTACAAGCCGTCTATGAAGTTGTCTGGGAAGTGAGAAGACTAGCATAGAGCAGGGAAAATTGAGCCTGATAAGAAGAATGATGAAATAATCTTGCCAAATGAGCTTTGCTCACCCAAGACTGTTCTGAATAAGTTGATGGCATATAATCACTATTACAGCTTGTATCTGGATGTGCCTCAAAGCCTCAGATGGTCATAGGTGAAACTTTTCATAGGTAGGCTGGTACCCTCAATAGAATATAAGGGACAGAAAGAAGGCTGCTGTGGTCACTTGCTGCTTTGCTGCTCTGCTGTCTTCTGCCCACCCTGCTTTGCCATAGACTCAGTGCCTCTGCCATGCCACCTGCCTTGGAGCCAGCCAACTGTGGACTGAAACCTCTACAAACTGTTAGCCAAAATAAATCTTTCCTCATTTAAATTTAGATACTGGTTATTTTGTCTCAACTATGAGAAAATCACCAAGTCACTCACAGAACTTATTGCTTATATACCAGAACTCAGTAATAAACAAAACAGAATTCCAGGATGGATAGGACTACAGGTACTGAAAAATCTCCTTTCCCTGTCATTCTTATCTCAAACTAGCACAGGTTTAGACCAAGAGATCTATCTGTCAGCACAACATACAGTTATAGGGAGTAGAGGACAAAAGCAAGAGACAAGGACCAGATAGCAATAATAATGTTCAAACAGAGAATCAGAGTTTGATAGGAATGCTTTAGTTGGTAATATCTACTTTTTTTTATCATCCTAACTACTCTTTTATTTCCTTAAAAATTATTTAGGGAGTACATACTGTATTCAGAACTGTGATGAGATCTTAGAATGTACTGGTAAACAAAATATGATCCTTGTTCTCAAGAGATTATAGTCTTCGACTTCCCTCTAAGCGCCTTGAGAAGTGCCACCCCTGAATTATTCATTCATTGATTTAAAAATATATAATAGATTTATAATAATTCCTGTTCTATATGTTATGAAGATATAAAGATGAAAGTCTCTGAACTTGTCCTAAGGGAGCTCGTGGGGGAATCTGGTAGAAAAACATAATTGTGATATGACACAAATAAATACTACGGTATGGTAAATACTATGATTGAGATGTGTGTGAGAGCAATGGACTAGAGAAGAGAAGGCACCTAAGTTAGACCACAGGCATCAGAGTTCTCTTAACAACAAAGTTACTAGCCTAAGTTCTGAAGAGAGAGGGAAGGTTTTTCAAATAAGTAAGTATAGAAAGGATGGGAAAAGAATAGTCAATTCTGTATGCAAGAGATAGCAAATTGCATTAAATAGAACTTTAAGTAATAGAGTGAATGTGGATTATAGTCATAAAGTGAGCTCCAGGTGAAGAGAGGCAAAATATGAGTAGAAAAGCAGGCAAGGAACAGATAGTGAAGCACCTTGGGATATCAGGTATAGAATTTAAATTCTATCCTGAAGGCTGCAGTAATTTCTTAAGTGAAAAGAAATCAGTGACTAAATCAGGTTTATATTTGAACATTCATTTTAGAACCAATGAAGAATAGAAGACAAAGGACATAAAACAATAGATGAGGTGGCACTAAAGAATGTTATTAAAATAAATCAACCAAGAAATAACCAAACACAAAGTAGAATTGGCAGCCATAACATTAGAAAGACTGAATAGATCTCATAATGATTATGTGATCAAAATATGACAACTGATTGAAATCGGGCACATTTTATAATTAGAGAAAAGGGATGCCATCCTCAGAAATAAGAAAAGCCAGAGGTGCCACAAATGTAGAAAAGAAGTCAATTTGCACACATTAAATTAGTGATGCCTATTCAAAAATATCTAGAAATTCTCAGATAGAAGTTATGATTTGGGGGCAGAGCCTGCTATAGTGATTTTGAATTCATTTGTTCAACAGCCGTTTGTCGTATAGTATATGTGAGGCTAAATGCTAAAAATGCAGCGAACCACACAGATGGGCTTCTTGCCCTTAAGGGACTTAGGTGAAATATAGGTGATTGCTGGACCAGAAGAATGGGAAAGACCACTTTGGGTACTACAGGGTTTTTCTCAAGTCTTTTTCTCTTGTCATCTTTTACACCACTTTTTGTTGAACTTGAGGTCCATGCAAAAGACCTTGTTTAAAAGGATCTTGTTTACATGAAGACTGTAATTCCATTGGAGATCTGGGATGGGGACCGAGGCTCTGAATTTCCGACAGATTCTCACCTGACGATGTGAAGCTGCTCATCTGCTCCTGTGGACAGATTGTGAAGAGCCCTGCTGTCACCCAAGGGTTGGAACAGCTAAAAGTCATCATCAGAGAAGAACATGTTGGAAGAGAGGATCTGACTTTAGGGACAGAAGAGACAACTGATGGCAGCACAAGGTGCAACAATTCTTCATTAAAGGTGCTGTGTGAGTCCTGACTACGCCCATTTAGCACGTTACGCCAGTAACTCAATTCTGGCACATAAGATTATGGCTCTCTGAGATGCACTCCTTTAGTACACATTTTCATCTGATTTAAAAAAGAATTAGTATGAGGATCCTAGGAACGGTGTATAGGAAAGGAAGGCAGCCATCTTTGGTGTAAAACACTGGAAATGGAGTCTGAGCTTCAGTTTGAGCTTCAGGTATGTTGCTTAGCCATGTGTTTAGGAAGTTTGTGTCCACTCAATATTATTATGTTGAAATCCAATCATAATGTAATACCATTAGGAGGTGAAGCCTTTGGAAAGTCACTAGCTAATGGGGTCAGAGCCTTCATGGTGAAATTAGCGAGCTTACAACAGATCTGCATGGGAGTTTGCTGTTCTGCCATTAAGGAAACATTAAGGCTTGTTATTATCTGAACCAGAGCTCAAACCAAATTGAGAATCTGCTAACACCTTGATCTTAGGTTTCCCAGTCTCCATAACTGTGAGGAATGACTTTCCAGTGCTCATAAGTCACCTACTGTATGGTATTTTGTTATAGCACCCAGAACTGACTAGGACCATTCTTACTGACTCCTAGGATGCTGCAAAGGCCGCGGGTGCTAAAAGATACCAAGATGCTTCCAACACAACCATAAGGAGACCATTTACTACTTATCTTTATGTTGTTTATTCTTTTCTTCCTTCCTTCAAAGAGAAGGCTTCTCTCCAAGTGAGAAAGATGATTTCCTGACACTCTGGACACATGGAACTTACATGCTTCCTCTTCCTAGAACAAGGAGTCTCTCAACATGTAGTTCTCATACCAGCAGTACTGACATCAGTGTTTGTTGGAAGTGCTACTTTATGGGCCCTAATGAATCCTGGGGAAAGTACTCTGAAAAATGTGTCAGAGAAAGGTGATTCTTATATGCACCTCAAAGTCCAAGAAGAACTGATATACATAATGCCCACCAAGCTAAGCTTCTTGTAGGGTTGGTAGTTAATAGAAGCCCTAGGAGAATGGTCCTTTGCTCAGACACATGAGAATCTGAGACTCAAAACAGGCCTAAGAGAAACAGCACAGGACTTCCTTTCCAGGCGTCAAGGCTGTGCCCAAGGACTGAGGAGACTAGAACTTCCACATATTCCTTCACCCAGGTCGATATTTCTGCACAGCAAAAGAAACAACCAACAGAGTGAAAAGCAAACCACCAATATGGGAAAAATGTTGCCAGCTGTATCTTGTACAGAGAACTAACATCTGCAATATACAAAAAACTCAAAAAAATGGGATGCCCCCAAAGTAAAAGACCCAATCAAGTAATGGGTAACCAAATGAATAGACATTTCTCAGAAGTACAAACAGCCAATAAATACTTGAAGACATGCTCGATATCACTGGCCATTAGAGAAATGCAAATTAAAATGACACTGAGATTCCATCTTACCCAGACAGAATTACCATCCTCGAGAAATCAATAATAACAAATGCTGGTGGGGCTGCAGGGAAAAAGAGCTCTTCTACACTGTTGGTGGGAATGTAAACTAGTACAACCACTATGGAAATCAGTATGAAGATTCCTCAAAAAACTAAAACTAGAAATTCCACTTAATCCAGCTATTCTCCTTTTTTTATTTTGGTACCGGAGATCAAACTCGGATCCTTCCGCTTGCAAGGCAGGCAGCAGAACCACTGAGCTAAATCCCCGGCCCCTTATTCTCCTTCTACTTATGTTTCCAAAGAGTTAAAGACATCATATTCCAGTGATACATGCATATCCATGCTTATAGTAGCACAATTCCTGATAGGTGTATCTTGGAAGAAGATTATATGTTCCTCAACAGATGAATGGATAAAGAAAATGTGTTTATCCTTGAGATCATAAATTTAAAACAAATCTGACACATAATATTAAATATCACATGGTTTTTCTTACATGACAAATCCAAAGTATAAAGAAAAGCAAAGTAAAAGATAATAAAATGTAGTGAGATAGAGTTTCTCAAATGGGAAGGGATCAAGAGATGGAGAAAGAAGAAAAGGAAGGGCTGGACAGGGGACTGAAAATCAAAATTAGAATGGATTATGTACAAGTGCAACTTTACACAAGAAATGTAACTATTTTGAATTGTAAACATGTACAAAAAAAAGGAAGGGAATCAAGAGATTCCCTTGGTGGAAGAAGGAGGAAAAGAGGTAAAGGGGATAAAAAGGGGAGTGACATGTCTTACGGACATGTATAAATTCTCCACAAGGAATGTAAACATTATGCACTACAAACATGCACTACTAATAAAACAAAGAAAACATTTTCAGGGGATCAGATCATTACAGTTTTACACTCTTATACACAACAAAGATTTCCTTTTGTATATGTCAAATTTAATCCGAGAAACTTCAGATAGTGGAAAAATAACCCAAGAAAGTGAAGTCTGAGGGCCCAACCGAAGCTCTGATTCCAATCCATTTCCTGTTGCAGTGAAGAAATTCATAACCACTTTCAGATTTGATTCCTCTAAAAAATATCCCTTATGAAATCAGTACATTTTGTGAACCAGACTAAATCAGGTGTTTGTTTGAGAACCTGCACAATTTGGGCGGTGTTCTCAGAAAACTCTCTTAGCTCTATGGAAATTGTCTTCAGCACATTGTTTTTTTCCTCTCAATTAGCAAAAGGCCTGCTCATGGTTCAGTCATCACAGTATTAATGATATAACAACCACAATGTATGTTACAGAAATGAAAAGTTATTTTCCTCTCTTTGCCACTGCAGGAGAAAATAAAAAACATAGAGGCAATGCAGAATTCTTCAGAAAGTCCATCAGGATTCCAATACACAGACAGGCCAGTATCACCAGTCAGAATTAAAACTGCAACACTAAATGACTTTTAAAATATGCTTTGCCTCCATAGCTGTGATGACCATAATTTTAACCTTCTCTCTCTCTCTCTCTCTCTCTCTCTCTCTCTGTACACACATGCACAAACATTACTAAAACAGAAAGATTAGCAATAACTTTCTCCACATAAGACTAGATTCAATTCAGGTTTTAGTTTCAAGGCAATTCAAAGAGGTGTGAAAACTTCCTTAGAGACCTGTGAAAGTTTGCAAGATTCCTTGGGTTAGAAGATCTGCTTGCTTTGAGAACTAATGAACTTTCATTTCTGAAAGTCTATGGCTCAGTCTGAATATTTGAAAAAACTTGCTTTTTATGAAAACAGACCACCAATATAATTAAAGAACTTTTATCATAGATATTAAATATTATACGCATGAAATAGAATTTCACATTGTTATTAAGATGAATAGCTGGGGATTTAGCTCAGTGGTTCTGCCGCCTGCCTCACAAGCACAAGGTTCTGAGTTCAATCCTCAGTATCAAAAGAATAAAAATAAAAATAAATTTTTTTTAAAAGGCCAGGGATTTAGCTCAGTGGTTCTGGCACCTGCCTGGCAAGCACAAGGT
>NW_004624744.1:27943141-27961435 GCF_000247695.1 Heterocephalus glaber
CTAAAATATATGTGAAAAGATACAGAAATTAGAATAGTAAAAAATTTGGAGAGGGCTTTAAAAAATTTTGTGATGCTGAGAAACAAACCCAGGGCTTTGCACTTGCTAGGCAAGCAGTCTAACACTGAGCTAAATCCCTAATCTCTAAAAGCAATTTTATAAAGGAAGAAACAAATCAGTCTACCTAATTTTGAGATTTATTTTATAGCTACAATATTCAAACTATATGGTATTGGACTTGGGCTAGATATATAAATCAATGGAACCCAGGAATAGATCCATGCAAATATATTAATCTGAGTTTTGACAAATGTGCAAAAGCAATTCATTGGAGAAAGTATCTTTTCAACAAATGGTGCTAGAGCAATCAGACATCCAGAGCCAAAAAAATGAACCTTGACCTATATTTCATGTCTTAGTTAAAAATTAAAATTGTGAACATTTTTTTACAAGAGATAAACGAGAAAAAAATCTTTGCAATCTAGGGCTAAGCATGAAATTCTTAGTTTTGCAAATAGTGGCATGATCCATAAAAGGATATATGGACAAACTGAAAACTCCTGGTCCATGAAACATCTTGTTAAAAGGATGAAAAGACAAAAGATGAAATGGTTGAAATTATTCAAAAAGCACGTATCTGACATGAGTCTAGTATATACCATGAAGTATATGAGAATTTAAAATCCATTCAGTAAAAGTGAACAATCCCATTGAAAATGAACAAAAGACTTGAAAATACATGTAAACAAAACAAGCACATGGACATTATCAATATCATTACCCAGTAGGAGAATGCAAATTAAATTCACGAGATATTAGTATGTATCTATCAGAATTGCAAAATTAAAAGTAATGACACCACTAAAAGCTGATGATGATGAACAGAAACTAGATCACTCTTACATTACTAGTGGGACTATAAAATAGAACAGCCACTTGGAAAATAGTTTGATAATTTCTTAAGAATCTCAACATGAAACTTCTATACTACATAGCAATTTCACTCCCACCAGTTATCCTAAAGAATGGCTCATGCTCATACAAATATCTGTTCATGAAGCTAATAGAATCTTACTTTAAAACTTAATTACTTTAGCTAATAAGTCATAATAGTAAAAACCTGTAAAGACCTAAATATCCTTCAAAGGAAATGATTGAATGATAAAAGTCTGTGGTAAATTCACACTGTAAAATATAATTTATCAAATAAAAAGGACCAAACAATCAACAAATATAACAACCTGTATGAATCACCAGAGAGTTATGCTAAGGGACAAAAACCATCACCCAAAGGTTCATGCTAGTATGTGATTCCAGTGTAGAACATCCCTGAACTAACAACAGTATAGAAATAAAGAAAAAATTAATTGCAATACAAGTTATAAAAAGGCAAACTGAAGGATCTTGTGGTGATGGACATGCTTGTACAGTACCTCGATTGTATAGTTTCTGCTATCTTAGCTGGGATTTTGTACTATAGTTTCACAAAATCTTATCATTGGGAGAACATGGATAAAAGATGCGTTTAGTGTTCTATGTTCTTTCATAACTGTACATAAATCTAAAATTGTCTGAGTATAAAAAAGAGCATTTAAAACTACAGACTTAACCAAATTATGACAACACATGAGGAGAACTGAAATACTGATTGGTTCTCTCAGCCTGCCCATCCCATGCTGGGCCTGTCCCAGTGTCACACACCCAATACCCATCTACAGCAGCTGCAAACAAGCTTGTAAATCTCCTGACATCATACTCACACATTTGGCCGCAATGATCCTCATCTGATGTGTCTCAGATTTGCCTGCTTCTGGTCCTATGAATTTTCTTCCTCACAATTTAAACTCCTTTTCTCTGCATGTCACTAGAACCCCTTCTCTGCCTTTATTCTCTCATTGGCTTCCTGGAGAGCACTATGCTCTTTTTCTTACTACTTAAGTATGATGCATTTGCCATGGGAACGGGAACAGATCTCCAATGTTCCAACTAGTATATGAGGCTGCACAGCCCAAAGAAATTGCAAATCTTTAAAATGAGTGGCATAAAACTGGAGTTGTCATGAATTATGCATAGATCCCCAAGATTCAGTAACCCAAAATATCAAAATGTGGCCTCTCCTCCCTGCATACTGTGCATGACTCCCACCCAGGTCTATGGTCAGAAGGAGGATCTTTCAACAAGATCATAGATTATGTCATGCACTAGATTCAGACTGCTGAACATTTCCTTTTCTGTCATTCATTTATGACCTTTCTTCATCCAAAACCAAAGCTAAACAAACAAATCATAAGTATTGGTAGAGAACTGTAAATTCTTTCCAGTTTTACATTTTAAATGCTATCAAGTTAAAAAATGAAATTTTCTTCTTTAAAAACTTAAAGCCAAAGTTTTCTCTTTCATTAACCATGACTGACAGTTAACCAGATAGTTCCTAAACTGACACCTTATCTCCTGCCTAACATGCATTGCATTCACCATAGTGCAAAGATGAGGTGGCAAATCCTGATTTCAGTGACTTTATTTAAGGAAATCAAGACATCCATAGAAATCATAATTGTGCCCTGATCTTACCTGTTACCTCTCACTGGAGAGATTGGAAAAATGTCACGGAAGTTCCCTGAATGTTTTATCAAGGAAAAAAATGAAGGGAGCTGACCACTTTCTGCCTTTTTTTTCACCTCCAGAATAGACCAATAGTACTACCTTCCAGGAATACATTCATGCTTAAATACAAGATGTTAACAAAACATGTGTGATTAAAAATATTCATTAAAATAAAAGACACCTTGCCACAAATCCCACTCAGAATACTCCGACTTGCTTGTTACACACTTATCCCATCACTCTTGCCACTTTCTGAAGCAGCTCTGGAAGTCATCTTTCATGAATGTCATTTATGAGGTGCAATCACATATATGGTGAATACTTTGTTGAGTGCCATGCAATGAAGAAGGAGCCTTGTAAAACCACTGCAGTGTGTCCTCATAAGCTTTATTCACCAGATCTGACATCATGCAACTTCTGACTCTTCCCCAAAGTCAAAATGACTGTGAAATATAAATGTTTTGACTGAGTTCAGGACATTGAGGCACCCACAACAGCACAGTTAAAGAAACAAAACATGATTGTCAGAACTATTTCAGAAAGTGGCAATAATGATGGAAAAAATGTTTTTGAAACAAGAGGGAATATTTTGGTGGAGATTAATGATAATAATGTAATAAATTTTTTACAAATTAAAACATACTTTTCAGTCACACCTTATATAATGATAAATGAAATAGAGAGGATACATTTGAAAGAAACACGTTATTTATCCCAATAGTGAAAACAAGCAACGAAGACTGATGTAGCTGTGTGCTTTTACACTATGCATTGTAAAAAATCTATGAAGAGTAAGGCTGGAAACTCCTTGTCTGTTCTGTGGAAACACATACACACTGTACATGCTTTCCTGGAAGAGGAATTGGCTTACAAATCCTCCAATTGTGTAGGAAGGGTGTTCCCTCTGTTCAGTCTAGCTAGGAGGACATGTGCTTTGTACACCAGCCCCAGGCCTTTCCTGGATGGGAATTTTCTTCTCCAGACTACAGCATGCATGAGCTCTTCTGAACTTGATTTCTGACAGATTCTCTAATGTTATAGTACATTTAGGTTTGAATTTACTCTTTTGGTAAGAAGCAATTATGAAATCATCTCATCTGGTACAAACAAAGGACCAAGAAAATTGTGATAACCTTTTCAACAGCATTTTTCAGAAACAAAGAGGACAAAGGGGTTGAGAAAGAAGGAGAACTCTATTAGTCTCCTAAATCTTGGGATTTCTGATGAGGTCCCAGGTACTTTTTGAGAAAAGTCAAACAGCTATGTTCCATTCCTCCCCTCTAGGTTTCTTCCTATTGTCTTTGTGTAAAATTCCAAGTTCTAATATTTCAGTTATATTTTTAAAAATTCCTAATCATTTTTGTGAATGTTTACTTTAAAATTTCTTCCCAGCTACCCCTTCCCAGCTGAAAAATCTTCACCTCAAAAGGTGATTAAAATGTTAAGCATTTTCCCAAATTTGAAAAAGAAATGAGATTACGTTTCAAAGATGCTGTCACCCTCTCACCGTGCTCCATCAGAGGACAAAATATGAGGGGAGGAACAAGCAGAACAATTTTAAGAAAAGAGATTGCTGTTCAAAAATGTCAGCTAAGCCACAATGTCTATGATCATTATAGTTAACACAGGTGCTCTTTCAAGAGGAAAACAAACAAACAAACAAAACTCAGAAAATTCTCAGCGACTCTGGTTGTTCTACACCTGTGTATGGAGTCACCCAAACTTTTTGAGACAGATCTAAGTCTGCTCTGTTTCCCTTCCCTGTACACATCTGCATTCAGTGTTCCCATTTTATTCCCAGCTGCCT
This sequence comes from Heterocephalus glaber, assembly GCF_000247695.1. The sequence continues at coordinate 27,947,553 of NW_004624744.1, forward strand.
CTTCACACCCAAGAAGTGACTTATTTTGGTGGTAAGTGAACAAGAATATGCCCAAGGTTTTAAATTTTTCAAATCAGAGTGTTAAGTGAATACAGAAGATTATACTTAAAATACCTGTCACAACTCAGGTGACATCTGTTTCAAGAGCACAAATAATCCAATATTTTGTCGTCTCATCATTCACAGATCTATGAGAGAAAACAGAGTGAAACAGCTATAAGCAAAACCAAATAATCAAATTTTGGTTTAGACCAAGCAAAATCAAACAAAGCAATTTTGATTTTGACAAGAGGGACAAACCAGGTTACTTTAAAATCTGAAAGTGTAACCACCTTACTTGTTTGGATGAGATGCACATATTTTGACAATCTTTAAAGTCTGTAGTTTTTGCATTAACATGTTTGTCCAAATACCAATTGACTTAATGTGATGGTAGTGAGCACAAGGGTGGCATAGCTACAGTGCTATCTATAAGATGTATGTAAAATATTACATGTTTACACTTACATGTAAAATTTATAAGTGATCAGCTAGTACTTTTTCATTTGTATAACTAAAACAACTATATACTTTTTGTGTCTAGTTGATGCCTTTGAAGAATTTAAAATAGATTTTGAACTGATAAATAGTATATTTTTCCTCTTTTGTATTTTATGTTGTATTTGTTCAAGCAAAATAAGTTGAAATGTAGGCCTTCAAGGTTCCCATGCAAGTAGCTGAGATGCCTGGTTCTATATAATTCTATCACTCTCATCCTCATATCAATATTTAGAAATTTGCTCTAGAGAGAGATTGATTTAACATATGTGGTGATAACAACCATTACAAACTTCCAGTATTTCACAAACCATGATATAAATTGACTTTACTTCACACTCCTGGATGCCATTAGGCTCCTCCCCTACCAGGGAAATTGTTTCCATGGTAACTGAAAGGGGAAAAAGCACAGGGAGGGGGAAAAAGGCACAAAAAGCCAACGAAATGAGATATCTATGGAATAAACAAAATATAGGGAAGTGTTGGATGTCATAACACTTTTATTGCTTCTAGACATCCACACATCTAGAGATGCTAAGGCCACACCATCTGATAGATCAGATGGGAAGGGAAGCCTGTGCCTGAGGTTGAGCTTGTTAAAATGGCCAACAATCAGCAGTTCTGCCTGCTAGTTCCCAGCATAGATGACACCTTGTAAATCGAGCCTGCTGAATCTTCCTATCACCATCAACTCTGCAGAGCTCATGTGGACATGGCCAGAATAATTTAAACGACAGCAGATAGATTAGAAGCAGGGCTGTTCACAGAAACACTGGATCACCATTTTGTAAGATAGGCACAATCCTATTTTCAGCTACACACAAAATTCTCCAGTGAACATCGAGTATTAAAATCCATTCATATCTGTTGGGGCATTGAAGAAGCTCTCTTGAACGAAACATTAGCTAACACCGGCTTTTATCTTTTTTCCTTGTGTTGCTTAAGTAAAATATGCAGCTAAAGTAATTTAATTTTTATTAGATTCTGCACATATGTGGCTTTTAGAATGAACTCAGGGGAACACACATTACTTATAAACATATACTTTTTAATTAATTTTTCTTTGTAATTCAAAATAGACGTCTAATGCATTCATGGAACGATATGGGCTCCCTCTGGGGGGCAATTTTAATACCTGCAATTCCCTAGCTTGTTAATCAAAGACATTTTAGCCTTGTAGATAATTTATATCTGCTTGATGTTCAGAAGATTGAAATTGCAGCTATATGGAAAAAAATCCTTACCTCTGACAAAACCAAAAAAGATAAAAACCTCATGGAATTCTGCAGAAATGAAAAATGCAGGAATATCTTGTTTTTGAGTTGCTTTCTGTGAAAATATTTTGTGGCTTTATGGGAAAAAAGGTATATTTTCTACTTTTGTTTTGTTTTTTTCAGAAGTCACAATGAAATTGCTTGGCTTGAAATGTTATACAACAGTGGCCAGGATTCTCCATCTCAGGCCATGCTTCTTTCCACCAGTGTTGTATTTTGAAAGAATATCTTCCTGTGAAAATATTATTGGTCAAAGAGTTACACTGGAGAAATTTGCATGTTGTGGGGTTTCAATTTGAAATTAAGTTCATTTTTACTACTTCTTGATCTTCACTTCCTTCTTTCCTATTGTGTCTGTGTCACACTGTCATTAAGCTCAGTTTTCTGCTGCACATATATCTAGTGAGAAGAATGGCACCATTTGTGCCCAAGGAGTTTACACACAGAACTATAGGGAGGAGTTAGGGTGTCCAGAGAAAGAAAGGGTTTGGGAACACCAGGTTCTCTCCATCTGTGTACCTTCTCTGTACTGTGGCACTAATTCCTTCAGGTGTATTTGTTCTTGTGTGAGCATCTGCACATATGGAAGTACACTTACACTTGGATACACATACACGCATGCATGCATGCATACACCAGCACTTTTCTTTGTAGGTGCATAGCTACATTTTAACTAAAAGTGGCAGCTGTAAAATGAGGGGTGAAGAATAGAATCATAGACTGTCAGAGATGAGGAGAAGGTTTCAAAATTTCCAGTAATCTCTCACACAGTGGTAGAATCTCCCTATAACAGTGTTGTATAAAAGTGATTCAACCTGAGTGTATTGGTCAGTTTTTATATCAATGAGACACAGTACCCATCACCCACAACTTACAAGAGGAGACATTTAATTTGGCTCATAGTTTCCGTCCGTGGTCAGTAAATTCCAAGGCAGAAACATAATGGCAGAAGAGTGTGGCAGAGCAAAACTATTTAGTTCATGGTGACTGGCTGGCAGAGCAGGGAAGCAGTACTCAAGGAAGGGGCCAAGAACTAAAGATAGTACACAAAGTCATGACTCCATAACCCATCCAACACACTCTCAAGTGTGTGTGCTTCACTAATCTCTCAGGAGATTCTCAAGCCAATCAAGTTGATAATTATGCTTAACTGTCCTATGCTTTGCTTTGTCAACTTGATATTCAAATACATCTCCTTAAACAATATTTAGCCCAATGCTAAAACAAACACAAGTTAATAATTCTACCTAACATAATACAACTCTCATGCACACAAATGAAATCACAATAATACCTTCCCCAAATTTTCAGTAGATTCAAAATTTGTCAAAGTACAAGTCCAAGTCTCTTCTAAGATTCAATGTAAACTCTTAGCTGTGAAACTCTGTAAAGATCAGAAGCAAGTCATATAATTCCATGATACAACAGCATTAAATAAGCATTTCCATTCTGAAGGAATTGAGAGATAGAAAAGGAGAGAATCAAAGCAAGACCCACCAGAGCAAACAATCCTATAGCTCCATGTTTGGCATCCGGGGTACATGGTGGTGAGATGAGCCTTCTAGAGGGCCTGAATGGCCTCACACCTATGGTCTTGCTAGTTCGTCTCTTAGACTGGCTTTTCTCACTGTCTACAGCTTTCCTGGGCAGACATTTCATGTTTCTGACACTTCCGATTTTCCATCACAGTAGGCTTAAACACTCCAGGGAAGAAAAAAGCTCACTAATATATGGGCAAACCTAGAACATCATGGGACAGCTGAAATTATAAGAAAGGCTTCTTTTCTATAAATCTTGTATTTATCTGTTAACAAATTTTTCTGGTATACTGCGAAACCAAACAGAATTGGATGAGTTTCCTTTATAATTTCAAGCTCTCAAACATGTTTGAAGACAATCTCTATCTCCTCCTTGAGCTAAACAATCCCCTTTGCTTTATTTCTTCCTTTTGTAATAAGACTTCTAGAATCCTGTTGTCTTGGTTGTTACTCAAGCCAACATAGCATCCAGACTGGATACAGTGCTCCAGGTATGGTTGTTATTTACATGGTTAAGAATTTAATAGAGTGTTTTGATTTATTAGCATGTCATGTTTTTGTCTGTGCAGCCTAAGATCAGGAGCCTTATTTTCAGACAGGTAAGTCTACTGGCTCACACTAAACTTGTAGTCCCACTGCTTAGAGTTTGACTGACTCAGTCTTCACTTAGGCAGCTGATTTTCTAAAGTTAACTGCAGATCATTATGTTTATCACTGCTACAATTTATCTCACAGGCTTTAAGCCTTCATTTTAGCTTGTTCATATCATGTTCAGTCATAGTTCTATTATTTTAGTATTTGCTGTTAATCTTGGATTTTTGGTCAATCACAAGTTTGGACAAGATGTGATTTGTGAGTCTAACTCCTCAGTAAAATTTTACACAAACTCAGATAAAGAAAGGATCTCTGCGCTACTACTGGAGATTTGTCTTGGAATAACATGATTGTACATTGTCTGGAGAAAGTCCACCTTTCTGGGCTGTCAGCCCATGTTTCTACACTGCAGCCATAATGGGAAACTATTGTATGAATGCTTCTGGAAATTAAGGAACATTCTGTTTCTCATTTATTATTTCATAATTACAAGAAAAGGAAGGAAATAGGTTCAGTTTAAGGTGGCTGGTAAAGACATATTTTCTTTTGTATATTCCTTACATTTAATGACATTTCTTCTTACTAGTATTTTCCTCCATAGCAATGATCTTAATAAATTTAACCTGCCATGTTTCTCCTGAGAGACTTCTGCTAATGCAAGACAATCTATTACCAGATGCAGCCTTCCTGATCATTATGAAACACTGTGAAACCTTTCCAAAAACTCAAGTTATAGACTCACACAGCCAAGAGTCCAAAAAGGCAAATTCTGTTAATTTACATCATCTCTTTTTCCCGCTCCAAATTCATCACATTCAGTAGGAATAAACTAATGACATCATCTATAACCTTAAATCCTTTAAAAAAGCATTTTTAGAAACTATTGGTTTTTTTATGTAAATCTCCAGAACCCAACAGATTTGATGACTTTGGATAAATCCTCTGTCCTTGGGGACTTAGCTCTTATTCATAAAGGAATGTCAAGGTGTCAGGTTGCCTGGCTGCCTTTTCTCTCTGCAGTAGCAATGCTTCTCCAGCAGGATAGTAGCTCAAATGGACTAAGGATACAAGCATAAGAAGGAGGTAAGTAAGAAAACCAGAGAGATACTGAATCCTACGGTGCTCAGGGCTGAGGGTCCTCCCACAGCCCATGTGCCAAGCCATGGATGCAACTCAAAAAAAATCTCATGCCTGTGCCCAGAGGCTCAGAGGCTTTTTCTGGTTCATATTGCACCACACGTCTCCTCACTCAGAATACTTATCTCTGATCCACACCCTAATTTCCAATCTCAAGCTATGCCCTAGGCTTTGACCGGTCTGAACCCCTCCCCACCTCACATGGTGGGTTTCTGCAGACTATCTTCCTTAGATGTTCACACTTGAAGTTGTTTCTTAAATGTGCTATATAATATTTTGAGGGGGTATTTTGATGTTAGGGATGTAAGGATAAAATAAAATTTGGGGATAGAAGAACTATTACTTGATAAATACTTATTTATATAACCGGCACAAGGAAATACCCATAGTATCGAAAAGACTGAATCAAAATGGTATTTCATGATCTTTCTCCCACTCTCTATTCAGTATCTAACCCTGATTGCACTCAAGTAAGCCCTAGCTCACCTCACTCCACACCGCACACCTAAGTGCCTCACTTAGGAACTCAGGCCTGTATTCCTACTTGCCAAGGACAAGAGTTCAGGTAATTGTGTGAATCAGTTGCTCGGTTTTGTACAGTGTGACCATGCTAGTTTGTTTTTATTATTATATAGAGTGAAGAAAACCACCCCTTCAGAAGCCCATACAACAGTAATGAGTAACGTTGGAGGATAAAGATATTCTATATATCTATGCACATGCTTTGGTAAAAGGAGAATGGCATCCAGTGGTTGAAGAAAGGTACAGGATGCTGCCAAAGATCAGAGATGGACCATCATAAAGCCAGAGACTGTTCCTGGGAGGGATGACTGTGAAGTTGGAAGGCTTTGAGACATGAGACAATAAAAGGACGTTTGATTCAGTTCTTAAAGGTAGTTAGAATTTTCCATATCCCTGGGTTTCAGAGTTGGGGTTCTCGAGTTTGGAGATGGAATTCAAGCTAGCAGCCTGACCACACCCAGGAAACATCTCTGTGCTTTCTTCTTGTGCCCCATGATGACACAGCTGTGAATATCCGGCTTGAACTCCACTCTGAACACCAGAATGATCAGTCTGTCTCCTGTTGGTATCCAAAAGGTATCTAAAAATTAGTAGGCCTAGAATCTATTTTGATTTACTTCTTACCAAAGCCTGCTTTTTTTATTGAGAAGACAGATTCCCTATCTTCTCCAGAGCATCATCATCCACCTACATGCAAAAGTGGTGACAGGATCCCTCTAATTCCTTCAACCGCCCACACTCCGTTCAGCAGTTTTCTCAGCAGTTCCTCATGAATACATCCCATTGTTGTGTAGTATGTTCTTAGTTACATTTGCCACCTAATGTTGTCTTTTTTCTTTACACATTTACTATTTGTCTCTCCCATAAAAATATAAGTGCCACAAAAGCAGAAAGTTTGTACGATTTTTACTAGCATGTCACTTGCGTCTGAAATTTGGTGCCCAACAAATACCTGATAAATGCATAAAAATCCATGTCTTCTTTAATTTCTGAATTCTCCTAACAAGCTTATTTATTTGCTGAATATTAACAGAATACATAGATTCTAGCTCATTGTGCCACTACTGAACATTACTGATTCAAACAAAAATTATCTACTGAAACCAGTGAATTAGCAATCATTGATTTATAATGGAAAAATCTTTCTAGTCAATTTTTACTAGAAGCCATCAATATTTTTAATCTTCTGCAGAAATTGTATGAGTTTTCCACTTGATTCAAAGTAAAATAAGTAACAAGAGAAATAGACTTTTTCCTTCCCAATCTTACCTTACAGATGCCCTTTGAAAGTACATGAGAATTACATAAAAAATCAATAGGAAACACTTATTAATCATGATTCATAACCAAGAAGGCATGATTGAACTGGAAACTATGTCATAATTCATCTCTAAATAATTCTGTCCCCAAGTTCAAATCAAAACCTATACATATATCTTCAAAATGTAGCTGGAAAACACTCAAATATATACCAAATTTATATATAAGTATCAGTCGATAAAAACTCATTGCAGTAGAATAAGCAGTATGTAAAAAGCCACAAAGCCTGAATGCTAGCAAATTGACCACCAGCCAACATCCATCTTGCCAGGCATACATAAAATACAATTAAACATATGACTTGTGTTTATTGGGCAATTACTATATTCCAGGTACTCAGTTCAAAGCATTTTACATGTATTAACTCATTTAATTATCAAACATCCCTATGACAGAGTAACTGCATAAAAACAATCTAACTAGAACCTCAAACCAAGAGGCTTAAAACAATAATCATTTATTATTTATTGTGTTATTGGGCTTGTGTGACAGTTTCTTTCTGAGTTCTCCTGAGCTCACTCATTCAGCTTCACGGAGTTGGAGGGTTAACTGGACTAGGAAGACTAAGATACTTTTTTAAAATGGCTGACAACTGGCTTCTCTTGCTACAGTCCTGGGATTCTTTACAACATATTGCCTTTGAGGCAAAAACAGAATGTACAAGGCCATTCACATAGCACCATTGATAGTGTATCTAATTTGTCTGGAAAATCATGGGGCTGGTCCAGATTCGAAGAGCGTTTGCCTCTCTATGACAAACTTGCAAAGTAACAATACAGAGATGTGTGTGTACTGAGATGGTGGAATTTTTGGTCATTAGGCAACTGAATAAAATCACACATTATTGTGGCCCTGTTTTACAGATGGGACATCTAACATATAGAAAGATATGATGTGCAAGGTCACAGCAACATACCAGTGGAGCTGAGATCTGAACACAGGCTCTCTGGCTGTGAATCCACCATATCTTCAAATCAATTTGGGATAAGGTCATAGGGGCCGACATGGAGGACTCCCAAGGATAGGCCAGTTTCATACTCTCTACCTCTGCATTTCACATTAACACAATAAAGTTTACAGTACAAGACTGTAAGGTATTCTCCAACTTGAAGATGACATACTTTTGCATTTGCATGTAGAAATTACGTGTGTGTGTGTAGTGTATAAATATGACTGTGTACTGTTTATGTGTGTGTATACTGTTGGGTGGCACTTGATGTGGTTACTTTCCGGAAATAGATATATAGTCAGTTTATTTTCTTGTTGTGCAAGAGCCACTCACACCAACCTATATGGTTAGGTCAATCACTAGACACGATCTCTTGATGCAGTCTAAAGATGAGGTAACCAAGAATGAGATGTATGAGGCTGAGATTAGTTTAACACAGCATACTCTTCTATGGTAAGCTTGTTTCATCAAGTAGAAAAAATAGACTTTAAAATAATGATAAAAATATAGTCTAGAATATAAATAAATCAGTGACATAATTTATTGTCAAGTATTGTGTACTATAAATGTATGGATGTGTCATATCTTCATATGACTGCCAGGACAGTAGGTTTGTTTGAACCGACATTGCCACAAACATGTGACTAATGTGTTATGGTATTATGTTAACAGAATACATACATTCTAGCTCACCATGCCACTGCTGAACATTATTAGCTACAGTGTCACTAAATGATAACCATATTTTAGCCATATCATAATTTTAGGAGACTGGTGTTGTATAATACAGTCCACCATTGACTGAAAAGTCATTGCATGGTCTGTTTTCAAAATAAATCAGCTTCCACATCTAAGTTTAAATAAGTTAGTTTCTCCATGCCTGCTTGTTTCTTCAAGATGAGGTCACTGACACCTAACTCAGAGTGTCAGGGTAAGGATGTATAATTAGAAATGAAAATAATCAATTGATTTAAGACATTTTGATTTTTTGTTTCCATTTCTTATATCTCTAGTTACCTAAGAGATAAGTCTTCAAAGCTGTAACAGTCAAATCTTTATAAAGAATTTCAATCAGATGGGATTTTTGATATTATATAAATAAACAATAAGAGATTGTTAGAATGTCTTCATGAGATGAACTTTTTGTTGTTGCCTAGTTGTTCACAAAACTAGTCACACATTTCTTGCCTTTATATGTGCTCCTTTAATGCGCTCTCTTTCTCTTCTTGGGTTGCTTAGTCCCTCGTTTTCATCATGAAGAGCACCTTGGATCACTTTGCTCTTGTCAGCTCTGTCTGCAAAGACTCCCCTCTGAGGACTCAGCAGCATGTCTCAGTGTTTGTCTAGAGCCCAGTTTTCTGCTCTTCTTCCTAACAGTATCCTTTTCTGAATCTTTTTTTCAATATGACCCTTGGTTCAATTCTCTAGCATTTGGGTAATGCATCTCATAAAGAAACTTACATATTAATTTTCCCAATTAATTCCCTAGAACATTAGAGAACAGGCATATATTGAGAAAGAAGAGCTGGTCAGGGACAAGAAAAAACCCTTAGAAACTCTACAACATCTCTGATCTCCAAGGCCCCACCCTGCCTGGCCACTGTCTTGCCTGAGTCTTACGTCCTTCCTGTCAACTTTCACTCCACCCGCCTCTTACATTCTTCTGTCTTAGTCACATTTTTATTGCTGAGACAAGCGACCCGATACACAAAAGTTAAAGGAGGACAGTTATATTTTGACTTATGGTTATGATCTCTGATAAGCTAGATCCAGGACAGAAATGACATGGTAGAAGGACCTGGGTGTAAGACAACTGCTCACATCATGGCAACCAGGAAGCATAAAGGGAGGAGCCAGGGACAAGAATAGACCCTTCCAGGTCAAGTTCCCAGTGACTCCCCTCTAACCAAGCCCCACTTCCTGAGAGCACACTCAGTTACTGAACTCATTAGTGGATGAATGCACTGATGAGTAGAGCAGCCCCATGATCCAATCACCTTCTAAAAGACCCCATCTCTGAGCACATGAGTTTTAGAGGACATTCTAAATCTAAAATATAACATCTTCATATCTCTTCCTAGAACCCTTTCTCAGTTATCCACAGGAGTGACTCCCCCATCTCTCTTGATTTTTTCAGTAACATTTTCAATGATACTTTCCCTGCTCATTCTTTTTTTTCATTAATTTTATTGTTACATTTTAGGTATTCAATATGATGACATTCATCATTGGGAATATATACCTTTACTTGATATATCTTGATGCTTATTTTTCTCCCCATTCCCCTGCCCTCCCTTCAAGCCTTCCAGCCCTCCCTATTTACAAAGACTTTGTTTTCGTATTTTCCTTTTCTCATATTTATTCCTTTCCCTTCTTTCCTTTCCCCTACCCCCCCCCCACTTCCCCTTCCCCTTTGGACTTTTTCTTCCTATTTCACATTATCTAGTATACATTTTGACCCTTATTTACACTTTCAGTTTCTCACACCAGAGAAACTATTCAATATTTACACATGCATGTCCTATATATTTCACTTAAAAGTATGGCCTCAATGTGCATTCATGTAGCTCTAAATGTCTCTTGCTGCTCATTCTTTATGGCTGAGTAATACTCCACTTTATAAAAAAACAAACACATCTTCTTTATCCAATCTCCAGTTAGTGGGCAATTGGGCTGTTTCCAAGGTTTAGCTGTTACAAACTGTTCCACTATAATCTGTTATCCACTGCCCCAGCCCTGCTGAGCCTCTAATCCTATTTATTTTAAACTTTTTCATCAAAATTATCATCTTCTCTTATATTATATAATTTGCTCTTTTATTATTCATATTATGTATTTCTCTACTCTGAAATTTAGGTCCAAGAGGGTATGGGTTCTTATACATTGTAATTGATTTTTTTAAAATATTGTCTTTATTTTTTATTCTTCTTTGTATAGACATTTCTCTTTCAAAACCCTAGCTCCACTCTAGTAATTAGATCATTAAATAAATTGATCACTAAGTGAGGAATTGTATATAGTATGTACATTACAATATTCAGGACAAAGAAATGGTTAAACGAAACTCTAGCTTGGTGACTTTGCTTTTATTAACTTTCGTGTAACTCTTATTTTCAGTACTGTAACATATAACAACATAAAACTACAGTATTTAACTGTAGAGTACAATCAGCTAAAATTACAGTACTGTATAAACAAGGCACACTGTACAAAGAAAAAGACATTGAGGCTCTATTCACAAGATGTATCAAACTGTACAAAAAAGAAGAAGGGTTATAAGTCCAAGCAGCAAGTCATAAATTCAAACAGTGTGCCTCGCTCGTAAGTCCAAAGAGTAAACAGGCAGGTCTTTAAAGGAGGAATATCTGTATTATCTTTCCTACGGCTGCCATGGCAAAGTACACACTGAGTTACTCCAACAGAAATTCATTTCCCCACAACCCTAAAGGCTACAAGCCCAAGGTCAAGGTGCTGGCCCATTTGGATTCTCTTGAACCCTCTATTCCTGGCTTTCAAATAGCTGCCTTCCCACTGTTTCCTCACCTGGTCTATTCCTGCGGAGTGGAGCGAGGCTTCTGTAATCATCGCTTCTCTCAAAACTTGAAAGAGATTGTGTGAGACTGGCCATGGTTATCTGCTATTTCTTTTTCACAAGCACACACAGGACTATGTTTTGAAATTTCAAATGCTTATTTTAAATCTGTTAATAGACAAAATTTGTCAAGATTTTTGCTAGGGGCTCCAAATGCCTTGCAATGAACCCTTACCAGTGAACTACAGTCTGTGTTAAAAGGGGCTGTACACATGAGCAAAACTCTATTGCTTACCATTACTAATAAATATTTGCTGAATGAATGATTGAATGAATCAAAAGTTACAAAAAAGGTTGCAAACAGAGAGACTCTCAGAACCAAACTGGGAGTATCAAAGAAAGCCATTTTTCTTGGTAAATCTATAGTTTCATTACTTGCATGCATACAATAAGTTCTTGCATTTTTAAGCATCTGTACAGATGTCCAAACTATTTGCTGGACCATCAATTAAAATAAGCTATATAAAATGCCACTCTGAAAAGTGTATCTGCTTCTGGCACCTGTTTCTTTTCAATACTGGATTCACCAAAACAAAACAAAAAAACACTATTGTGATTGTTCAGTTTTAGGGTCAGCAACCTGTTCTCTCAATTTCTGAATCCCAAGGTAAACAGCTTTGAGATATAGGAATGAAGAGAGCTTTAAAAGAAATACCAGTTCTTTTGTTGCCTTATTAAGTCTAGAGTATTCTATTTAATCATATCTTCCTCCAGGAGAAATCAAGTATTTGAAGAAAAATACTTTCCTGGTATCTGAATGCTGTCTTTCAATAAGGACCAAAGATCAAAGAGGGTGTATTTTCTAATCTTTGAACATTAACAATGTTCCTTGTACTGCAAAGTGGAATTACTTACGGCTGTTATGGAGACCCCTGTAGTTTTGAGCATATAAATGGAATGACTTAATACAACATATGAAATTAATTGTAACATATTTAATATCCTTCAACTAAGTTGGAAAGAACAAGGCATTTGGTACTTGAATATTTATTTTAAACATTTCACCAAGTGCAGGAACCTCTGTAATATGTCTGAAATTTTTAATGTAGATAAGATATCTTACCAAAGATCAGCATTTTTCTGTTTATAATTTTTGTTATAAGAAAATTGGACAGTTTTATCACTAGATAGTATTTGTTAACCAATATCTAGGTAAGGGAAAAAGATGGATGACTGCTGTCTGCTGAGAAAATAGAAGAACACTCATAGTCAGAAATTTTAATGTGTTGGTCAGTGCTCTGTCCAGAATGTCAGTTTTCTTTGTGGAAAAGAAGAAAAAAGTTCAGAGTGCATAGTTCTAATGCATACAAGCTCAATGAGTGATGGATTTATTCTCTATATTTGATAGCTAGCTCTTGGATTTATTACTCAAAGACAACCTCTTCATTTTTTTTTCAATTGCCTCATTCCAAAAGCCTATGAGTGCCTGGCTTATCTTTTATCTTTTTCTCCCACATCCTTCAGGCTTTTAATTACAAGAAACTTTTGTCAAGAAATACATTTGCAGAAAATCGCACTCTGTATGATGAAGGCAACTGTGTTGTCTACATTTTCTACAATTCAGTCATGCCCTTTGTTCTTGGACATGATAGAAAATCTGTTTTCGCTCTCAATTGGAAAGCCAGCATGAGTTAGACCAGATGGCTGTTGACCTTCAGGCAATAGAGAATGGGAGAGATTCCCAACTGTTCTCATTACTCTGGGCAGTGACCTCCTTTGGAGCAACAGCCTGGAGAATCTGACACCTAGAAAACTTACTTTCTCCTTGAACACTAGATTTTCGGAAGGTTGTTTGTTGAGAAGCTCTAGATTGCCTCAATATCAGTGTCAATACCTGGTCAGTGTTATAAAGATTAGTTTTTATTCATTGAAATCAAGCTGTTAGCATTGGAAATGTCTTGGTCAGTAATGGAAGACCTCTGAGTACAGAAGACCGACAATGTTAAAAATTGTTTTCCATTTTTATATTCTTGTCCCAGAAGAACACTTAAAAGATAAATGTGTGTGAGTCATCACGCTTTGCATTATCCACAAGATATTTTCAGAAAGTGCATTACACAGAAAGCTATTAATTTCAAGCATTTTCTCACTGTGTTTCACAATGCCAATGAGGTAGTTTCTGGTATATTCTTTTGCTAGATTAAAAAGGTGATATTACATAGACTAATAAATGGAAGAAATGTTGCTTGATCAAGTCCATCTCAACAAGTCTAATATTAGAAAGTTTAACATACAGTCTTCTATTACTACTTCCCTTTTTGTTACTATGAGAAGATGACTAAACTAGGATTAAAAAAATATATCTCAAAATCATGGAATAATTATGTAAGTTTTCTTTGAAAGTCTACCCCAATGCTTTACTTATTTATATATTTTACAAGAATAAATGGCTAGATGCAAGATATATATACATATATATA
>NW_004624744.1:27961535-27980073 GCF_000247695.1 Heterocephalus glaber
TATATATATATATATATATGCTACAAACTTAAAGAACTAATGGATACTTGACAGAGGTTGGAATAAGATTTTTCTCTTCTTTTTTATATCAGGTTGCCTTTTTGATCTGATCTGATCTGACATCTCTCCCCAGGACATCTGAATGTGCAGGGTTATCAGTCTTCTGTCTACTTCCTATTGTGTAGCCCAAGAGAAACTGGCATCTTGCTGGGTTGGGTCTCTAGCTCTCTGGATTTCATATATTAAGTGATTAAAACTGAAAGAATTAGGTCATTGGAACAAGTATATCCATTTATTAAGCCACAAATGAAGAGAAATCTCAAAGATGTTCTTCATTATGGAACATATCTGAATCCAGTATTACATCCAATATTTAGTCACAAAAGAGTCCCTCTCACTCACACTGTCATGCAAATATAGCTTCTTGCCAAAACTATAGTCAAGCATAAGATGACAATAACTGTGTGTGTGTGTGTGTAACACTCACAAGTTTTATGTTAATCTTTAAAAAAATCACTTTCTTTACATTTAAGTGCAATTATTCTGTCACCTGGATCAGAGAATGAAATCACTCCTCAGGAAGCAGTGTGTGATAACTAACTCCTCTATGAAGACAGGAGAAAATCTCAGGACACCAGGTCTCAGAGGGACTGAGGGAGTGGCTCATGATCATTGCTTCCCATTACTTACTAGGCACATATGTACTGGCCTTACAAGAAATGAGCTGAAACCAGGAGTAAAAGCATTCATTTTGTGTCATCCTCCCTGAGCTTTTCCCCTTACAGTAGAATTTTTGCATGAAGCTAAAAAGATTCCTTCTTGTATTGTGCATTGTTTCCCTTGTTTCACCCCTTAAGCATTCTAAGTATATCTGCTATCAAGTACTTACCAGCTTGAAAGAATGATTTTTATATATTTTGCTATACATTCAAAAGAAAGCCATTATATATCTTAAAGGGGTTACTTTTTATCTTAAGGAAAAATGTAATTGTGCAAAAGGTTATTTACTGGCTACTTCTGAAAAGATCAAATAATAGCCTTTCAACATATCCTGCATTAAGCAGCTTCAAAATGAAGCATGAAAATAGTGTCTGACAATGACTTAGTAACTATGTGTATACATGGTTATAGCACTTTAATGTATCTGCCTATATTTTAGACTCCATTCACAAAATTGTTGTGATCTTCTTAGGGATTTTTACTTGAATTTATGTTTATTATTTAGTACAAACCTAGTCATTTCATAATTACAACTTGGAAACTAACACAATTGATGTGAAACTATGTTGGATTTTGAAAGAAATTAAGCAATCAATAATCTGAGATATCAAAAGCAACCCAATTTCTTTTAGTATATGTCTTTTAGTATATGTCTCATGTGCTGTTAAAAAATTCACTTTGCAATTCAATCATCTCATATACTCATTGCTAAATATGTTTAAAGGGAGAGTTTTTCTCTGAATTAAAAGAGTAATTTATCATGGTGACTTGCAGGGGAGAAAAATGTCCTGCACCCTTTGTCTGGAAAGAAATATTCTGGCAAGATTTCACTTGACTACACAAAATAATCAATTTCGAGAGCCAACTCTTACATATTGGCTTTGGTTGCTTGGAATTTTGAGAATTCTGAAACTCCATGTAGGCAAGGTAAAAAAAGTGTTCTCAAATAGTAATGTTTGCTTTGGAAGCACAAGTGAATAATTAGATCATATTGCCATATATTGGCATCTGTGCTTTCAGGCTTTTCTTAAATATAGTCATTTTTTAATTTTTAAAAGTTTTATTAGTACATGTTTTCAGTACACTGTTATAACCATCGTGGCAAATTGGTGTATGTTCATAGTACATCATAATTCTTTGCACTATAATAATTGTCATCCAGCTCAACTATTTGAAAAAGTAGTAGCATAAGGTGAGATAATTTTTTTATATTTATCAAATACAGTGTTTTTCATTTTGTTATCTGGTACAAAATGTACAACATGGCAGAAATCTCATCAAATATTAGCATAATGATAAGTAACATTTGTATTAAAATTTTCAAGTTACAAAGTACTTGCCATAGGTGTTACCTCATGTATGTTGATGATATGAAATAGGTATTATATTCTCCCTATTGATACATTTTGGCCTAAGGCACTAAGAGTTGCAGTAACTTTTCCAAAATTGTACCCAGGATGAAATGGATGCCTCACAAAAGTAGCATAGTGAAGTTGTGGAGTCTGTGGAGACTACTCACAGAATCTTGAGCGAGGTATTGCTATAGTTTGAATCTGTCATGTCCTGCAAAGGCCCCTGTGTAAAGGCTTGGTCTCCAGCTTAGGACTATTGGAAGGTGGTAGAAACTTTAAGAAGTGGGGCCCCAAGTGTGGTCTTTAGGTTATTGAGTCAAACCCCGGGAGGGGATTGTGAGACCCCAGGACTTTCCTCTTGCTTTTTGCTTCTTGGTCATGAGACGAATGGTTTTTCTCCTCCATGTGTTCCTTCCCTGATATTTTCCTTTGTCACAGGCCTAAAAGTAATGAAGCCAACTGATTATGGACTGGAACCTTTGAGCCAAAAAACCTTTTCTCTTTTTAAGACAATTATCTCAGATATGTAACACAACAACAAGAAGCTGATCAGGACAGGTATATAAACCCTCTCATCATGAGGGCTCTAAAATGAGGCTGAGAGAAGGCATTCTGGACAAACTAAGGGGACAGCTGATACCTAATTCTCCCATTATATGATGCACTGAAATCAAAGATCTTATAGTTCTATAATTTAAAAAAAGTTTAATTTCCACATGTGTTCCTTTGCTCATTTCCTTCCCACTTTGGTCATCTGATTATTTTCTACTGTCTTTCAGATCAACTCAGCTTTAACCTCTTTTGACGGTCTGACCTGTCATTTCTCAGAACTCTTCTACACGTGATCATCCAGGGAATGTTCTACCACAACCCCACACTAAGAAGTTTTGAATTCTTCATCTTCTTAATGTTCTCCTAGGATAAAAGAAAAAAGATTGTTTTAAATTTTGTTATTTAAATTACTAAAACATTCATTAATCCATATGGGATTTTGTGTGCACAAATACACAAATTTATGCTTGATGCACTAACACATCCTATTTTTCTACTTCTGGAGATAATTAGACTCCAGAAGAACCCAGCTCCTCTACTGGAGACTGCTTTCTTCCAGAACATGACTTCAATCGATTATTAGACACAATTTTTTTCTCTTTATTTTTCTCCTCATTCATTCTGTGCTTCCAGAGTTTCAGCATAGCTAAGCTAAGAGGATCTTTTTGTTCATTGTTTCCACTTAAATCTTTAGGTCCAAGAAATGCTCTCCAATCAAATTTTAATAGAAATTTTTTGCAAAGTTATTTAGGTACAGCCAGGGATTTAGCTCAGTGGTTCCACCGCCTGCCTCACAAGCGCAAGATCCCTAGTTCGATCCCTGGTACAAAAAAAAAAAAAGGAAAAGTTATTTAGGTATACTTAAAATTGAGAAAATTAACTTGATATTTATTCTTGTAGTGTCTATTGTTGAGGTAATTGCACTAGGGAATATTGGCATGTAAATCACTGTCATAATATTTTACAGCACGTAAATGATTTCATTCTATTTTGTTCAGTTAACCAATTTGATTCCATAATTTCCTTTAGGTTTCACTTATCAACATAGTTTAAAGTCGTGGTAAAGTCTTTGAGCCTATTCACAGAAATATGCAAAGATATTTCACCTGTACATTGGAGGCAGGGAAATAATAATCACATGTTTATTGGTTGGGGTATTGTGACTAACTCCCACCAGATCCTTTCAGACCTTCTGTGTTACTGCTATTATCATCATAATGTGCAACTAAACAATAGTGAACATGTAGAAGCCAAGAGTCAAGATACCAAATCTATCCCATCATTATTTTTTCTTACTATTAAATTCCTACAGAATTTATCTCCTGTGTCAAAATAAATAAATAAATAAATAAAACAAAACAGGGGTCACTGCTACCCTGCTTGTCTACAGATTATTTTTAAATGACCAGAAAGGCAAGGAAAAGCAATAGTGTAAGGCATACGTCACTACTGAGGACATTAAAGTGTCTGTGGTAATACATGGAAAATATAGTTCACCACAGGTAAATACAAAATAATGAGCTTTTGAGTAGAGAATAAAAAATTGGAAATATCTATTTAATAGAAAGGTGCTGCATCATAGCAATTAGAAACATATTTAAGAAGTTGATGCAAAGTTGTATCCATTTAGCCATTACCCCGACGTGGAATTGCAGAAAGATACCCAGTGAAATTACTAAAAACAAAACATTTTAAATCAAAGGTAGAATAACAGTTATTAAAAGCAAGTATACATTTCCTGCTAGAAAATACAGAGGTTGGACCACTTTGTTTTTAAATCAAGATATCAAAATAGTAGAAAATGGACCTACTGCTGGGTCCAAAATACCTCTAAAGTTCAAAACAAGTTCTTGACATTGAAAGATAGAAAGAGTAAAATAATTATATTGGAAACAAACTGAAAAGTAAAGAAACTCTATTGGCAAAAGAATGAAGAAGTATAAAACATGTTTCACAAAATTACATAAATGTTATTGTGTTTTAAAAACCCCTGGAAATAAGATAATCAGAAAAATAATGATACAATTAGATATTTTCCAGGCCAGGATTATGGAATCTTGACTGCATTAAATCAGACTGCAGCAGGACCAACAATGCACCCAAATTAACTATTAGTTTTTCAGCTTTGGAGATGACACTGATATATTTAACATATATCTGTTAATTCAAGAGATGAAGTGAACGTGAACAGTTATGCTAACCCCAAGACTACCAATTGTGTGAGAAGGATTTATAGAAAAACAATTAGCCATAGTACAAATATGCTGCCCCGAGGACAGATCTGAATATATTGCAAAGTGTACTTAATTTCGGTTCAAATAATTAGAATACAAATTCTGTATGACTTCTGTTTCAAAGGGTAGATTCTAGACACTCTAATATATGACCAGAAATAATGGGGAAAATTGTTTTAGATTCAAAAAATAATTAAACCTTCCTCAGAAAAAATGTAGTTTATTAAACTCCTATCATCATGTCAGATGCTGTATTTTTAGAAAAATCAGGAGTAATGAATGAATATAATTAAAAGAAAAAAACTTCACAATTCTGTATCAAAACTAGGATTTTTTTCAGTTTTCTGAATTAGTTTAGGTAATTTTCCTGAGTTCCTACCAGAATTCTTGTTTTGTCCTTTTATCTTCACATATAAACAAAAAAAATGTTTCATATTTATCATATCCATGAACGCGTTTGTAACCACTTAGTAGGCTGTTAAGCTTCAGTTTTCTTGTGGGCTAGGGATATAGTTCAATAGGAAGGTGCTGCCCTAGTGTGTTGGAAACCCTGGGTGTGATCTTCAGTGCCAATGAAAACAAAATTAATTAATTTAAAATTGATTTTCCCCCCAAACACTTTCCACAAATAAATCAGATTTTTGTTGCTTCTTTTTTTATTATTAATAAATGCATTGTTTGGACCCACAATTTCCATTATGCTTGTTCTCATCAGTTACCACAATAGGACAATTTGGGCATTAACAAGCAGCTCCCAGACATAAACCTATAAACATGGTGTGAGAGAAGAGAGTCAAAAATCTCTGGATAGTTGAGAAGATAACTTTTATCAGTTTTAGTTACATTTATTCTTTGGTTATTTTTCCAGTGTCAATTTTGTGTAAGGCAGTTTGTTTTCTCGAATGTGTTCCTAGAAGTTCACAAAATGGAAAATCCCAATTTGGATCATCAAAACAGGACAACTTTTATGTTCTTGGTTTTAAGGGTTATCATGGCTGCCTCGATCCAATAAATTTTTCTTGAAAGGAGCACCTGGGGCTTCTTATCTGTCTTGTACGCCTGTGAGCTTAGTACAGTTGGTGCTTAGGAAACGGCATTGGCATAGATAACCTACACAAATGCACTATAATATGTGGGCTAGGCCTGAGCAAAAAGTCCCTGCACTTGAATGGCATTTCTTCCACTTGCCTTTCAGAATCTGTGTATACGCGGTACAGGCTGGAGAGAAAGAATGGGCAAATGAGAAGGGTCATGTACAAAGCATTTTCTTCCATGTTCCAGACTGAATCCCGAACCGAACCAGCTGTTCAATGTTCTTTTATGTTTATTATGTCTCTGAGCTCCTTAATCCCCCCAACTTCTCTATGAGGCAGGCTATACTATTATCCTAAGTGTATCAATGTGAAGTTTGAGAAAATGAATCATATGGCCCTGAAAATCTATGCTTATCTCTTCATGGCTTCATCAGAGCCACCTGGTGTTCAGTACAATCCCAGCAGTGGGCTGGCCAGTGCCTTTGGGTAAGAAGAAGAAACAGGAAAATTTGATTTATATAGAAAGGGAAGACTGTCAGGGAATTTCACGCCAAAGTTATCTCCTTCTCTCACGAACACAAACTTTTGATTAACTCTCATGGCCTCTAACCTTGAATGTTAGGGTAGAATAAGAACCCTCACTGATTTTTCTCCCAACAATTTTCTAAAAAGGAAATTTTATATTTGTTTCCAAAACCTCCAAATAATAAACTAAAGATACAATAATTCCAACCTGGTCAGTATCTGTGTCTTCCAAAAATTTAGCCCAATTTTTTGTTCAGTTAATGTCCACTGCCTTCAATCATTAATTCAGCAGATATCTTCCCAGCACCTCCTGTGCTTCTTGTAATTTTTAAAGTTTAATTTTATTGGTGAAATTCTGATATACATAGTGATCATAGTCATCATAGGGAGTTTGTGCCTATACATAATATCTTGATTCTTTTATCTCCATTCCCCACTACTCACTTTAAACTGTAATATCACAACAAAGGTCTGAAAAGAAGATAATGTTCTTGCCCAAAAGACATTTATGTTCTATTAGATAACACAATTAATAAGTATGGTGCAAAAGGTAAATTACATGATCCAAGTAGCCACGTGATTTCATGGGAGTGCTGAAGGATGAAGCTAACTCAAACACAAAAAGTTAGGGAAGTGGTTTTAAAGAGCAAAGAAAGAGGCATGGTAGGGGCAGAAGTATGTATAAAGAAACAAAGCTGTGGCTTGCTTATGAATGAAGAAATCTTAAATAAATACCAGGAGAAGATAAAAGTAGAAGAAGAGAGAGCCCTGATACGAACTGCAAATTTTATCCTAAAGGCAGTGGAAAGCCACTGGAGCACTTTAAAGGGGAGATACATTTGGTGCATATAATCTGACAGTAATATAGAGAATGGGTTGAAAGAAAGGAAACATTTTACAATAAGGAGTTAACTCACACTATGCTACAATGAGACACCTGCTGTTACCTCCATTGAACCGGGAAATTATTCGTGAGCTGGAAAACAGGTGATTTTTCTTGTCCTTTTAAAAACCAGGCAAATCAGTCTTGATGATTGAGTTATCAATTCTAGTCTTGTTGATTATATTTTGTGTCAGAGCTATCCTTCCTCTCAAATGTTTCAAAATCAGAATATTCTCTGGTTTCTGAACTTCTTTGTATCTAATTATACTGGTATTTATAAGATTACCCAGAAGAAATATATGTTGTCATTGAAAATAACATCTGACTTATAATTAGAGACAACAAACTTATATGGAAAAATCTGATTGGGAAGTTATTATAAACTCTGCATATATTCTGTCAGATATTGTACATTTATTTACATGTCAGTACACAATTTTTAAAAATCTTATAGCATTCTATCAGAATTTGATATGAAACAAATTGTTCTTTAGTTTTTAGCAAAGCTGAGACACTACAAATTATCTTGTTACTTGTCCTCTAAGTTAAAATTTATCACTTATAAATGGAAATATAGATTATACAAAGAGATCAGGTTTATTGAGGCAATGTCTGACATTATGTGTTATCTGTAATTTATGATTAATATTCAGAGAGATTAAGCATTTTCCCAAGAGTAAAACAGCAAGGAAATGATAGATATGACTCTATAGTCTATATGCTTTCTTCCACATGGAACACATTATTTGTAAAGTGTTTTGTAATCTATGAAATACTTCCATAGATAATATCTTATTTGATCCATTTTTTACATGGTAAAATTGAGTAATATAGACATAAATCTTTTACCTATTTGGATACAGCTCTAAGGCTTGGCAGTCCCAGGCACATATAGAAAGTTCATCTCAGACTATGAACGGTGCCTCCTTTTCCACATATATCCGAACTATATTCTGTAGAAAATAAAGATGAAAAGTTAAGTGAAAGTATGCTAAGACCTTTTTTAGATTTTCAGTTTGTGATTCATCCCCCTCACCATTTGGGGGGCTAGTGGGGACTGAACCTATGTCTTTCACACTAAGCTACATCCCCAGCCCTTATTTTATTTTATTTTATTTTATTATTTGAGTCAGGGTCACATTAAGTTTGTTAGATTGCCCATGCTGGGCTCCAGCTTGTGATCTTTCTGCCTCAGTCTCCCCCATGAGTGATGAAAATACAGGCATGCACTACCATGTCTGGTTCTTGAATTGATTCTTGAGACTTGCTCTTTACACAAAAGCTGCTTCTGGAGAGCACTGGATGGCCAGAGAGAAGAACAGCCCTCAAGAGCGGGCGGCCAGATACAGACAAAGGTGGAGAGCAGAAAATCCATCATTCTGAGCTCAGGAAGATGGTGGAGAGGTGAGCAGCAGAGAGAGAGGGCCTCTGTGAGTCTTGTCACTGAGAATTGAAGCCCACTGGGGGAGCAAAGAGAATCACTGTAATAAAGATGCAGCAGACTACAGCAGTTGGTGAGTGGCTGGGATCAGTGCCTCCTACCAGAACCCAAACTTGCTGTGTGGGAGGGACAGCTCGAACCTGCAGCAAAATCATGCAGAATTCAAACCTACAGGTCAGGGAGCTCAATTTCATCCTTATAGCCAGAAACTAGCCTAAATATCAGTGGACTATGGCTGGCTTACTGAGATTAATCAACTTGAATCTGCATGCTGTTGCCCACGTTGCGTACCAGTGACAGGAGAAATATCCCTTGAAGGGGAAAATTTTTTTTCTTTTCATTCTTTTCTTCTTAATTTCTCTCCTTTCTTCTTCTTGGTTTGTTTTCTTGATTGTTCTCATTTTTATAGCCGTGTGAATACAGTTTTTAGTTTTCCTATTGCTATTATTTTGTTCTGCTCCTGTTTTTGTTCATTCCTGTTCTCTTTTCCTCCTGTCTTTATCAGTTCCCCAAAATTTGTGTGGTCTTCCTGTGTTCTCTAGCCTTACTTTCACCTTTCCCTCTCAATCTATTTCTTTATCCCCTCCCATCTCCTTCTAAGTCTTCTTCCTGGAGGGTAAATTCATTATATTAAAGGGCTTATTTACTGCAAACATATTTCTGCTTGGTACTTGATTTTGATATATAACCACAAGTCTTGTTTGTGAGGTTAAAGGTGACAGATTTATAGTTACCATAATTTGTAATTTTCTAAGCTGTATTTGCTGCTATTGTTGATGTTGATTATATACCTTTGGCCAAGGGGACATGATTGTTCTAGTCAGCTGTCCTTCCTGGTATGCCAAAACCAAGATTGCCTGAAGGTCATTACGGACTCAAAATCCAAAGACCAGCTATACCAGGAAGACACTTCTGAAAAGTAGTCATTCCCTAAGGGCTCTAAATACTAGCAATAAAGATATTCACCATAAGCAATACAGAAGTATCAACACAGGCATTAAACCAAAAATATCAAAAATAAAAAAATAAAAATGAGAAGACGCCTAAACAAGAAGCAAACCCATACTTCCATCTCACCGAAGGCAAATTTAGGGAGCAATGAGGAGGAATAATTTGAGAGTCAACCACCTGGACTCCCTGAACTGATAATAAGGAAAGTAACAAAACAGATGAATGAGGCTCTAGAAAAAATCAAAACAGCAATAATTTCCCAGATAACTACGGAGATGGTAGCCAGAATGAAAGACATGCTTTGTGGCTCTAGAACATAATAGATTTTTAAAAAATAGAAGAATAGAAAAGCTCAGGAACATGATGGAAATCATGAATGCCCAGCACAGGAAAGAAATGGAGTCCATGAAACAAATTCAAATACATATCCAGGAGATTAAAAATTCCATTGAAAGTATATGCAGCAGAATGAGCCAATGTGAGGATAGAATGTCAGATATAAAGGAAAGGATTGTGGTTAGTGACCATGAAAAGAGTGATTTCTTAAAAATAGCAAGGGACCATGAGAAATCCAGCAGCTGCTAGATGATGCAAAGAAGAATAACACAAGATTGATCAGAGTCAATGAAAAAGCAGGAGATAGCACAAAGGACATAGAAAACCTGTTCACAGAAGTAATGGGAGAAAATATCTCAAACTGGGGAAAAGAATTTGACATACAGATAAGTGAGACATATAGGACACCAGCTAGCTGTAAACAAATAAACAAAAATCTACTCCTAGACATATAATACTCAAACTTCCAGAAATCCAACAGAAGAACAAAACATTAAAAGGAGTTAAAGAAAAGAAATACATCACATAAAAAGGAAAGCCCATCAGAATCACAGCAGATTTCTCAACACAAATCCTAAAGTCAAGAAGAGCCTGGAGTGGAGTATTTCAAGCCCTAAAAGGAAACAGCTTCCAACCCAGACTGATCTATCCTGCAAAACTGTCTTTCAAAATTGATAGAGAAAGAAGATATTTTCATGACAAAGAACACCTGAGGAACATCATAAATACCAACCCAGCACTCTAACACATTCTAAACAGTATCCTAGAAGAAGAAAATGAGGAGTACACCTCTAGAAATTCCAAAAGAATGAAGCCATCAGTCAAGGCAAAAAACTAAATGGAAAGAGGGAAAATAAAAATACAAAAGAGCCAACAACAGGAAAATATTATGACAATGAAAAGTCATTATATATCACTTATCACCATCAATGTTGATGGTCTCAATGCACCAATCCAAACAAATAGACTAATAGAATGGATCCAGAAACAAATTCAACAATATGCTACATACAAGAAACACACTTAATTCAAAAAGAAATTCAGATTGAAAGTCAAAGGATGGAAAACAATACTTTTTGTGAGAGGAACCTGGAAAAAAGCAGGTGTAGCTATCCTATTTGCAGAAAAAAAGTGGCTTTCAAACTGAAGCTAATTAAGAGAGACAAAGAAAGTCATTACATCCTTGTAAAAGGAACAATCCAAGAGGAAGAAATGACAATCATAAATACATATGCACCAAATACTAGTGCACCCAACTATATAAAACAAATATTAACAGATATTAAAAATCAAATAAGCACTAATACAATAATAGTAGGGGAACTCAATACCCCACTGTCACAAATAAGCAGATCAACTAGACAAAAAATCAACAACAAAATAATAGAACTGAACCAAACTTTTTAACAAATAGACTTAATAGATGTCTCCAGAGTGTTCCACCACACAAAACCAAAATAAATATTCTTCTCAGCTGCACACAGGTCATTCTCCCAAATAGGCCACATGCTAGTTCATAGAACATGCTTAAGTAAATGCAAAGAAATTGAAATTATCCCCTGTATACCGTCAGACCATAGCAAAATGAAATTGGATATCAATAGCAAAAGAAACCACAAAAACTTCATAAATATATGGAAATTGATTATCACTGTCCTAAAAAACCAATGGATCACAGAGGAAATTAAAGAAGAAATAAGACACTTTCTACAGTTAAAGGATAATACTAATACATTATACTGGAATTTGTGGAACAGTTGAAAGCTGTCCTATGAGGGAAATTCACAAAAGTGAATGCCCATATTAGGAAAAACAGAGTGAGCTCAAATAAACAACCTAATGTTGTACCTCAAGCTTCTAGGAAAGCAAGACCAAGACAAACCCAAAGTTCATATAAGGGAGGAAATTATAAAGATCAGAACAGGAATCAATGCAATGGAGACTAAGAGAATGATTCAAAAAAAAATCAATGGATTGAAGAGTTTGTTTATGGAAAGAGTAAATAAAATTGAGAAACCTTTAGCCAACCATATCAAAAAAAGTTAAGAAAAGGCTCAAATCTATGCAATTAGGAATAAAAAGTTTGAAATTAAAACAGACTCAGCAGAAACTCCAAGAATCATCAATACCTACTTTGAGAACTGGTACTCGAATAAGATGGAAAACAAAATAAATGGACAGATTCCTAGATACATATGAATTACCAAAATTGAATGAAGAAGACATAAAAATTCTGAACAACCCAATATTAATCAATGAAATTGAAAATGTAATTAAAAACTTACCAACAAAGAAAAGCCCAGATCCTGATGGCATCACTGCTGAATTTTATAAGACATTTAGAGAACAGCTAATGCTACTACTTCTCAAAATCTTTAATGAAATTAAAGGGAAGCAAAACTCCCAAATTCATTCCTGGAAGCAAGCATCACCTTGATTCCAAAAATAGAAAGAGACAATGAAAAAAGAGAACTACAGGCCAATCTCCTTAATGAACATAGATGCAAACATCTTCAATAAGGTACCAGCAAACAGAATGCAGAAGATCATCAAAAAAATCATACACCCTGAGCAAGTGCAATTCATCTCAGAGATACAAGAATGTTCAACATATGTAAATTAATAAATGTAATACACGATACTAACACAGTCAAGAACAAAAATCATAAAATCATCTCCATAGATAAAAACAAAGCATTGGATAAAATCTTACAACCATCCATGATAAAAAAAACCCTATAAAAATTGGAATAGGTGGTCTTTATCTGAACCTGATAAAAAGCTACCTATGAAAGACCAACAGCCAACATCATACTAAATGGTCAAAAACTGGAATGTTTCGTGTTAAAAATCAGGAACAAGACAAGTATAGCCACTATCACCACCCCTATTCAATATAGTTCTGTAAACATTAGCCACAGCAATTACACAAGAGAAAGAAATAAAAGAAATAAAGATAGGGAATGAAGAAGTGAAATTGTCCTTTTTCTGATGACATGATACACTATACAGAAGATCCCAAAAACTCCACCAAAATTAGAGTATCTCAACACAAGGTCAACACTCAAAAATCAATAGCCTTCTTGTACATGAATAACAGACTCACTGAGAGAGGAATTGGGGAAACAACTACTTTCACAGTAGCACACAGAAAAAAGTGAAATACCTAGGAATCAATATAATGAAGAAAGAAAAGATCTCTGCTCTGAAAACTACAGCACTGTGAAAAAAGATATTGAAGAGAATATCAGAAAATGGAAAGACATCCCTTGTTCTTGGGTAGGACAAACCAATGTAGTGAAATGGCCATAGTT
Source organism: Heterocephalus glaber (assembly GCF_000247695.1). Next base: position 27,974,878 of record NW_004624744.1, read on the forward strand.
CCAAAACTATATAGATTTAACACAATCCTGATGGAAATTCCAACAGCATATTTCACAGAACTGTAGAAAACAATCCAATAATTCATTTGGAACCAGAAGAGATATAGAAATGTAAAAGCAATTCTAGGCAACAAAGATAAGCAAAGGGGAATCACAAGCCCCAACTTGAAACTATACTACAAAGCTACTGTGATAAAAAATAGTACTGGGCTGGGGATTTAGCTCTGTGGTGCTGCCACCTCCCTTTCAAGGGCAATGTCCTGAGTTCAATCCCTGGTACCAAAAAGCAAAAGCAAAACAAACAAACAAAAAAAACCCCAGTGTGGTACCGGCAAAGAAACAGACCTTTGGATCAGTGGAACAGATCAGAAGATGCAGAACAACTCCAGACATACTCAGCCTCCTCATCTTTGATATAGGAGCCAAACACCTTCACTGGAGGAAAGATAGCCTCTTTAATAAATGGTGCTGGAAAAACTGAGTTTTAACTTGCCAAAGATGAAAACTAGACCCAGATATCTCACCAAGCACAAAACTAAAATTCAAGTGGGTCAGAGGTAAAACTCTTGAAGACATTGGCATAGGAAAAGACTATGAATAAAACTTCAGTCTCACGGAAACTAGCACAAAAAATCAACAACTGGGATCTCATCTTATTAAAAAGCTTTTGCACAGCAAGAGAAACTACCAACAGAGTGAAGCGACAGCTCACAATCTGGGAAAAAAATTTTTACCAGCTATTGCTCAGACAAAGTCTACTATCTAGAATATATAAAGAACTTAAAAATAATCAGACCCCCCCCCCATTTAAAGATCCAATCCTAAAATGGGCATCTGAAATGAACAGACATTTCTCCAATGAAGAAGTAGAACCAGCAGATAAACATATGATAACATCACTGGTTATTCAAGAGATGGAAATGAAAACAATGCTGAAATTCCATCTCACTCCAGAAAGAATGGCTGCTATCAAGAAATCAACCAATAACAAATGCTGGTGGGGTTGTGAGGAGAAAGGAACCCTTCTTCACTGTTGGAGGGAGTGTAGACTAGTGTAATCACTGTGAAAATCAGTATGGAGATACCTCAAAGAACTAGGATTAGAGGTCCCATTTGGCCCAGCTATTCCCCTGCTGGGTATCTTCCAAAAAGTATTCAAAGAATCATACCACAGTGATATATGTGCATCCATGTTCATAGCAGCACAGTTTGTAATAGCTAAAATTTGGAAAGGGCCCAATTGCACATCAACTGGAGACTGGATAAAGAAAACGTGTTGTTGTTGTTGTTTTTATAAAATGGAATACTACTCAGCCATAAAGTACAAGAATTTAGAGACATTTATAGCTAAATGGATGCACATTGAGGCAATACTGTTAAGTGAAATAAATAGGACACATGTGTAAATACTGAATAGTTTCTCTTGTGTGAGAAACTGAAAGTGTAAATAAGGATTAAAAGGTATAATAGATAATGTGAAATAGGAAGAAAAGGGGCAAACGGGAAGGGGAAGTGGGAGGGGTAGGGGAAAGGAAAGAAGGGACTGAAATTAATATAAGACAATGAAACAATGTAAACAAAGTCTTGGTAAATAGGGAGAGCTGGAGGGGTTGAAGGGAGGGGAGGGGAATGGGAAAAAATAGGAACCAAGATATATTATTTAAAAGTACAAATTTCCAATGATGATACCATTATACTGTATACCTAAAATGTATCAATAGAATTAATTTTTAAAAACCCTAAGATTAGAGATCCTATTTGATCCAGCTATTCTTCTTCTGGGTATGTTCCTGAAAGAATTAAAAGCATCATAGCACAGAAATATATGCATACCCTTGTTCATAGTGGCACAGATTGTAACAGCTAAATCTTGGAAATAGCCCAAATGCCCATCAAGATAAAGAAGATTTTTTTTATGAAATGGAGTACTACTGAGCCATAAAGAAAGATAAACTAGAAATTTTTATAGCTAAATGGATGCATATCGAGGCCATACTCTTAAGTGAAATAATTAGGACACACATGTATAAATACTGAATTGTTTCTCTGGTGTAAGAAACTGAAAGTGTAAATGAGGACCAAAATGTATAATACATATTGTGAAACAGGACAAAAATATTCAAAGGGGAAGGAGAACTAGGGAGGCAGGAAGAGGAAAGGAAAGGGAGGAAAGAAAAAAATGAAAAAAGAAGGAAAAATGGAAACATAGCTTATATAAATAGGGAGGGGTGGAGGGGTTGAAGGGAGGGAAGGGGAATAAGAAAAAATAAGAACCAAGATATATCATGTACAGGTACAAATTCCCAGTAATGAACGTGATCATAATGTATACCTAAGATGTACCAATAAACTTAACAAATAGAAAAAAGATGCCCCTTTCTACAAATAGTCAATGAAGAGCCATTTTGTATTAAACTATACAGAAAAAAATCTTTTTTGAAAAATTAAATACAAAATTTGTGAAGCAATTCTCAGTACTCTTATTTTATACAAACTATTAGAGTTCCATGTACCTATGTGAATTCACACATATGCAGACTCACATGCATACATCATACATACATTTTATTATTCCTACCCAAAATACAAAGAGATATAAAGAGCTAAAATTCTCATCTGTGCTATTAGTTTATTTTATCTTGCAAATATAAGCAACACAAAATTTAGAGATATAAGTCTCAGTTTTTCCATTCTTTTTTCCTAATGATAAAATGACTTTAATAAACTGCTTAATAATTTTGAATGAGTACATCTCTAGTGACCATTAATGGGGAAAATACATACTAAATTGAAATGATAATTGAAAAACAACTGTAGCTTATTAAAGACATTGACTAGTCCTCCTCAGCAAATCCATAATTTTATAAAATATGGAAAATATTAAAAATAACTTAGAGTTCCATGGTTTCTAGTGCTGTTTCCATCTCTGATTAATTTATTACATTAGGCTAGCCTTCTTTTGCTTTGTCTCTATTAAAAGATGACAGTTTCTTTCCACTCCACCTTGTAAGTTGTTTTGATAAATTATGTGATATATGTAAAGCACCTTCCCAAGACTATTCAATGCCCCTGCATCTATTCTTATGATTGTGGTTGCTTATTTAGACTGAACTACTTCATGCTCGAAGTGTCTTTTAAAGAGATACCATTCTGGCAATTCTAAGTGTTTTCATCACTTTGATAATGACCATGACAAGTTATGGCCACAGTTTTGCTATAACTTCCCTTTATTTGGCCTTCATTTTTTCTCATCCCTATCCACCTATTCTTAAGTGTCATGCAAGTCACCAGTTCTCTGACCCTTTCATTTCTAGTCGATAGATTTCTTCTTGATTCACTATTGAGGAATGAGTCCATGATCAATCTAGAAAATTACTCACTATCCTTCTCAATACTTTTGTTCTCTTTTCTTTCTATCCTACTGATCCAGCATGCTTCTAGTGCTGAATCAAGACAATGACCCATTTCAACAGCTGTAAGCAAACATCATTATAGCCACAGTTTCACAGATTAATGACACCAGCAAATTATAATCTCTGATCTAAGTGGTTCGTTGAATGAATCAAGTCCATTTTTAAACTATGGAGCTGACTGAAGCTCATTTTAGGGTCACACTAAGCTCTATTGCTGTCATATAAAATTCGTCACAAGATGATCCACAGGGAAACGGAATCGTTAAGGAATACCTGTCTGCTAATACTAAAGTGTCTTTCCGAGATTGGATGTCTTCCTGTCCCTCCAATGGCTGCTACAAACCATGCTCTTTGTGTCCCTCTTCCACAAGTCCCCACTGTCCTATGGTTTTCCCCCAGCTTCTGTCCCTTGGGCATCAAACTTCTCTCTCTGCCTCATTCTACTGCTTAACTTTCGAACATCTTTCCGGTGTAGCAAGACAGAGCACTGGCCCAATATCCAGCAGCCTGAGAGTCTGCATCTGGTTCAGGCTGTGGACTTCACAGAGGCTGGAACCTCAAGAATCAGCCTTCCAGGGAAGGGTGACTGAATAGATTATTGGGGTTATTTGTTTTATCTGCATCACCTATAAAACAAAGTCACTGGAGACAGACAAGATTTAAAGAAAGCTTCTAAAATGCTGTTTTCCATGGATAATCTGCAGCAGAATCACGTTAGATATTTTCAAGTGCTCTTTCCTGGACCCTACTCAATGACAATCATACTGTTCTCCTTGTTGTGCAACACAAGCATTTGGGCAGGGTTTCCCAGTGAACATCTGCACTGTTTGAGAAGCTCTGCTCTAAAGGTGCATGTGTAATGGTGGTGAGATGTGTAAGTACTTTAGGGAACCCAAACAGCTTATATGAGTGTACAGTATCTTGAGTGAAAGAGCTCTAATTATTCAGCTCTGCAATGTTGTTGGCTCACAAAAAGCTGAATCCATAGTTACCAAGTGTTTTAATTTTCTGATGCCAGAAATCTTGTATTTTGTGTGTGAGAAATCTGCTGATTTCATAAAATAGCAAATAATTTTCCAATATGACCCAATTTTTATGTTGGGTCATAAAAATTACTTTGAAGGGCAGAAAACATATCTCTAGTAAGATTTAAATTCTGGTTTTAGAGCAACCTAAGTAATATAGCTAGAAAATACAAGTTTTTTAGGGCTAAATTAGAGAGTAGGATGGCTAAATTGAAATAGTCCAAAAGGAAAGACAAGAAGGGAGAGGTCAAGGGTAGAGAGGCTTACAAATGAGGTTAGTCAGCAGTGTCATCTGCCATGGGGAGGTCAAGTAAGATGAAGACTGGAAGCAGACAATTGGCAATTAGGAGGTCACTGGTGACTTTGGTGGAAGCACTTTCAGACTGGTAGGCCAGAAGCCAGATAGTAATGGATTGAGAATGAGAGGTATTTAAAAAGATAGCAAGAAACAACAAGTATAGATTATTTATTCCAGGCACTTGACAGTGGATTTGAAGAGGAGAATAATGTAGTGCATTGAGAAATTAAGGCAACACAAACAAAGCCACTTTTATAACATTTTCATTGAAACATACAACGTATGGAAACATATAAATCACAAGTGTGGAGACCAGTGAAGAAACACTCCTGTGTCCAAGGTGAAAATACAGAAGAGTAAAGTATTGACAGCACCACAGAGGTCTTTCCAGTCCTGATTTTTTTTCTCTATCCTCAGTCACCACTGCTATCCTGACTTCTAATTCCACCATGTAACATTG
>NW_004624744.1:27989611-28000780 GCF_000247695.1 Heterocephalus glaber
CATCAACAGCGCCAGAAGATTCAGATAGGCCAAGAGGAGGCTAATTTTGACATTACATATGTTAGGAGAGACACAGTTTGCATTTTACATAATAGATATTGTATTCAATACATTTGTATTAAAGTTTCCAAACATTTTTATAGCATTACCATGAAATATTCTATTGAAGTTCCTCTGATTCAACATTTCAGAGTAGAGGAATCTTAACATTTTAGTTTATATCAACATCAGTATGAAAAATGAAGGCTGTCATGACTCTTAGACAATAACAATAAATGTTTTTTATTTCTGTTATTCTATTAGTTTCCCTTTATCAAAAGTGTGGACTAGTTAAAAAGGGTAACTGCTACCTAGGAGAACGTGCTAAAGTGGAAGCTTGAAATGATCAACAGAAAAACTTCACGATCTGGAGTTAATTCATCATTAAATTATTTGCCTGTAAATTCCTTCACCTTATAAAATAGCCCCCTTAAATGTACAGTTGTGTTAGACATTTCCATATTTCAATGGTAACTTTTATAATTATATTAGATAAAATGTTTTTACAAAAGATTATAATGCTACTTATGACAACTCATAAAAAATCCCCAGAGCTAAATTCCTGGTGCCATCTCTCCTGTCCCACTTTTCAGAAGATAATAACTGAGCCCACTATTCATTACACAAGTTCAAATTATAGCTTTTCTATTTTGTTTATACCTGTTGCTATTTTTTTTTAAAGTTTGAAGCTATATACTCATTAGGCAAGTATATAAAAAAGAATACAGTTTAAATCAAGAAGGAATGGAGTTTTCTGAGCTTTAGAAATAACACTAATAAATAATTAGGCTGCTGGTTTAAATTTGATCAGTCTTAGAAAAACCATTGACATTTGTTTTCTTGTGGGTGTCATGAGCTAGAGCTAGTGTTCCCAATATAGCATTCAATAGACATTTTTCCCTGTGTTATAGAAACCACCATAAATATTTGATTTCTTTCTAAAATACAAAAATGAACTCTCTTAATTTATCAAGCTCTGTAATTTATGAAAGAAGTCATCAAAGAGTGATACATTAATAGTAAATGTTTTCAGGGTAAATTTCTGTTTAAACTAAGAAATAAACAAAAGATAATAGATGATAGCTCCTGAAAAACAAATTCACAAAACATATGTAACCAAATATTTCACTTTTTAATGTCATACATGTATAATTAATATTTAAAAGAAATAACTGCATTGGTGATTAGATTTGATAATTCCTAGCTGACATGACCAATTCAATACTAACATCCAGTAGCGCAAGGATTTTAGTAAATGTGGTTAGCATAGGGTTTTATTTAAATTGACTACAATCAAGTCCATTATTGAAAATGTTAACTCACTGTTGAAATCTTCTGCTAATTTTGTATATGAAAATTGTGCCTTCATCTTGCCACCATATAGATAACTTATGTTGAATAAAAGAATGGGAATAAGCATTAACAATTATTTTTTCTTTCTAAACAAAGAAATTAGGTCATAATTATTCCTGTTCCAAAAATCATTTTATAGGAAGTTTATAACATAGCTTTCCATTTCTTCTCTCATCATATTCTATATGGTAATGAGGACATATTAGATAGAAGAAGAGATAACCTGACATAAGACACTATCAGCAATAGATTGAAATGGCAGGTTTTGTCAAAGACACCTGAAATTAAGAAGGAGAAAAGTAGTATGAGATGAAATGAATTTTATCCATGCTGTAATATTCAATCTACATCTTCTCTGATGCAAATGAATAAAATAGTAAATTATTTTATTATATATATTCAATTTAAAAGAGAGAGTGAAGGCAATTGACTAACAATTCTACTTCTATCATTTGGTACAGATATTCTATAATTTAACTCCTATATTTTCAGATGATCAGTTTTCCCTCTGCATACTACAGTTGGAACCATTACTTCTTTGTTCTATCAGCTAGAAGACAATTTTGCTACAGTAACTTGTATTCATTTTTCTTTTAAAAAGTACATGATATTTTTGAGAATCGGAGAACAATGTTTTATGTAGAAAGTATAGACAATAGTAGATTTCATGTAAATGTTCACAAACACATTTATAGAGTAATAAACTAAACCAAAATAAAATAAAATAAACTTATCAGGTAGCAGGAAATGTAGTCTGGGGACATAATTTAAAATTTCTTTTGGCCCTAGTGGACATCTCATAAGCCATAGCCCCTAGGTGCTTAGAAAAAGGCAGAAAATTTGTCTTGTTTGCTTCTGTGTCTCTGAAAATTAGAATGTAGAAAAAAATGCAACAAGGCTTTTTGAAAAACTAAGACATAACAAAAAGAATGTATTTGACATTTATATGTAAAAGAATAGTGTTAACTCAACTTTTATTTTCTTAAAATTACTTAATAGCATTGTGTACAAGAGACCAGTTTAATTTCAGACTAATGTTAGGAACTCCTTAGTAATACACACCCATAATGGTTAAGGCTTTTAATAAGTCTGAGATAGTTGGGAAACAAAAGAGAGTGGAGATTCAGGATGTTAGCAAAGAAGAAAAGCTTGAGCATCCTTGAAGGTACTAGCAATGCCGTGTCTCCTAGTGATTCTGAAAAAGAGTTTTAAAATTACATATCACAAAAGATGATCTTCCTTCTCTTCCTTCCTTCCTTCCTTTCTTTTTGGCTCAGTAGCACATAGTTCTGTTTCTACTTGCACTGGAAAAGCAGAGAGAGGAATGGTTTTAACTTTAAACAAAGGTGTTAAATATCACTGTTTAATTATATTTTACCTACCAACCATAATAAATTTGTAGTCTCTCTTACCTTGTTTGTTTGTTTCTATTTTTTTATTGACACATGTTTGTAGTACATAATGATTACATTTATTGTGGAGAGTTGGTCCATGTACATAAGATTTCTTTTTTCAACCCCTCCTCTACCCAACACCCCCTGCTCCTTTCACCTCTTGGACCCCTTTCATTTGCAAAAGTTCTATTTGCATTTTTTTCATTTTTTCCATCCCCCTTTCTCCTTCCTTCCCTACATCTCCTTTTCTCTCATCTAAAAAAGATAATATTAAGTGAAATAAATCAGACACACAAACTTAAATATCACATGGTTTCTCTTATATCAGATACCCCTCAAAGTATAGCGTGAAAGAAAAGATAGATAATAGGCACCAAGGAGAAGATTTGTTTTGATTCCTTCTTTTCTACCCAGTCCTAATCCCCATATATTGTACATATTGTGGTCTAGTGCCTATTTTTACTCATATACATATATACAAAAGTTGCATTTGAATTATAATAAAAAATATATCATTGGGAAGACATATCATACTTTACAAAGTCCATATAATCATATTACAAAGTTGAATTGTTAAGACGCTTTAAATTATGAAGTAGAATGTACTACCTTTGTATGAGTTTATCCAAGAACATGAATAAGGAATATTTCATAAAACCACATTTAAATTTACCTTCATCTCAAAAATAAATCATTGATGCTGGGGATTTAGATCAGTGGTTTCGCTGCCTGCTGCGCAAGAGCAAAGACCCGAGTTTGATCCCCAGTACAAATAAATAAATAAATAAATAAATAAATAAATCATTGCTATAAATATAAACAAAATATGCTGTAACTAGCTAATAATTGTTTTACCTAAAAGAATTGTGTTTCAAAAAACAGATTTGTTATCATTTTTATTATTTTTTTAACTCCTTGTATGTATAAATTATTCTCTAACTATTGCTTGTCTGATGTAAAAAAGTCATAATACATAATTTCCTTTTTTGATCCTACTCCAGTTATGTTTGGTCTTTTATTACATGTTTTTGCTAATCTGATATACTAGCTGATTGCAGAGAGTTAGAAGGAAGTCATCAAATCCTCATTTAGCCCCTCTGAGGGTTAAGAAGCATTTTCTTAATTCTTTTCCATTTTATCTCTTTGACTACTCTTGGTATACTAAGCAAAATATGCTAATTAATATCTGTTATAAGCAACTCCAAAACCTCCTGGCTTTAATGTAATAAATAATTAATTTGCACTCATAACATGGCCCAATCTATACCAAAAGGATAACATTTCACTGAAGCCTTCGGGATCCCACACTGTCTACCTAGCAACTTGACTATGTCCTGGTGGTTCAAGTCCCTCTTTTGGATTCTCTGGATTAGAATGGAGCACAAGGAAAGAGAGTGTAGATGATTCTCTAGGAGGTTTTAAGGGTCAGGCTTGGAAATGGTGAACGTCACACCTGTCAATACTTTGCTAGTTAGAATACAGTTGCATCAGCTGGCAAGAATGGGGTTCTTGAATATCATGGAGAAATAAAACAGGATTTTTACATACAAAGCTACCTTTCTCTATGTGAGGAAGTAGATATTTGTATCACCATTCTATAAAGCAGGATAAAAGCTGTTAAATAACTAGACCAAGATCATACAGCTAATAGATACAAAACTACACTTCAAATCTAGTAAGTAGTCTGACTCAAACCATTTCTTTTCCACAAATTATTTCAAGTGCATGGTTGCTTTTTTGGACCTGTTGGAAATAATTGAAAGCAGCAGTTGCCCTACTTTCACTCCATTACTCTTTTTTAGTAACTTATTTAATGGGTAAATTTGAAGGAGACACCAAAACATGTTTGGCACAGTCTCTCCAGCCTATTGAAAGCACCAGCCTTCAGCATGCTCTTGTCCATCTTCCCGCTGGAGAGCATCTGTCTCATCAGGGTCACCTTCCAGATCTACATGAGTTTGGAAGTGGGGATAAAGAAGGTTTTTCTTAAGCTGTGAATACTAGAAGGGCTTAACTATGGATCAAAGGTACTTCTTCAAGAATTTTAATAATGTAGTTTCTATCTTATTTCTCTCTATTTCAATTCTCTGTCAAATGATTCCAAAATTCAGAAGGGAAATAGTAGAGTATTACTAACCTTATAGAAACCTATTATTGAATTTATTTTTTCTAGATGAGTAATGTATTAATACAAAAGGAAAAATTAATGTGTGCCCAAGGTCACTCACTCCCTTGCAGAAGGAAACATAGTCATTGATAAGTGCAAGGCAATTAAAGCAATAGCAGATTTTATATTACTGTATTGGACAATACTTGACACTTTTATTTTTAATAGTGCTGTGTGACTTTACTTACAATCAGGACTGCAGGGCAACACATTGAAATAGATGATTCATTACATAAATAATCCCAGGAATAGCTTTATCATATTTTTGAATGCATGGAAGCATGAAATCTTAGGATGGCCAGGTGAAAATGAAGGCCTCTGACAAGAGAAGAGAAGAAACTGAGTCTTGGAGACATCAGACCAGGCTAAACCTTTTAAGTAAAAGAAAAATGAGAATAAGTGCTTTCTCTGACTTGTTCTAGTTTTCATTTTTTGAGAGCAAATATAATCTTTATTATAGGAATTTAAGTCACTTGTAGTGATGAGAGTATTTCTATATATACTCGCTATACAGAAATATATATTATATATATCTAATACCAGAGAATGACTATATCACTTATGCTTATCTATAAAATGAATCTAAGTGCAATTATATTTTAATGTGGTTATTATTTTTTAATGAATATCTCTTTTTTGCAGCGGAAAACAAGGATGAGGAAAGCTCAAACAATATGCTCTAGGTCATATTAGAAGTGTAAAGCCAAGCTAGAAACAAGCTAAAATCCCTCTGTACCACTTACAAGTACTACATAATAAAATCCATTATAATGGCATTGTAGTTTTGTCATAAGAGCATAACAAACCACAGTTATTACATGAAAAATAGAGTAACTAATATTTTGCCTAGTAAAACTATAGTAAATTGGTTCTAGTAATAGCAACACTATAATAATTGTACTGAAAAATAGCTGCATGTTACAATCTGTATATTTACTACACTATTATAATAATTATAGTTCTACCATATATTTCTTTTATACAAAAGCTAAACTTACTCTAGTAATTGCATTCTTTTTTATCTTCTGCATAATTATAAGAACATAAAAGTGCAATTTTTGATGTGAAGTGTGAAACCTTCAATTTTTTTACCATTATTAAATGATTTAGAATTAAGAAAGATTATTTAAAAAGAAAACAATGTTTTTCAAGAAAAAATATATCTACCTGAGAGAGAAAAGGAAATAGTTTATATGATGTCAAAACCAAAGGCAACTTAATGACAAAATGTAAGTATAAAAACAAGAGCCTAAAATAATTGAATGTAACAGGAAAAATGTTCTGTAATCTCTTTTTATCATCTCTGCAGAAGATCCCAGCTGTTTCACAACTTGGGGGAATATCCCAGGACTCTGCCTGCTGCTGCCGCTCTTGGAAAACGTGAGGCTCATCAGGAATCTCCAAGGAAAGATGACCTATAGGGGCTCAGTCATGTGTTTTGTGGGATCCATTACATTTTTGAACAGCAATAAGCCCAGGAGAAAATCAAAACAGCTCCTTGGCCATGGCTCTTGCCTTGTCAAGCGTACGGACATTTACTACGACAATTGAACTCCACAGAAATTTAACAAAAGAAACTTCAGTTTCTACAGAAGGTAAAGCTCCTCCTCTAGCCTTCTGTGGCAGAGACTGGCTAGATGCTCATCAAATCTGTTTCCACTTCTTCCTGAACATACTGTTAAAGCATATTTCCCAGCTGTAGATGGTTACCTGATGGTCCCAAGACTTTGTTCAGGGCAACGGGGAGGGGGCAAAGCTGATGCTTTGTCAGTCTAAGAATGACCCGCACTGGGCTCTTTCCTTCTGCAGTGAGTAAAGACCCAGTACCACAGGATGACAAGCACCGGGTATATGAGCCGCCTCCTGAAACAAAGCTTCTCTGCTCACATGGGCTGCAGTTTGAGCAAGCAATTAATCTTAATTGGATCAAGCCACTGAGAATTTGGGAATGTATGTTACAGCACTAAACCTTTCCTGACACAAGAAGCTCGATGGAAGGGGCTTTTTACATTGTGATCTAACAGTATTTGTAGAAGCAGTCACAGAAGCGGTCTGTGTTTCTTTCTTTCTTTTTCTTTTTCTTCCTCCCTCCCCCTTTCCCCATTTTCCTTTCTTCCACTGTCTTCTTTCTTCTCTCCTCTCTCTTCCTTCTTTACTTCTTCCCTTCCAATATTTTTTAATTTCTTGCTAAAGTAAATGAGTAGGTACATGGCTATAATTCTTTCTCACTTCTTATAACTTTTTCCTTTCTCCTTACACCTTATTACTACTTTGCTTGTGTTTAGAATTATATTTAGAATAATAACATGTAAACTCAAACATATAATGTTTTGATTGTAACCTACTAAGAACCTCTGCCAAATATTTATATAAATCCAGCACAGAGATTTAAGCAATAAAAGGTTAACATTTAAACTGTTTAAATAACTTAAGGATGTATCGCAACAATAAATTTCCCATTGTTTAATGCTACTTAAAGAAAGGGAGGAAAACACTAGCAATTTTAATTTTGAACTCCAAAATTCCTAAGGCAGAAAAAGAATTGTTTTTCGTTATGTTTACAGGATTTTTTTTTCCTGTGATTTTCTACCTATTGCTTGTTTTCAGAACTCATTTTGTGTAAGCCCGTTCAACCTGGCTGCCTGCATGCTCTGTTGTTCAGGGTGTATTTCTTGCAAGAGATCATGCAGATCTAGTGGCTCGTTCTTACATGGTGATCATATGGTACATATATTACGTCAGAATATTCTCAGACTTGAAGTGGATCACCTCAATGTCTTCTCATTACCTTTGGTTATTTAAATGACATCCTTCATACTCCCTATTTAAAGGCACTATTCAGAACACACAAATATGCATCAAGGATAATCTATCTGTCTTTAGTAAAATTCCTTCTCAGCAACTAACTTGAGAGAAGAAAAAGCAGCGAAGCCTTTGTTCTATGTGCTAGACTCAGCTTTCTTACATTTTAATTGTTTAGAAAGCAACACATTTTTTCACAGAAATTTTCAAAAGCAAGTTTTGTTCAAAATAAAGTTTGTGTTAACATGAGATACTGCGGTTAATTTCTTTGTTGGTCAGAAACATGGAAGAACATTGTTGCTGTTATTGGTTTGGGTTGAGGAGACAGTGTTGCTGGCACAGGGAAGCCAGGCCCGCACTTATCCTTCAGCAAACACTCAGGGTGATCCGTGAAGTGGTCCCAGAGGGTGACACCTAATAATTCTTAACACAGCATTAAATGAAGTCATTATCAATTGATGAGAATTAAACCTTGAGTTAAAGCCTACTTGCTGTGTCTTTATTAACAGCATTATTGAACATGGGCTTTAAGATCAGAACAATTTATGTTCAAATCTCTGCCACTAACTTATTATCAATCAAAAAGACATTTGGAGCCCTACAATTTACCAGTGGCAGAGGGACAACCAGCTTGGAAAAGTGATCCCAGAAAGTGGTATGTGGCAGATTAAATCTTTCTTCTTATTTTGTACTGCTTCCTACTAGGCAGGAAGGTGGACTCAGAGGGTAAGGTCACAGCTGGTCCAGGCACTTACCATATTAGATGTCGCAAATCCAGATAACTTCCCTTTACCAAGCACATCCACATTCTAAGTTTTCTGGATTGCTTTAAAAAGGTTTGATATTCATCCACCCTTAGACAGAGAGTCTGAAGCACAGGGGCTTACACTGTGTCCGGGGAGTTTATTATCTGCCCTCTTTGGTAGCAACCTAAAAGTGGCCTCTGGGGTACCTCTTTTTCTATAGTAAAACATGGACACACATGTGCAAATGTGCATGTACACACACAACAGCTTCTGGCAAGATATCTTATGTTCCTAGTAGAACAATATCCTGTGTGTGATTAAGTGAAGGACATTCATTCCTTTGTCTTTCTGAATATATTTGTTTATTACTCTTCAAGTTATCTTACATTTGTCACAGGGGCAGAGGATGAGGTAGAATCCAAATGAGCTCCACCTAAAACAGACAATTGAAATGTTAGCTAATCCTATGTTAGAAAGAGATCTCTGATCACTGAGAATAGGCCTATTAGGGAATTTCCTTGAGAAGAATTTTTAAATTATGTAAATGGAAAGAAAAAATAATTACTTGTGGTACTAAGAAAATAAAAGAATAAAAAGACCCAGAAATTATATTTGGAATGTCATGCCAAAAAAAATCCCCTCCCCTCTTTGGTATAGGGAGCTAGTGTCTACAGCCAATTAATTTAAGGTACTTCAGAATCTTAGATATAAGGAATTCTATTGGGGTGGATAGATGTGTCAGTGAAGTTCCAATTACAAGGAAGAACAATAAGGCTTCTAAAATAAAATTATTTTGAGGCAAGGAAGAATCTATGTTAATGTCCTGCTGTCTCTACAAAGTTATTAATTATCTACTGGAGAGGCTTTTTATGTTTGTTGGCCACTGTACTGTTGGATTCTGGAAACTTCTACTGACCAGCCACTCTGGCACAGTAATGGGAGTGTGGGAAACAATGATCACTGCTGTGAATGTAAAATGAAGATGATGCTGGCAGATATTGAGCATCCTGGGCATCTCAAAAGACTAGATAAGTATCTCTCAGATAATGTAATACAAAAAATTGATTCCATGTGGCATCAGCAGGCAATGGCAGTGCTATGACATCATGCTTCTTCTAGATTAGGTAAGCAAAACAGGACTGAATCTGCTTGAGATTAAAGTGGTTCTTCAGTGTTTCTGGATATCTACAGTAAAATATAGAATTTCCTTGCTCATATGATGATTAGTCAAGGATCATTAAAAAATTATAATGGCTGCTTATAGGCTAAAATATAAAGTAAAACATTGGATATGTTTATGCATGCAGTGTCATCTACTTCCTTCTGTGTCATTTCCTGTATATTATCAAAGCTAGAAGATGCTAATCTATGCTTCTATAAATGACAAAAGTCTTATTAGTAAATAAGTAAATATTCTATAATAAGTAAATATTTAATATTAGAAAATAGTAAATATTCTGTAAGAAGGAAGTGAGGAAGTCCTTCCAAACTCAAATGCATACATGAGAATTCAGAGCTATATGTATAGAGACCTACATAATTTGTGACTATAGGTAAGAAGGACTTCGTATAACAATATAAGCAATCAGATCCAACTCTCAACTATTGCATACTAATTCTATAGAAGAAACTACGTTTCGGTCTTTAACCTTGAGACTTGTCATAGTGTTATTACAGGTGTTGATTCAAGACCTGAACAGCCTGGTTCACATTGCAGCTCTCCACTTGCTAGCTTTGCACCTTAACCTCTCTGATCCTTGGTATCCCCAATAGGAAGTCAGCCATAATCATAGGACATCTTGCAGACTTGCTGTGAAGGCCAAATTGTTGTGTATATATAAAGCTCAGTGCCTGGCATATCATAATTATTACCATAAACATTGTTGTCATTATTATTGTCACAATTAGTAGTAGTGGCAGTAGTATTGTGTTACTTGATTTTATTAAAGCAGTAACACTAAACATTTATTCCAAGATAAATGGGAATGTAGAATGAAAAACAAATGAAGAATGAAAAGGAAAAAACAATTGTTCCAAATGGAACAAATAATCAAAAGCACAAAAATTACTATCTTGGATCAATTGGGGGGAGAAAAATTTACTAATAATTATACATATTTGGATAGTATGTAGAACAAATTCTTGAAAAGAATATATGAAGAAATAACTTTTTAAGAGCAACCTAACATTCATGGCATTTCCATTAGATACCATTCCTTAGGACAATAATGCCTAAGCGTTAAAACACTTAAGAAATAGCCACCAAATACCGCATTTTCCACACCTCTGTAGCCACAGGTTGAGAAAAGCCCCAAATTTGTTTAAAGCAACCAGTTATTAATTACTGAACATGAAAAATATTATTCATTACTTCAAAGAAATTAAATATGATGCAGTCCACTATTTTGATTGTATTAAATCAAAATGGTCTCTAAGAAGAAGTAAAAACTAAAGTTAGAAATGTAATTTGAAAGTTGAAGGAATTATTAACTTTTTGTGACTTTCAGGCATTAACTTTCTTTCTGAATTTCCTTTTCTCAGTACAATGACTTTAATGAGAAGTTATGATAAAAGAGGGAATACAAAAATACTATTTTTTCATGTTATGTAAAGAGGAAAATAACTCTTGTATTTTCTTTCTTCCTTTTTTTTTTTTTTTTTTACTAGG
>NW_004624744.1:28001471-28011708 GCF_000247695.1 Heterocephalus glaber
ACCTCCTCCTCCTCCTCCTCCTTCTTCTTCTTCGTGTGTGTGTGTTATTAAAAAGCATCCCATTCAAAACAATTACAGCTTCAAAATCAAATTCATTACATGATTTTTATTTTAAAAAACAGCTATTTTGACACCGTATAAAAGTCATACAAAGAACCAGTACATCCCAATTCAAAGGCAGCCAACAAGTTGACTAATGATCTTACTGCACTTAGAATCTGGGATTAGTTCATGAATCATTAGTCTTTGGTCTTCTCAGATTCTAAAATCATACTCAATTTTCTTTCTTCATTTTTCAATTGGCTCTTTTTGCTAATTTAATTTTTTTTCCTTTCTCTATCAGGTGGGATATAGCTTTAATAACTTTTCAATGACACGAGGAAGAAACCAGAGTTTGCAGTTTGAAAAAGCTAGCACTTTAATCACTGCATCTAAATCACCAGCCATGATCAGAAATAAATTCCTGCCAAGATGACCAACAGTACCAAAACAGGGACAAGCAAAGCAAAGAACATACAAAGAAAGCTGGTACTCTTGAGGTAGAAGAGAAAATCCTAACAGTACTGAAAAAATAAATTTTCTATTTTGTGGCTGTAAAAAATGGGAATACACATTCATATAAATATAATTGCAACAGGATTAGTAAACGGCAAAAATTGCCTTGTAGTCTCATACTAATACCTGATGCAATACAGGAATAGCACAAGGTCTTCTATTAGCAGATCATTAAACAGGTCATCCCATCCTGAACTTTTTCAGAAAAATTGGTTACACTGATGTTAGAAAATATGTCATTTTCTTTCTTTTTTTATGCAATATTGTGGATTGAATCTAATGTCTTGCACTGAGTATATCCCCAGCCCTTTTAAATTTTTTATTATGAGATAGAATCTCCCTAAGTCACTTCCCAGGCTTGGCTGGACCTTTGATTCCCCTAATTCAGCTTCCTAGAATGCTTGGAATTATAGGCATGCACTACCATGCCTGGCTAGAAAATATCCCACTTATCTTTTAATTTTTGTGAGAAATTATTTCAGATTATAAAAATCACACATCTGTACCTCAAGAAAATGGAGAGCTTACAGAAAAGAATAAAGGAACTAAACATAATCTCAAAATTCAGTAATGTATTTTTTTAGCTTTCACCATTTTTTCCTCTCATGTGCATGATTTATGTTATAATCCAGAAAATCTTTTGTTTGCTTTTAAAGTTCAATTTAATTACAGGAATAATAGTTGGTTATTGTAGTAAATCTGGAAAATGTGAGGAAAAATTTTAAAAGAAAAATTACAGGATTCTACTGTATGTATACATTTGGACATCTTTGGTTGAGACTATTTTTCTTTGTGTATACAGTATATTTATTAAAACTCTACATCCTGTTTTAATGTGCTTTTCTAATTTAGCAATTCATTGTATATACCTGACCATGACAGCAACTGTTTCCATGACATGTCTTCCAAAGACTATATAATCTTCTGCTGAATGGTTGTATCATTACTTAGGCAACAGACTGTAGGATATTTGAGTTACAGGAATGACCATTTCTTAAAATTTTTTTCAATAGTAGGCTGTTGTAAATTGAGGATTGTGTATGTGTGATTGGAAGTAGAACATGACAACAGTATCTAGACTTCAGCTAGAGGATCAAGAGATTCCACTGGTGCGTGCCATCTAACTTAACGCTCGTAATGCTAAATCTGCCTAGCTACACTTAAATGAATGTAGAACTTACTAGACAAAGGCTGACAGGATAGCAGCAGTTTTGATCCAGAATACCACCTTGGCCCAAAGAGAAAGGCTTATATGAACACTTCTCTCTTATACAAGAGCATTTTTATTTACCAAATTACCAAAGAAAACAGAGGGACACTTGGCATTTCACAACCAAACATCATTTCATATAGTCCATATAGAAGTTCACCCTGATTACTGAATTATTATTCACAGTGACTGTCTGAAATAACTAAGTTCTATTAATTGAAAAAATAGACAGAAGTATGACTTTCATAAAATAAGCAAAACAAAGCAGAAATTCTTGCTTTTTTTTTTGCTTACCCATTTAGAAAACAATGAAAACTAGAATTAGGAAACCCATGTTAAGAATATTTCCTTGACTAAAACATATGCATTTCTGACATGCATCTGAAGCTACACCATTATAAAGAATCTTACTCTTTTTCTCAAACATCTAAATAATTAGGATTGAATCTAAACAATTTATTTAATCAACTTTATCAAATTATTAGTTGTTTTTAACCACATCATCAAACTGGGCATTATTGTTGATTAGATAAACTCCAGAAGAAGAGGTTGAACTCATATTCATAAAAGTGTATAGTATACTATTTTCACATCTTATTGCATTTGTGATTAAGCCCATCAATAATTTTAATCAAGCAAACAAAAAATATTAGTTAAATCTAACAGTATTATCAAAGGGCCATCCATCTGTTAATTAAGTTTCCAAAGATGATGATTACTGTATGCAAATATGGGTATGTTTCATTTTAAACTCACATATATCTTCCTATTTTCAAGAAAAATACTGATTTATTTATAATGTTGCTGGAGATAATCACTGCTCCTCTCCAAAAATCTGATGAGCAGACAAACCTCAGGCTCTTATGGAAGGGAATTCTGCTGAACAACATTGCTAATACCAGCCTTTCAACCAAACAATGGGAGAGTAAGTTTAAGAAAATCACTCCTTTCCTTTGATCAAAAGCATTGCTAAATTCAATAAAAATAGTTGACAACACTCTAAATGTCTTTTTAGATTGTATAGAACAGAAACAATTTAGTTTTCAAGGAATAATATTCAATGTAAGACAAAGCGTAGAAGAATCCTCACAGCAAAAGTACTCAACAGAAAGCAGCAGAGATTCAGCCATGTGGAAGAGTTCCTACCATACAAATCCCTAAGGGTTTGAATAAGAACGCTGGGAATAATAGCTGTGTGTGTGCAGAGGAGAAAGTAAAACCACGTGTGGCTGGATTTGGATGTGTCCAGTCATGTTATTTTTCCCTTTTTAAAGAAATAGGATTCCTGACCTATAAAAGATTAAAGAAGCCAGGATACATTTCTGTGTAGTGCTAAAGATGCTATCTATTCTTTGTTCTTTATATACAGAGGTTCCGTGTTGCTAATGGAGCATTTCCTTGGGGTGAGAAGAACTGGCTTAAATCTCATTGTATCCAGTGTGTGAACTTGAGCTAGCAATTCTTGAATCTCAGCTTCTCTCCTTCCTTGTCAAATGAAGAGAGCAAACTTGTCTACAGCTCAGGATGTATGTACATGGTAAATGATTATACTGAAGGGGAACAAAAAAGCTCAGCAAGGCACAAGGAACCTGCTAGATATTTGACAAATATTTGTTTTGCCTCTTTGATTTTAGAATACTATGCTATAAGTACTAATGTTGCAGTGCTTGTGTATAATATACTTTAGGATTTGGGCATTTCTTAGTTTTCAATATTTTCAAGCAAATTTAGTGTGTTTATCTGTGTTTGTCCCATAACATGCCCTGTTATATTTCCTAGCATTTATCATAACTTGATACTTATTTGCCTATTCATTTTCTACTTTCTGCCATTAGAGAACCAGCTCCAAGTGGGTAAGGTCTTTCTTCAGTGATGAATCGTCACCATGAAAACGTATGCCTGATCTATACAGGGATCCAACAAATATTTATTAAAATAAAAAAGTAAATATCTCATAAAGTTGGTTCATTTAAGGCCATTTCCAGCATTTCTTACTGGGAGTTTTGGTAACCGCACATTCAACTACTTGCAAATACACATGTATGTGAACAGATAGTATCAGAATATATATCTTACAGCTTCCTCAATATAACATTAATTAATACTTATTAAACATATTTATATGAGCTTCTTATTCAACCTGCCCTTATGCATGAGCCTGTCTTCAGATGGCAGAAAAGTATTTCTTATTTTTATACAAATAAATAAATTTATTTGGAAATTAAATATTATAAGTATATTTTTTGAGATTACATATATTCATATTTTGCCATTACATTTACTGTACATCTTACAAAATACAAATCATTATGTACTATATAAGACTTACACTATTTTGCAGACTTGCTGTATTCATATAGTACATACCTACAAATACAATGTTGCATATATATGTATGCGCATGTGTGTGTGTGCGTATGTGTGTATTTGCTAAGTAGTATAGTACTTTCCTGTCTAATTGTTGAAAAAATTACTAATATATTCATATATATATAATATATATATACTGGAAATCATAAAAGTGTTTAGACACTGTGGAATAAGACCAGAAACACCGGTACAAGTGCCATATGCCAAATGTCATTGGGTCCAGTTATAAAGAAAGAAGAATGCTGGACTTTGGTCAAAATGAAAAATAAATAATGTGAAATAAACTTAAGAAATGCTGTGGATCAGTTTATTTCTTTATTTTTCATTTTTCTCCCCCAAAACCCTGCCACACATAGGTTAAAAAAAAGAGACAGTCAGATACAGAGAGGAATAAAAAAGCTCTCCTGGAGATGAGGGGACATCTTTTAAACACTTCCATTATTATGCACAATGAACAACTAGGACTTCAGTCCCTTAGCTAGGGGTCTTTGAATACTGGAAAGAGGACTGAAAAGTCATGCATGCAGAGAACATGGCACATTTTCCTCCCTCACACTCTCAACTCTTCAACTCTTATCAGGCAGGAACCAGAATCTTTTTCAGAATATCATTGCAGTATTAGAAAGCAACAGAGAAACTTGATCTATAGGCCATGTGACACCAAAAGGCCCCCTCTGCCACACAGTGGCAAAATGAAGTTAAAGGAAAAGACCTACCCAACTAAATAGTAAAGCCTAAGAGCATCTCTGAAAGTGCCTAGGGAAAAAAAAAAAAAAAAACATTTCTCCTGAAAAGACTTTTGCTTATTTTATTTGTTAAGCCAGTCCAAAAGATAATATAGTACATTTGTGTAACTTAATTCTGAAGCTTGACACTCTCTCTAGTACTGAGGGCTCCTACGTCTCTTGAGCCTATGTCTGGATTCTTACCTCACTCGATTCAGGGGAAATTCATTTTTCCATTGTGAAATGTGCCTGAGAGTTTATCATGGGCATTGTTCAAAGAGGTCAATATTGATAGCTAATCCAAGTGTTTGTTTGTGTGTGTGTGTTCATGTTCATGTGTGAAGAAACTTACAAACTTCTCCTTCCCCTTATTCTCCATGTCACAATATTCTCATACAGTTCCCATCTCGTATCACCTTATTCCAACTTCTTTATTTCCCCCAGGAATGGTCTGGCATTTTCCAAACTGATGTGTTTGAAAAATTCGATAAAAAATATTTAGCATCCTGTTACCTGCATCCTGCACAAGGACCCCTCACATATCCACACAAACACATATGTCTTTTTTGTCCCTTACAGTGGAATTCTGGCTGTTTCATGAGTCTTTGCTAAGGATGGCCCAGGACTTATGAAAACTAGGAGCTGAGGACAGTTAAAAGCTAGATGTGCAAAGTAGCCTGAGGAACGGTTGTCTTTCTCTGGGTCCGAGCTAGGGAGAATATTTTCTTACATTTCCTTTCCCCCTAACAGGGCTTGGAAAATTATCCCTAAAATGGGAAAGTAGAAGAGGGGGAAAGAAAAGGTTAAAAAATGAACAACCATAAAAAGATTTATAATTTTCTTTTAAAATAAATCATCAAGGGGAGGACCAATCTGCCACTTGCTCTGAGGACTCTGGGATTCCACACTGAATAATATACCCTGGCCCATTTTGATATACACTGAAATTAACAATCAGTCAACCACTTTATGAAATATTATCTTTGTTAGCTTTACCACTAACAAAAATATACTTCCAATTTTTCACATCTACACACTACATCTATTAAAGCAATCTGGGAAATTAGTTTGAGATAAACTGTACAGCAATTTTATTCATAGCTTTCCTGTATCTCACACTGTTAATCTGCATCACAGCTCACTAAATAGTGCCTAATGTTTATTGCATTTAACTGAATGTATACGATTCTGAGGGTACGCCAGGGACCGATTATCATAATTATACATGTTTCTATGGAAACCCACAAGTCTATCAGTTTTGATTCATTATATTGTTATACCTTCTAGCACTTTCTAATTATTAGGTGCCCATAAAAAGTCTCAGTCTTGCTGTTACTATAGAAATGAGCTATAGACAGGCCTCAATTGTTAACCCTTAAAGGACCAAAATATATAGACTCAGACAGCTGGTAGCTATTCATGTAACTGAAATAGCTAATACTTTCATGCATTACTTAAATTCCTAATTGATTTGCTGTTATTAATTTCTGAAAATATTTCACTTGGACAATTTAGGATGATCGGCTTGGATTTTATAAAATTGTCCTAACTTTGAGGTTCTCTACTGCTGACATTTCCCCTCAGGTACGATAAAAAATATACAAACACTAATGCAACACTGGATTGCTGAGCACAAAGTGGGAAACGAAAAGTCTTTCAAGAACAATTTCTTGTGTCATAGGTAAAGACACATTTGCTGGTGTAAACATAGAATTATATGTTAAGTGATAAAACAGACAAATCAGAATATAATAGAAAAAAACTCAAATGCACTGAGTCTTTAAATCAAGCATCAAAGATTGCTCCATAGTAATATGACTATTTTGGATAATTTAATATTGCTATTTAAATTGCAATTCGTAATTTAATATTTTCATTTTACTTTTTCTCCTACATTCAGTAACAGAATCTTGTGAAAATTGAAAGGGACTGAGCAGTTTCATTGTCTCTCTAACTCTTCTGCTATTATAGTTTTCAATTAGAAGTGCCTTTTAATTTAGATCAGGAAAGCTCTCCTAAAGTGACAGCTCGCCCTTCACACTGCATATCTATTTATTTCGGAAGTCAACACACCATTCAATAACCTGAGAACAGCCCTGATTGCTATGCTAATAGTATTCAGAAATATGTCGACACCGATGGAAAGATGGAAACAAGTAAACTAAGGCTAATTCATAAAGTGAATAATAAAAGGCAGAGGGAAGCCTTTCATACTTTCTATTGCTTCAGCTGGAATCTTGAGCTTACAAATTTAATTTTTTCCCCTCTCTTGGGGAAATGAACACTATATGATAACCAAACTGAAATTAGATTTTACTTAATATTACAGCCTAGCCAATTTGACGCAGTTTGTTTTATTATACAAAGCTGTAGAGGGAAGCAGCGGAGACAATGCCCGTGTATGTTAATGCTTGTGTGTTCTAGGAGATGCTTGCTTCAGCCGCAGCTTTCTTCAGCTCAAAGCTAAATGCATTTTGCTTTGCAAGGTGGGGGGAGGAGAGGAAAAGCCATGAGAATTTCAAATGTATGCCCACATTAAAAAACAACAGCACATGTTAGGTAACCATTTTCTTCATATTACAAGCCCAATTCACCAACATCCATAGCAGCTCCCTGACAATTAGGAATAAATCAAATTGTATAAGCAACAAAAGAGATAGGCATTTGCATGTTGAAGTTCAAACTCTTTAAAAACCCAGAAAACCCATCAAAGCCTTTGTCCCTGGCTCTTATGTTGCCTTTGGCATAGTGTAAAGTAGATCTACTACTAAATAAGAAATTTAAAGTAAATTAGGAATAAATTGAATCAGATACTGTAAAAACTTCATTATCAGTACATATGTATATTATTGCATATATATGTAGAGCCTGGAAATCAATTATCTTTAATTCACATTGAAATTATCCTCTTCCCAACACCAAGACATTGGTTATCTAAACTATTTCATTCATATATCCATAGTTTTTATCTACTTATAAAAATTAAACTAAATTTTAATACTTAACATTTTATTGTTCAAGTTGTTTATACTTTTATTCTTATAATTATTCATCATACCACTCAACTCTGCATTTCCCTTCAAAAATCTTTAGATCCTTTTGTACATTTAAACTCCTATATACATACAGTGATAAACTCTCACAAAATATATGTGCAGAAAATATGCTAATATTTCTAGTTGATTCAAAGAACTATATGAGAAGAGTAATGATATAGGGCCAAAATTTCATATGCTCAATTAATAAATCTTCAGGGCAACAGTGGAAGGGTCTGAAAGCAAGTGTTACCTCGTGTATGCTTTTAAAGAATACCTAAAGGTAACAGTTAAGTCGATGAATCCTGGGAGTGGGAGAGGTCCGATACTGGGGTCCAGAGGGTGATCAGGTAAAAGAAAGCAGAGAAACGAAGTCACTCAAGCAGCAACTGTATCATCAACTGGGATGTCATTTATTTCCTAGAGATAGTTGAGTGAGGTCCCTACATGGTAACAACATGGATTAATTATATCCTCTCCACTTGTTGAGCATAAAATGTTCAAATTTTCTTTTGGGGTGATAGGGGGAAAGATGACTTATATTCACAGCTGGATATTAAAATCCCAGAAGAGATAGCCACAAAAAAAGCAGTTCCCGGTGACAAAAAGGCTGGAGTTGTACTTTCAGCATATATCAAACTGAAATGTTTTAGGATTCATATTTATTTGCACCACTTTGCCACTGAGGAAATGCCTAGTCAGCTAGAGAATGTCTAAATTCTTTGTTTTTTATTTTTAAAGATACAGATCTGGCAGTCAGCTGTGAGTCACTTCAACAGAGAAGGGACCCAGGAGAAAGCTGGCCAGGGCCGGGAGGCTTATGGACCCACACAGCAGGCTTTAGGCATTGCCTCTAAACCCACAGGTCAGTTTCCAGACCAGCAGTGGACAAATTCTTGCAGAGGGGCAGAGGCAGCCTGTCTTGCTCCCCTAGACTGTCTAGGGTGAAGTAAGAGATTAACATCCTCTCTGTGGCTTGTTTTTCAGGGGCCCCTTGGCAATGCATCCCTTAACACTTTAATTACTAGAAATCAGAAAGAAGATAGATGACTTTCTCCTAGATTAGGAAATGGCCAGTAAATGGTAACAGAGTGGAGCCAGATAAAAGAAATGGATTCCTCACAACTAAAGGAGGGTGTCCTAGGGAGAAAAGTACAGGAAAAAAAGAGGAGCAAAGAGATTCAGCTGAACAGCTGCCACTACCAGTACTCAGCTGATTCTAGTTCATTCAGTATCCTTCTTTGCTGACTTTCTTCCCCATATATTACACATAGGGAGAGGTATGCTTTTCAATTGTCAGTTCCTACCAACACCCATATGAGCATTTAAATTCTTGGCAGAACTGAGTAAAAGAGGTACTCCCATAATAGATAAAATGTGATCACTATTCAAGAGGATATTGGGCTGGGGATGTAGCTCGGTGGCACAGTGCCTGCCTGACCATCACAAGGTCCTGAGTTCGATCCCCAGTACCTCCCCCAAAAAGTTAATGGATATTTTGATGATCTACTGTGTTTATTTTCCACAAGCCCTGTTTTGTTTCAGTAAAACAATGTATTTATGCTTGAAGAACACAAACAAAAAAACCCAAATACTTTAATTTGTCGTATTAAGCAGATAGAGAAAGAATGTAATTCTCTCCTTCTCTCTTTCTCTCAACTACTGTCTCTTTCAAACTCTCCCTTGCTCTTACTCTTTCACTTACTTTACTTATCTGTATATCAGTCAAACACTCATTATTCACTCAGAGAAATACTCATTTCAAGAGGATAATCAGCAATGCTCAAAATTTATATTTAGTTTTTATGTTACTGAGAGTTTAACAATGAAAAAATCACCAAGATAAACAAATGTTGTTTGAGTCCACCAGCTGCATAGATGGTGCACATGTGATCCCTGCTGCAAGGGGCTTCCATTCTGTTTCAGGGCACTGCATACACACTAACCAGTTTGTATGGGCTAAACCAGGCATTTATGTGTGTTTAGCAGTAAGGGAAAGGATAGGCTGCTGAGGGAGGGCTGGGAATACAAGGGACTTGGAAATGCACAGGAAGAAAGGGTTAGGTGTAGCTCACAAAGGGAGATGCAGAGATATCTCGACAATTCTGGAAATTATGATAATCTGAAATAGATAGTTTATGCAGATGGAGAAAACACAGAAAGACCAAGTCTTGATTGGTAGGTTTAGGAGTTTGACTATGATTCTATTGATAATAGAAAGTCATTGACTATATTTTTAAATAAGAGATGTAGTGCTTTGAGGAAGAATTACTTGGAAGTCATATGCCAGAAGACTAAAATGAGGAAAGACATTGGTCAAGAAGTCAGAGAATATTTTTTTT
>NW_004624744.1:28012393-28024072 GCF_000247695.1 Heterocephalus glaber
GTGATAAAGGAGAAATAAATGGAGCACAGTGTATTAAAAGATGAAAGACATTAAGGGAATGATGAGGTACTGTATTTGGTAGGAGTATGTTTTAGAGTAAAAGGACTAGTTTGATTTTGACACATTGTTTGAGGTGTCAATAGCAAGCAGTTGTACTAAAGATCTGGAAATTATTTTAAGAGAATAATGTTCCACTGTGAAAGCATTGGTGATACCATATACCCCAGACAAGAGATGGGGATTTGGGGAACACCCAAGAGAAATTTATCCTTTTTTTATGATACTGGGGATTGAATCTGGGACTATTACACTGAGGAGCATCATTACCGTTTCTTTATTTTTTTATTTTGAAACAAAGCCTTTCTACACTGCTAGGTTGTCTAGGCTAGGCTCCAAATTGTGGTCCTGCTGGCTCAGTTTCACAGAGTGTACCACCATGTCTGGCTCCAAGAGGACTTTAGACTTGGAAATGGAGATCCCTCTGAAAAAGAAAGAAGAGAAAATAGATAATAATCCAGAGATATTTTGACGTTTGAAAAGGGTATATATAAAAAGATAAAGATAGGGAAGAAGAAGAAATACATGTCAGATGACTTCCAACTATGAACAAAATGGGTGAGTAAACCAGTCTTTAAATAACCAACTGAGTAAGGCCAAGAAGTGAAATTAATATTGAAGAAGGAAATGCCAGGGAGCTAATATTGGTAATGTGAACAAAAGTCATCTGGATTTTTACTCCTGAGTAAAGCTTTCATCTGGAAATCATGGAAGACTGTAAGGTGGGAAGAGTGAAGCAAACAATATTGTCAAAGCATTTTAAAACTTAATTCGATTAAAAATACATTTCTTGAGTGCTCATTACAGGCCAGACATTATGTTAGCTACTAGTGGGGAATTGTTTATGGAATTCTGGAACCCAGAAACTTGTGAAAATATAAAAATAAAAACATATTTTGCTAATCTCTTAAAACTCTAAAAATGAAGAACTTCTAAAAAGGATGCAGCAGTGTAGCATACAACTAGCTTCTGAGGATTGCTTCATTATTTTCTGCATTAGGCTGTTGGGAAATTTTCATATTTTTTGCAGAAAAGAAGAAAATTAAAATGTAGATGATTAGATAAACTATTATCCTACTACTAATAATGCAATTTTGCCTCCCCAAATCAGAGATTAGCAATATAGCGCTATTGGTGGCTGACTTTCCATTTTCCTCAGTCCTAATGGCTCTAGGTCTCCTTATCACTTACCAGAGGAGTATGAACAGGAAGTGCTGTGCAACAGCGTCCTAGAATAGTGCACATGCATTATATGACTATTGTATCAGGAACAGTGTCCATGTTATCTTACTTTTTTTTACATCTTTATGAGACAGGTATTACTACCATCCCCATTTTATAGGTGAGAAAACTGAAGCTAAGAGAGGGTCAATAACAGCTCAAGGTGACTAAATCTGTGTGTGGTCAATCACAGATTCAAATATAGCTTGATCTTTTTCCAGTGTCTGTAATTTTTTCCTTTATACCAGTGACACCCAATCTTGGTGTCACTGGCATATCAGAAAAATCTGAAAAAGCTGCAAAACATATCATTATCTGGTCCTTGTCACAGACCAGTTAAATCAGAATATCTGTGGGTTGGAACTGGCACCTGAGTGTTTGTCAGTATTCCTAGGTATCCTAATTTGTGGCCATTAAGGAGCTTCAGTTTTCAACACCATATTTCAGTCCTCTTTCATCCTTGTTTTTATCTGACTTCCTCATAGTCAGTCTGATTTTTTATAGTGTTTCCTATGGATAAGAATAAAAATTGCCTTATGTGATCTTATTTCCTGGTTCTCTCATCTGTAAACTGAAAGTTAATGATTGTATGATTGGCATTTATAATCTGTCCTTTGTAGCTAAATTGAGTTGCATATATATCTGCTATGAACATAGTATTCATTATTCTTAGAAGTGTTATCAATTTCCCTCTATTTTCCAAGCTCTATTCTAGGAGATAGGGATGTAGGGGGGCGGGGGGGGCATAAAGTAAGGTAATAAAGAAGAGTCAGGATTTGAATTCCACCTTTTAACTTTAGAGTCATTTTTCTTACATGGATATACACCAAAACTATTAGGAGGTAAAATTTAATACAAAATATATGCAGTATATATTCCATGATTTCAGTGACACAATAAGACTTCATCTGCCCTATAATCTCTTTCTACCAGTTTATCTGTTCTGATTCTCCTTCTAAAAAAGGCCTGGAATTCCCATGACTCATTTGACATAGGGGTAGACGTGGGAGAATGGGTTTCTGTTGGCTATTTGGTAAAACAATTTCTAGGCACCAAGTCACGTACTGTTTAAAATTGGAGTTCAAAATGTACTGCATTTGTGAGGAGAGATGAACCAAAAGGATCTCTAGCCTTTTACTCATGTGTTCAGATAAGTTTCTTAAACATGCTGAATGTTTTCTTGGAAAGCACAGAGCTTGAAATCCAAAGAAACTAGGAATTTTTAGACTGGAAGAGGTCAACTGTCAGTGATCACTCTTTGTTACCAGAAGCATCAGAAGAGAAGACCGAGGATTTCAGGCGCTGTGAAGAGAAGTGGGGGAGGCAGCTGCTCATAAACAAAAGATCTCCAAAAAGAGGGCTGTCAAGAGGTCGGGAAACATGTGGACACAATTTGAATGAAAGTTGGCCCTCTCTCCATGAAAACTGCTTCTAATATTGCAAAAGTCATCTCATTTTTTAACAGCTTTATTGAGATCTAATTTAAATACCGTATAATTCACACATTTGAAGTATACATTTCAATGATTTTTAGCATATTCACAGACGTGCAAACATCACCACAGCCAATTTCAGAACATTTTCATTTTCACAACAAGAAACTCTGTACCCCTTAACTATCACCTATCTATTTACCCATCCTCTACAACCCTAAACAACCACTAAATTTGCCTTTTCTGGACATTTCAGATAAATGAAATTTTGTAATTTGTGAGCATTTGTGGTTCCCTACTTTCACTTAGTACAGTGTTTTCAAGGTCCGTGCATGTTTAATGTGTACCAGTACCTTATTGCTTTTAAGAGTTGAATAATATTCCATCATATGAGTATATTACATTTTGTTTATCTGTTTATTGGATGATAAACATTTCCTTATTTTCACCTATTGGCTACTGTTAATAATGCTGCCCTAACCTTAGACTATAAATTTTGTCAGGACACATGTTTTCATTTTTCTTAGGAATATATCTAGGAGTAGAATTTATGAGTCATATGGCATTCCTATGGTAATCATTTAAAGAATTATCAGTGTTTTCCAAAGTGGCTATATCAGTCTACATTCCAAGCAGCACTAAATGAGGGTTTTGTTTTTACCATATCTTCATCAACATTTATTTGACTATTTTTTTCTACCATTTGAGTAGACATAAAATGATATTGCATTGTGGTTTGATTTTCATTTCATTGATTACAGATGCTGTCATGTTTCATGTGTGTATTGAACATCTTTATATCATATATATATTTACAGAGTTTTCAAAAATGTATACACAATTCAGGAAAAGAAAAACTTGTATAAATATTTTAATACTAAATTTATTGAGATTATGAGATTAATACAAGTTACCTAAGAGGTACTTAAAGTGGTGCCCATTAGCTTACACACATTTGCTAGTACAGCAAACTGCTGTTTGGGTAACCTTGATTATGAGATGGCTGCATACACATTTTCAATTTCCTCTCTATGGCCCGGCAGAATAGTGAGTTCTCTCTGATATACGACTATACGACAAACTCTAGGGTCCCTCATGCAAGGGTAATACCATCTGTTGAAAAAATATCATACTGTTTTTCTTTTCCTGAAATATATACATATATATATTTATTTATTTATTTGGTGGAATGTAGATATATACATATATGCATAGATAGATTGCAAATATTTTCTCCCACTATTTGAATTCTTTCCACTTTATTGATCATGCCCTTTGCAACACAAATATTCTTAATTTGGAAGCTATTCAGTTTATCTATTTTTTAAATCTATTTTCTTTGTTGGTGTGATTTTGGTGTTGCACCTAAAAGGGTATCATTAAATCTAAGATCATGAAAATTTACTCTTATTATTTTATTGTAAGAGCTTTATGATTTTTACCTCTTACATTTATGTCTCTGATCTATTTTTCATTTATTTTTGTATATGGTGTGAGGTAAAGGCTCAACTCATTTTTTGTGCCTATTTTTTTGAAAAGAGTGTTTTTGCCCACTGTATGGTCTTGGCATCTCTGTTGGATATAAACACATGGTTTTATTTCTGGATTCTCAATTCTGTTTCATCAATCTCTATGTCTGTCCTTGTGCCAGTACCACATTGTCTTTATCACCATTGCTTTGTGTTTAAGTTTTGAAATCATAATGTGTAAATTCTTCAACATTGTTCTTTCTCAAGATCATTTCCGGGTCCCTTATAATTCCACATTAGAATTAACTTGCGAATTTCTACAAAAAAAGTCAACTGGTCAGATTCACAGCATTTGATCAGATTTATGTTATATCTATAGATCAAAGTAAGGAGCTTTGTTATCTTAAAAATATTAAGTCTCCTGATCCATAAGCTGCTTTCTAATATTGATAAAGACATTTCTTACTGTCTGTTTGCCTTTATTTAGCCTATTCATTATGGGTATAAAAGAAATAAAGTAAAGAAATAGAGTCAAATTACAAAAGTGTGGGTAAAGGAGTCATAATTAAGGAACAGAAGAAGCATAATTCCTGTGAATAAATGCAGGGAGAACAGTTCTCTGTAAGATCAACCTTTTGTGTTTAGGAGGAAATCCTAGAGACATTCCATTCCAGCGCCTCATTTGGGGTCATCTCTTTCTTCCTCATGCTGCAGCCCCTGGGCTCTGTTCCTTTTTATTGCAGTGGCTTCCATGGCAACAGTTCCTATGGGCTTGAAAAGAGAAGATGAGGCCTCTCTGGAGCCATCATTAGTGCTGCTATGGCCAGCAGGGGGTGCCAACTAGAGCGACCACTCCCACTTTCTCTTTGCAACTCTTCATATCAGCCCCCAGGAAGGCCAAGACCTGGATGTAACTGAGGAGGTGTCCTGTGCTGCTCTGAGAAGGAAACCATGAGATTTCTCTGAGAATTCGTGTCAGAATACAATTTATTAGTGTTTAGCCAGATAGGAAAATTGAGACTTTAAAATACAAGCTATAAAATATGACTTTTCCAGAAATCGCAGATCATCTTATTTTATTTACTTAATTTTGCTACATAATAATTACATTTTACACTTCATGCACTCAAAAGATTCACACATGTGAGTTTTCTTCTCTTTGTGCACAATGTATTAAACATCCTAGGGAATTAACATATTTATTAAGATGAGTTTCAAAGCCTGGTCCTGGATGCTGAAGCAAACACTGTCTCCATTCAGGATGTGGCAAAGGATCACCTAGCAATCTTTTGCTACTATCATAGTATGAATTTCAAGAGGACAAAGGGTAAATATTTTAGAATTCCATTTTACATATGCATCAGAATATTTGGCCTTAAACACCTGGGCAGGCTAGCAGCTATTAATTAAACTGAGATGTCAAACACACAGCAGAGGACAAGGTAATGCCTCCTACCACTTCCTAGAACAGTATCATGTGGGTAGTTATGAATTTATATTTCTAGAGTTACATTGTGTGGGATAATTTGCACATCTTTGACATGTGATCTTGAAATCTCCTTATTGTTGATGCCTATGACTGGTACTTTTTACCTTTGCAAATTCTTTAGTGTCCAACTGATGCTTCCTGGTACGCATAGATGACTAAATATTTATCAAATATTCAGACACTTACTTGGTGGATTAATTATTGAACAGGCTTCCACTGAGCTATCTTTCCCTTTACTACAGTGAATTCTCTGTTGCTCAGTTGACATATGTTCTGAGGTGGCAGGGAAATAGCCAGCTCAGCACATTGCATTGCTCTCAAGGTTATGCATATAAGCATGTGAAGGCAAGGGACAGAAGGAAGCCAATATCACTGATTTGGCAGGTGCAACACAATGTTTAAAGATACAGGTGAAACTTCTAACAAGTGTGGTCTATCTGCCTTTTTATTAAATTTAATTTAAAGTGAATCTTTAGCAATGTATTAACTGACAAGAAAAATGAATTCTTTTAATAGCTAAAATAATTACTATTTCCATTAGGAGTTATGACAAAATAGTCTCCTGTACATTATTTCATTTATTTTCCATAGAAAATACAAGATTGCTTCTTTACTCCCGTTTTAAAGGTGAAGAAGATGAAGTTTAGATTACTCACTGATTTTCCCAAATTTACACAACTGACAAGCACTGAAACCTGTATTCTGTTTTATTCAGTATAAAATAGTTATGACATTAAATGGATAAAATTAAGATGCTTGCTACTTAGTTAAATATGATTTTATTTTAGTGGAGTTTTCATCATTCTCTCTATTCAGACTTGGAATTATACCATTAACATTTCCATTGTTATTTTTCATAGACTCTATCAAAAGTAAGTTACAGCTTCTATAAGCCAGGAAAGAAGAAGTAGGGAAGGGGAGGTGCCCTATCTCTGGATTTTATAAAGCAACTCAGCTGTGACATCAGGACCGTCAGGTGCAAGATGAGCGGGCAATGATCAAGTGATGATAAGATCAAAACTGGAGTCAATCATTCCAAGACTGGTAACTCGAGGGAGGATTGTAGATCAGGGAGGAAAGATAGCGAACTCCACAGAGTTAAACAGGACTGTGTTTTATGTCTCTAACACGGAATTTGCACTCCTCAGAAAAATACCTGTTCCTTTACAGAGTTTGTCTTCTCCTCCCAATTAAATTGAGGTAATTTTATATCTCCTTCATAAGAATAATAGATTTCAGGCTACCATATATTACACATCTCAGCAATTTTATATCCAAATCCAGTAACTGGGTCAGGGAATTTCCATTAAATATTGTCATTACAAATCATTGCAAAGGTTTACTTCTAAATGCTAACTTCCTTAACTTTTTTCTAACAACATTCATAATCTAGTCATTCTCTTAAAAATAGAAGTTTTAACAACATTTTTGGTATCACAATAAATGAATAATTTTAAAACAGGGCACTTGAACATGATTCCAAATATTTTTGTGAAGAAATATTCAAAATAAAACTATTCGCTATACATATAGTAATTAAGATCTATTCTAAATAGGTCCAAATTTCAAGATTACTGATCAAGCATTAATTACTAATGTATTATTTCAAATAAATAGCAATAGCCAGGTTACAACATTATCAGCAGATGTGTTCATGTTGTAAAACATGAATGGTATATTTAATTATTTTTAAGTAATACAAATGATTGATATAAACTCTTGAGACTTCAGATATGGAGATGTTTCTATGAAAAGCTTTGAAATCCACTGGCATATGCCGTTCTTTTATCCAAGATAAATATGTGGGCGAATCAGCAGGAGTCCAGTCTGGCTTCCAGAGACTGCCCTGGAGCTGTCCACAGGAAGGTGCTGGAAAAGGCAGCTGCAGATGGATCAGGTACACAATTATTTCAGCCTGAAATGCAGCAGAATACTCAGACTCATGTTAGGGTATTCTGCAGAGGACATGACCTGGAAACTGTTTTGTGAAAGTTGCAGAAAATCCTTAGACCTTTTGATAATTATAAAGAAAAGATTTGTTTTCTTTAAAAAGAGGAAGAAGATTCATCTAAGGAACTATTGCTTTAGTCTCAGAAATATAAATGACATTCCTATTAAATACCTGGATGAGTTGCTAAAATACTGACATTTCCCCCAAGATTTAAGTTATTTGTAGAAAAATATACGTCTAGACTCTATAGATTTTCTTAGTATGTCTAACTTCATGTTGGCGAAATCAAGCTTCATTTTTTAAAAATTAGCTGTTTATCCCCAGTAGAATTGTCCTCAAAGTAAACTGAAAGAAAAGGGGACAAAAGGATTTGTAGTTTTAGCAATATACAAGGACTGACTTTCAAATCTGTGGTAAAGGTCAGGTGTAATATTCAAAAGCAAATTAAAAGGCAGGCATTCTATTGGCCTCAGAAGATTCCAGCAAACATTGGGCACCCATGGGCATTGGCTCAAAATGTGTTTATTGTGATCATACCCCAGATGATGCCACAAGCGCTATTAAGTACCCTATTCACCACCATCCTTCTTGCATTATGTATGCAGTTATTGTTTTGCATTATGCACTATCTAAAATGATACAAAAACATTTTGCTGAAAAATAAACCACTGGTTTTAATGCTTAACACCAGGATTACAAAATGTGATGTCATGAATTATTCATATCATTCGATTTAATGTAATCATTTTCTTCTCAGTGCTAAGCCTCTGTGAATGGTGCCCTGTGCAGCCACTGTTTTGAAGAACTTAATACTAGGGGGAGAAACACCTGGCATTAACTGACAGTGAATTAGGCTCATTGTCACTTTGGAAAAAAATTGCAATTTAATCTTTGATCTCCTATACATCCTAATTCCAAGAAACCTTTTCAGCACTACAAATGAGCCAAGCTGAGGAATTTATAGAAATACTGACCTCGACGTTTAGTCATAGACATATATAAAAGTGCACACACGTATTTGAAATTTGAACACTAAAAAAGAAGGCATCTTTGTTTCATTCAAAGTAGTAATGGGACCCATTCCTAATGTGTTTCCTCTAGTAGCAAATAGAGTTTGATACACATGTATACTTCATTTAGATCAACTTTCCAAGTACTGATCTTAGGAAAAAGCATGTTGAGAAAGATAAATACATCAATCAACTTAGGCTACAGATAAAAGTAATATACATTTAAGGAAGAAAAATAAGGCAAAAAAGAAAACCAAGAGACAGTGTACAGTTGAATGTTTTAACCCTGGTAAAATAATAAACATTAGTTTAAAATTGCTAGGAAAGTATTTAAAAATAAGAATTCTGTTTTGGTAGTTGGCTTATGTTTTGACTTCTAGTACATGTTTTAATGGGGTAAAACTGTACTCAAATAGTCCCATTACTTTTTAAAAATTCCCATTACTTTTAAACTAGGAGATGGTTAATTCTAAGTTGAATTTTATGGTCCTTTTTTACCATGAGAAGAGTCAAGAACCAGCAAACCAAATTCCTAATCTTAGTCCCCTTCACTGCCCAACTCCTGAGCCTCTGAAAAGATAATGTTTTTCTCTCAAGATGTTGTAGAAGGAACCATATGATGTATGACATAACGATGAGGTGATATACATAAAAATTCACAGGAGCAACAAATTGGGGATTATTATTTAAAACCCAAACCATCTGTAATCCATATACATTTGTAAGCATCAGAAGTGTAAAGATAGGTAAGCAAAGAAACTTATAGTATCACATTAAGTAATAAAGATAAAAACAAAGGGATTGACTTAATATGAAAAAAGAAGAACACAGCAATCTAAGAATAAAATGGTATCCAAACTTACATGGGGTAACTCACATATATATATATAAATAACAAGAGGAAGATAAGTTTATGCATAAGTTACATTTCCAGAACAATTTTAATCTCACAGCATCCAACATATATTGGGATTCAGCAATTGTCACCTGATTGGCAATGAAGACAGTCACCGTGGTCAACTCAACAGTAACTGAGCGCCCATTCTTCATAAGGTCAGTGTAAACTCTGCTGCTGCTCTGTGATAACAAGCTTGAAACCCAGCCTGTAGGAAATAATAACAAACTGATGATGTTCACCACTTTCCAAAACAGCAAGGAGTTACTTTAAGAGGCCAAGGAAGAAAGTAAGGAAGGTAGACTGGTGGATGGAAAATATTTTTTAAGCTAATGGATTGTTTACTTTCTAAAAGAATAAATTGATTGATAAAAAATAATAATTGTTTGATTTCTAAAATAATTTCTTTTCTGCTTGATGCCGCTGGGTGAAGTAAAGTTTCTTTTTCCTCTAAATAAAAATTACTAGGCATTTTGTCTACCAATCTTAGTACATGTTGCAACTAGTCTCATTAACATTGTGAACGGGGCCAGAAGACATGGTGTCACATGAGAAGAGCTGTCTTTCTTTCATTTCAAGAGCACCTTGACCTTCTCCAGCAGTGACACACTGTGTTCCCATCAAGTTTCTTACTGCTTTCCTGTGTGGCCTTCTGGTCTCCCAAGAGGCAGAGAGCCCCATGGCACAGGGTGGTCCCAGAAGTAGTCTGCAAGGGAAGCCCCTGGGGTTGGCTTTTCATTTGCTTGTTCACACACTCACAAGCAGTTTAAAAAAAAATTATCATGTATTCAAATCCCAAAAATGTTTGTGCTTTTTAAAAAATTTGAAGAGCTGAAAACCAGAGCCAGTGCTTTAAGTCTCTCTGTGAAGGTACAGCCTAATTACTGCCTGCTGTGTGGCACAGTTAAACACAATCAGTCAGAAAGCCTTAAAGATACAATATCCCCTTTCACAAACTGTCTGCTTGTCAATTCCAAGTCACCCCCCTGCTTTAAATCAACCAACCACAGAGCTGTTATGAACAGCAACTGATTTTCCATGCAGTGCTGCAAAACAAAATCACACCGTATCCTATTTTTAATGGCCACAGTTTTTCAACTGCATAACAAGAGTTAGCTGGCACTGCTGAGCTGAACAGTATCAAAAAAATGGGTTCAAGTAGAAATAACATGGAACCCTTGAAGTGAACAAGTACAGACCCAATTACAAGTGCATTGTGATGCTCAGTACCAATTACATCAAAATAACAGTGGAGCAAACTCCCCCCTTAATAGTTATATTGTAGACACCAACCCCTTTTATTTTTGTTTCTCCAGGATACAGCTTGATACTTAAAAGAAAAAAGCTGAATGATAAATATTATTTTATTAACGTATGGTCTATTTAAGCACAAAGCCTTTTCTATGAGAGAAACAGAGAGGTGTTCTTTCTTCACATGAAGTTCATGGGTTGTCAAGAACTTCAAATTCAAGTCAAATTTCCTTCCTCTGTAATGCATATTATAAACTATCTTTCTTCTAACAATATACTTTTTAATCATTGGACCCTTGAGAATGTAATTAGGCAGTGTGGGTTATTATATTTATTTTTAATTTTTAAGGAAAACTTAGACACATCCAAAGTAGTGGGTAAAATTACCCATCTATGAATTGAAAAAGAGCCCACTTGGGCCTCTAAAGGCTGTTCTATGACAACTTCCTTAATGACTAAACGAAGAAAGAAAGAGAAATAGGACAACAAATGAAACTGAAGGAGAGTAGAGGAGAGGTCACAAGGCCTAAACAACAAATTAATCTTAAGATCCAGAGCTAAAATGTGGGAAAGAGAGGCAAGGGATATCGTTAAACAAAGCAGAAAGAAGAAAAAGAATAACCCTTAAATATGTGTTGTGCTGTTCTTATTATCATAGAATCAGAGAACCAGATCACATCAATGTCATCCTCTCCAACTCAGGATCACAGATTATTCCAGCAGATATCTTGATCCACCAGAGCATCTGCTAAAGACGGCCAGCTTTCTTCTGCTTCTTTTTTTTTTTAATTCTTTTATTGGTGCAATGTAGGTATACAACACAATTACATTTCTCATTGGGAATTGTACCTTTACATCATGCATCTTGGTTCTTATTTTTTCCCCATTCCTAGCCCTCCCTTC
>NW_004624744.1:28047054-28088972 GCF_000247695.1 Heterocephalus glaber
AAATAAATAAAAATAAAATCCAATAAAAATCAACTAATATTTTTTAATTAAAGTAGACTATTCAAGGAACCAAAGGAAAAATGTAATAAATTAAATTTGGATTAAAATAGTGCACATAAATCAGGAATTTAAAAGATAACAATTCTTCAGAGAAAATTGGTGTTATCTTATTTGCCAGTAGATTTAAAATTTTTGATGAAATGTAAAAAAGTTCTTAGACATTTAAAATGTGCAAGTGATTTAGGAAGAATGAGAAAAATCTTAAAAGTCCTATAATCATTAAAGAAATTCAAATCGATAGTTTCAATCTTCATGCAAAAAAGGACTGATAGTTTTATATATTATTCTTACTAAACTTTAAAGGTAGATACCTTTCATGTTTTATGCTTGCTTTCTGAGAGAATAGAAAAAGAGGGAATGGTACCCAACCTATTAGTATAGTGAGTATAACATAAATATCAATATAGAAAATGCAAAGTACCTTCCAATTTCATTTACTATGTATAGTTATGTGAATTCAATTTCTTTCACTGTGAGGCATTATCAAAGAGTGTATTATTTGAAAATCAAGAAATAAGAGTATAACAATATAATTTAAAATTAAAGGTATAACAACCAAAACAAGTGACAGCAGACACAAAAACAGGTTGCCTGGGATGAATAAGAAAAGAGTTGGTTAGGGGGGTGGGGACTTAGCTCAATGGCACCATGCCTGCCTGGCAAGAGCAAGGTCCTGAGTTCGATCCCCAGTACCAAAAAAGATTACAGTAGGGGGAGGACTTCTTCATGAGCACATTTGAATTGTTCAGCCTATAACCAAATACTAAAATGTGCATTTTACCAAAAACAAAAGACAATGTGTGCTTAAGAAGTAAAGATAGTGATGGAGATATGACATATTTTCAAGAAAAAGAGAATCTGAAAATTTAGATCTTCTCTTCTCTTCCAGGGTTCCCAGGCTTCCTGCTTCATGTGTGAGTGAGGCGGGGCCAACCATGGAAATGAGGCATTACTCACAGCAGCATCTTCGTCGGTGTTCAAATCTGTTATTCTATTTTCAAAACCGTTCTTATTTTAGCACATTTTCTGTTATTAAAAAGAACACCTAAGACTGGATACTTTATTTTAAAAAAACAACAGGTTTATTTTGGCTCAGCATTCTGGATCATCTGCTTGGCTTCTGTTGAGAATCTGCTGCTTCTGTGATTCATACCACAAAGCGGAAGGCATCAGAGATGAAGTATCAGGGGGCGACTCACATCACGTCAGCCTGCCATATTTGTGGGTGGAGTAAGTTCTGGGCAATTTGGGAAGTCGCAAATGGGCTTCTCCAGGACAAAGCCTATTAAGGTACCAATACAATTCCATGTCTTTGAGTCCTGAACATTTTTTGTTTCCAGAAGTTCACTGTTGTACTTATACCGGCAACTCCAGTATGCGTTTCCAAAACTGTGGTAGATAGGCCACCTGGCACACGCAGAATTGTGTCAAAGGAATGAGAAAGTATATAATAAATATGACACCTGGAAAATAAATTTTACTTGAAAATTTAGAAGCAAAATTTAAGTAATTTGAATGTTAATTTAAGTATGTTTATATTTATAGATATGTACTTATATTGTGAGATAGAATGCTAAATGTATATGAATTGCCGACTTAAAACCAAAACTTCAAAAACTTTCTGAGATGTTAGTGAATCAATAAGGATTTTGTATTTGTTCATTTGGAATGGCATAGTGTTCAACATAGATTTGCACAAAAGGGATGAATTTACTTATATAATTGCACAGCCCCTGGGTGGAACTGGCCTTTGGGTACAGCTTGTCCATAAGCTTAAAAGATGTTTCTGGGACATTTTTCTCCTTACAGTCTTCTCTCCTTCATATTAACTTCATTATATCCAAAGGATGAGTGTTCCACAACTTCAGGTTTATATCTTCTTTGCTTCAAATATCAGAAGACAAAGAAACTGGAAGTCCCAGGGAAAAGTTGCAATTAGTCTTTCTGGCTTGAGTTGTGTCACTAAAATAGTCACTCTGGGAAGTTCTAGTTGGCCAACCTCACACCCAGGAATTTCAGCAGAAGTCCATAAATTAAGAATAAAAGAATTTATTCTCTCTGTGATAAAGTATGGAATGTCTTCCAGAATAAATGAGAATAATGCCGGTTGGCAAGCTTCACACACACACACACACACACACCACATGAGTATATACATTTGCACACACACAGATACACAGAACTGCATCAGTGTGCACCTAACTCACCTCGTCTTTTCCCATGTTTGGTTCCATTCACCAGGGGGACATTGTTAGAAAAATCTGAGAAGCACTGTTTTATCCACTGGAACTTTACAAGAGTTTAAAAGCTGGAAGAATCTAGCAAGGCTCACTGGCAATAGGACCTAAGAACTAGGGCAAACAGCTTCTGAAATAGGCACTGACAGCATGTATCTTTCTCTATACCCTTCCCATCTTGATTTTACTTAGTGCCTGTTCCACCTATGAATTCATGACTGGAGGTAAAACTAGCAAACTTAGAATATACAGAGTTGTAGAAATGTTTTCAAAAAGAGATTTTTTTGAATCCTTCTTCAAGGTTGGCCAAGACAGTTGCAAAAAGTATAATGAACCATAGTAATGACACTGCAGAGACCCATAAAATGGAGGATGATCACTTCATAACAGAAAATATCTGAGTCTCTGGGCAAACCACACAAGTTGGAAATTCTTTAGCAGTGAGATGAACTTTGTGTCTCTTAAAACTTCAAAAGTAAAGAATTTTGTTCCATGTGTTGTAACACTACCTTGCGTTCTTTCATATTCCTTTTCCCCTCCCTCCCAAAATACTGCTTTGGTTCAAGATATTATGTTGAGAATATATTTATGTGATTCATTTGCTAATTCTGTTTGTTAAATATAAACCACATGGTGGATATTGGTAATTACCTATTTGTTACTCATTCTCCTTTTCCTTCTTCTTCTTTTTTTTTTTTTTTTGCTTAAATCCTTTTATTGGTACATTTTAGGTATACAATACATTTATATTTATCATTGGGTACTTGTACCTGTACATGATGTATCTTGATTCTTATTTTTTCCCCATTCCCTGTCCTCCCTTCACCCCCTCCACCCTTCCCTACTTACATAGACTTTCTTTCCATTTTTTTCTTTTCTCATAATTTTTCCTTTTCCTTCTTTCCTTTCCCCTTCCCCTCCCACTTTCCCTACCCCTTTGGACATTTTCTTCCTATTTCAAATTATCATTTATTCATTTTAATCCTTATTTACACTTTCAGTTTTTCACACTAGAGAAACTATTCGATACTTACACATATGTGTCCTATTTATTTCACTTAAGAGTATGGCCTCAATATGCTCCTTTTCTTCTTTAAGAAAAGAATCCATATTATTCTTGGGTTAGTAATGTATCCAGAAAAACAACAATAGCCAACAAAACCCTTTCAATAGCTCAATCTTGGTCACAGATAAGTGTGCTACTGGAACAAGATTTTGGCCAAGGAGATATAAGCAGATGGCTTCTGGGAACTTCTGAAAACATTTTTTTAAAAATTTTAATAGTGTCACCCCTCATTTTCTCCATTTCTTTTGACTGCCTGACTCAATGACATCAAGGTTGAATTTAAACAGCCATTCTATGACCATGAGGTAAGAAGCACTAGGGAAAAACTATATATTCTCAAATGACACATGGAAAGAAAGAATCTGAAAAAAACCCCAAAAAAGCAGGATATTCTGTACCATTGCAGATTCCATCTCAAATTCCATGCTCAATTGTTACATGAAAAACATAACATAATGGGTTGAGCACCTATGCTCAAAATTCTTTCTATTCTACAAGAAGAGTCTACCTAAATCCTCAAATTATTATACTAAAATATTTGCCAAGCTATATTCCAAATATGCATATCATGTAGAGAGGACTGAATAGAAGACACACAAACCACCTGGACATCCTGAACAGAAGTAACAGGAAGTAACAAAACAGATGAATGAGGATCTAGAAAAATTCAAAACAAAAATCATTTCCCAGATAACTACCGAGATGGTGAGCAGAATGAAAGACATGTTTAGAGACTCTAGAACAGAAACAGATAAAAAAAAAAAAAATAGGTGAGTTCAGGACCACGATGGAAGGCATGAATGCCCAGCATAGGAAAGAAATGGAAATCATGAACACTCAAAATAGGAAAGAAATGGAATCCATGAAACAGATTCAAAGAGCTATCCAGGAGATTAAAAACTCCATTGAAAGTAGGCACAACAGACTGAGCCAATCTGCAGACAGAATATGAGATATAGAAGACAAGATGGCAGTAGATGAACATGAAAAGAGAGATTTCTTAAAACTGGTAAGGGACCATGAGAAATCAATCCATCAGCTCCTAGATGACCCAAAGAAGAATAATATTAGACTGGTAGGAGTCTATGAAAAAGCAGGAGAAATTATAAATGACATTAAAAAAAAACTGTTTATAGAATTAATGACACAAAACTTCCCAAGCAGAGCAAAAAAATTTGACATACAGATAAATGAGGCATATAGGACTCCAACTAGAGTTGATCAAAAACATCTACACCTAGATATATAATAGTCAAGATCCCAGAAACCCAGCAGAAGAACACAATAATACAAGCAGTTAGAGAAAAGAAACAAGTCATATGCAATGGAAAGCCCATCAGAATCATGGCAGATTTTCAACACAAATCCTCAAATCAAGGAGAGCCTGGGGTGAGGTACTTCAAGCTCTAAAAGAAAATAACCTCCAACCTAGACTGATATATCTTGCAAAACTATCTTTCAAGTTGATGGGGAAATAAGATACTTCCATGATAAAGAATACCTGAGAAACATCATGAATACCAAAAGAGCACTCTAAACAATTCTAAAAAATATCCTAGAAAAAGACAATGAAGGTGACAACTTCATGAGGCTCAACAGAGCAAATTGATCAGGCAAGGCAAGAAATTAAGAGGAGAGGGAGAAAAAAATTAAAAAGAGCCAAAAACAGGAAAATAACATGCCAATGATAAGTCAATCATGTCAGTTACAACCATCAACGTTAATGGGCTCAACTCACCAATCAAAAGAAACAGACTGGCAGAATGGATTAAGAAGTGAAATCCAACAATGTGCTGCATACAAGAAATACACCTAGTTCAAAAAGAAACTCATAGATTGAATTAAAAGCATAGAAATCAGTTTTCCATGCAACAGGAACCTGGGAAAAGAGCAGGAGTAGTTATCTTATTTAAAGACAAAGAAATTTCAAACCAAAACTAATTAAGAGAGACAAAAAAGGTCACTACATCCTTGTAAAGGGAATAATCCAAGAGGAAGAGATGACAATCATAAATATATATGCACCAAATGTTAATGACCCAACTATACAAAACAAACATTAAGGGACATGGAAAAACAAATAAGCACTAATGCAATTGTAGTGGGGACCTCAATACTCCACTGTTACATATAGACAGATCATCTAGAAAAAAAATCAACAATGAAATATTAAAATTAAACCAAGCTTTTGAAAAAATGGAGGTAATAGACATCTACAGAGTGTTCCACCCCCAAAAAATCAGAATATACATTCTTTGCAGCTGCACATAGGTCATTCTCTACAATAGACCACATACTAGTTCATAGAACATATTTAAGAAAATGCAAAGGAATTGAAGTTATCCCATATATATTATCAGACCATAGTGCAATTAAACTGGAGATCAATAGCATAAGAAACCACAAGAACTTCACAAACACATGGAAATCGAATAACACTCTCCTGAGCAACCAATGGGTCACAGAAGAAATTAAAGAAGAAATTAGACAGATTATGCAATTAAATGATAATATCAATACAATGTACAGGAATCTATGGGAGACAATGAAAGCAGTTCTAGAGGGAAATTCATAGCAGTGAATGCTCACACTAGGAAAACAGAATGGGCTCAAATAAACAACCTAATGCTGAATCTTAAGCTCCAAGAAAAAGAAGAGCAAGACAAACCCAAGCTCATGCAAAGGAGAAAATTACAAAGATCAGAGCAGAAACCAATGCAATGGAGACTAAGAGAACAATATAAAAAAATCAATGAATCAAAGGGTTGGTTTTTGAAAAAATAAATAAAATTGATCAACCCTTAGACAAACCTTATCAAAAAAAGGAAAGAAAATTCTCAAATACATACAATTAGGAATGAAAAAGGTGAAGTCACAACAGATAGAGCAGAAATCCTGAGGATCATCAATACCATTTGATAACCTGTACTCTAAGAAAATGGAAAACAGAAGAAATGGACAGATTTCTAGGTACATATGAATGACCAAAGTTAAATGAAGAAGATATAAAAATTATAAATACCCCAATTACAATGAGTGAAATTGAAAATGTAATTAAATATTTAACAACAAAGAAAAGCCTAGGTCCCAAAGGCTTCACTGCTGAATTCTACAAGATATTTAGAAAAGAACTAATGCCACTATTCTTTAAACTTTTCAACGAAATTGAAAGGGAAGCAATATTCCAAATTCATTCCTGGAAGCAACTGTTACTTTGATTCCAAAACCAGGGACAGGCCCAACCAAAAAAGAGAACTACAGGCCAATCTCCCTAATGAACAT
This sequence comes from Heterocephalus glaber, assembly GCF_000247695.1. The sequence continues at coordinate 28,053,700 of NW_004624744.1, forward strand.
AGATGGGAAAAACCTTAATGAAATACTGGTAAACAGAATACAGAGGGTCATCAAGAAGATCATACACCCTGACCAACTTGGATTTATCTCAAGGATGAAAGGATGGTACAACATACAAAAATCAATAAATGTAATATATTATATTAACAGAGTCAAGGACAAAAAAATTATTATCATCTCAATAGATGCAGAAAAAGCATTTGATAAAATCCAAAACCAATTCATGATAAAAACCCTGCAGAAAATTGGAATAGATGGTCTTTACCTCAATTTGATAAAGGCCATCTATGAAAAACCAATAGCCAACATCATACTAAATGGTCAAAAACTGAAAACTTTCACGTTAAAATCAGGAACAAGAGAAGGATTTCAACTATCACTAATACTGTTCAATATAGTTCTGGAAACATTAGCCACAGCAATTAGAAAATAGAAAGAAATGAAAGGAATAAAGATAGGAAAGGGAGAAGTTAAACTGTCATTACTTGCTAATGATATGATACTCTACATCGAAGATCCAAAAACTCCACCAAAAGATTTCTAGACTTGACAGATATAGTAGAGTAGCTGGATACAAGGTAAACACTCAAAAATCAATAGCCTTCTTGTATACAAATAACAGTCTCACTGAGAGAGTAATTAGGGAAACAATCCCTTTCAAAATAGCATCCAAAAAAATGAAATATCTAGAAATCAGTCTAACCAAAGAAGCAAAAGACCTCTACATTGAGAACTACAGCACTCTGAAAAAAGAGATTGAAGAGGATATAAGAAAATGGAAAGAAATATCTTTTTCTTGGGTAGGATGAACCAATATAGTGAAAACGGCCATACTTCCAAAGCTGCTATACAGATTCAATCCAATTCTGATTGAAATCCCAACAGTATATTTCACAGATCTACAGAAAATAATCCAAAAATTCATTTGGAACCAGACTGGCAAAGAAACAGACCCCAGGATCAGTGGAAAAGACTAGAGGATAACAGAAACATCTCCAGACAAACTGAGCTACTTCATCTTTGACAAAGGATCCAACCATCCTCACTGGAGGAAAGATAACCTCTTTAATAAATGGTGTTGGAAAAACTGGATTTAAACTTTCCAAAGATTAAAACTAGATCCCTATCTTTCACCATGCACTAAACTAAAATTGAAGTGGATTAAAGATATAAATATTAAAATAGAAACATTAAACTTGCTGGAAGATAAATTAAGTAGAACTCTTGAAGACATTGGCATAAGAAAAGACTTTGTCAACAAAACCTCAGTAGTGCAGGAATTAACACAAAGAATCAACAACTGGGATCTCATCTTATTGAAAAGCTTCTGCACTGCAAGAGAAACAACCAACAAAGCTAAGAGACAACCTACAATGTGGGAAAAAAATTTACCAGCTGTTCCTCAGACAAAGGTCTACTATGTAGAATATATAAAGAACTAAAAAGAATCAGACCCCCCAAATTTAAAGACCTAATTCACAAATGGGCATCTGAAATGAACATACATTTCTCAGACAAAGAAGTAAAAGCAGAAAATAAACATAAGAAAAAATGTTCAACATCACTGGTTATTTGAGAGATGCAGATGAAAACAACACTGAGATTACACCTCACCCCAGAAAGAATGGCTGCTATCATGAAGTCAACCAATAACAAATGTTAGTGGGGTTGTGGAGAGAAGGTAACCCTTGTTGTTGGTGGCAGTGTAGACTGTTGCAACCACTGTGGAAATCAGTATGGAGATACCTCAAACAACTAGGATTAGAAGTTCCATTTAACCTAGCTATTGCTCTGTTGGTTATCTCCCCAAAAGAATTAAAAGAATCATACCACAGTGATATATGCTCACCCATGTTTATGGTGGCACAGTTTGTAATAGCTAAAACTTGGAAACAGCCCAAATGCCCATCAACTGGTGATTGGATAAAGAAGATGTGGTTTTTCTATTAAATGGAGTACTACTCAGCCATAAAGAATGAGAAACTAGAGACATTTATAGCTAAGTGGATGCACATTGAGGCCTTACTCTTAAATGAAATAAATAGGACACACGTGTAAATACCAAATAATTTCTCTGATGTGAAAAACCAAAAGTGTAAATAAGGATCAAAACTTATAACTGATGTTGTGAAATAGGAAGAAAAGGCCTAAAGGAGTAGGGGAAGTCAGAGTGGTAGGGGAAAGAAAAGAAGGGAGAAGAAAAATACAGGAGAAAAGAAAAAAGAATGGAAACAAAGTTTTTGTAAATAGGGAAGGGAGGAGGGGGTGAAGGGAGGGCAGAGAAATGTGAAAATAATAAGAACCAAGATATATTATGTAAATGTTCAAGATCTCAATGATGAATGTAACTGTATTCTATACCTAAAATATACCAATAAACTTAATGAAAAAACTTACTAATACTGCAATCTCTAAACAAATAATTTATTTTTAAGTCAGTGACTGTGAATTGATCAAACATGAAATAAAATCTTCATCATAAGCTTAGCAGAAGAATGGTCAGTCTCTCACTACCTGAAAATATTAATCAATTTAAAGTTGAACAATTAGACATTACATAATTTCTGGATTTATTAAATATGAGGCACTCAGATCTGCCTGTATAATATTGTTGCCCAAAATAAACTTCAACCTGAGTTAAATCAAGCTTCTTAATTTCCAATATATAGGAAATAAAAGAAGTTGTAAATTGAAGCAAAGAATGATTCCAGAATATAGAACATTTCAATTGACAACTATTTAAATTTATTTGACAACCTGAAAAGCATAAAATATTAGGAGGTAGAAGAGAATGAACTATTTATATTAAAGAAGAAAAATATATAACAACTATGCAATATGTGATATCTGAGGAATCCTAATTAAAACATGTCATCCATTAAAAAATAAATTTTTTGAGACAAAGACTCTAATTTGATTGGGTACTGGATAGAAGAACCTAAGACTACAGTTGTGATAGAGCCCACCCTGAGCGAGCTACAAATTCATAAATTGTTTTTTCATATTAAAAGTCTGAGCCCACAATGGCTTGCCTAAAGACCCAGCGCTTGGTGTGTGGGAAAGTGACAACTCCCCAGACCACTGGTTATGGAAGAGGTCTCAATGATCCGTGATGCTGTGACATCTTGGATGGCAACACAATAGTGCACCTAAGGGCAGCCTGACTCATACAGGAAAATCCCGTAGAGACAAAAGTCAATACGTGGGAAGAAACAAATCTCCCATTGATCAATGATCTGTTCCTACTAGAATATCTTGTTGCCTTGCTGTTAGAACCCTGCTCACATCAGTGCTCTCCACCTCACTGTTCCTGTACTGCCCTTTACTCCTTCTGGAAGAGCATGATCAATAAATAGTGGCAAGCTGCAAGAGATGGTGTCTTAGCCAGATAAGGGCTTTGACCATCCTGGTGGCCCCACTTATGCATTAAGATCTTGCCTTACCTTTTTAAATCCATCCACCGTACCCTTGGTCAGCTGAAAGGGGGTCTGATCAACCTCCAATATAGTTGATTTTGTTGAATTAGAAGTAAGAAACTATCTTAGATATGCCCCCTCAACTATGGAGAAGTTAAATGATATGATATATATTTTTGACTTTTAAAAATTTAGCAACAGAATAAAATGAAAAAATATTATAGCATGAGAGGAAGGGAAAAAAGAAGGAATAATTGAGAAAATTTTTATTCAGAATATTGACTTTGGTGATGGATATACAGGGTTTGTTTTGCTATTCTTTTCATGTAGTCCCGAACAGATTCAAAATGAAAATTAAAAATAATCAGGCCTTTTGTATGTACCAACCCTGTTGTGAGAGAGATGTTACCATTAGCTATGTGTCTATATCAAGGAATCTGGTGGTCAAGGGAGTTGGCTGAGATTTAATTTGTCAGTTCTTGCTCTGTATAACCACTTTTTGTCTTAATTCATGTTTGGGTAAATACTTCTGAAATGTAATGAAACCTGTATGTAGAGAGAAGGTTACATTTTTCATTTAATCCATCTAAAACACAGCAAAATTGTAACCAGAACTTTATTCATCACAACCTGATAAATTTGGTATCTAATTACCTTTATAGTTACACCAGAAACTAAGAAAGAGTGAAAAGAAATGACCTAAGCATAAACATTGAGAATCCTTCAAAAATCAATGAATAAATGCAAAAAACATCGTAAGTTCTTTCTAGTTTGATCAAGAAAAAAAATGAAGAGAAAATATGAATAGGAGGCATTTCAAAGTAAAAAAAAAAAAGGAAGGAAATAAGGAAGAAGAAAAGAAGAGAGGGAAGAAGAGTGGAAAGGAAGGAAGGAAGGAAGGAAAGAAAGAAGGACAAGAAGGAAGGAAAAGGGACCTAGAACAAAGAAAAATGTTTTACTTCTAAAAGATCACTAAAATACGTGCAAAATTTTTTAATGTAGAAAAAATTGTCAAAATATATATTATAAGGTTGGCATAAGAAAAAAAGGGAATTGATCCAGAAGAGTATTAGATAAATTTGAAAAGCTACCAAAACATCTTTATCTTTAAAAGGCACCTAGGTCATGCATTTTTATTTATTTATTTATTTATTTATTTATTTATTTATTGGTACCGGGGATCGAACTCTGGTCCTTGTGCTTGCGCAGCAGGCACGAAACCATTGAGTTAAATCCCTGGGCCCTCATGCATTTTTACATAATGATAAGGTAAAAATCTAGACAGGAATCCAAGACTTTTATAACTGTTTAGCTGGAATTGGTTTGTACCAGCATATGAGAACTTATGTTTGAATCAGTAATTCTTCAAGCCAATTGACACAACTTTGATAGCTTCAGACCAGGTAGGGTGAAGTATGAAAACTATGGAAATTGGGAAATTTTGTGCTTACATATAGAGACAGTTTACACCACCAATGTCTTCTAAAAAAGAATTATCAATGGCATTCAGTCCATAGAACAAAGAAAAACTATTTATCCTCCCAATAGATGCCAAAAATGTATGATAAATATCATTACCCAACCTTCCTATAAATTCTTAGTAAATATGAACTAGAAATGCTCTCTTAACTTTTTGAAAGATTTCTTTCAGAAACCTTTAGAAAAATTAGATGTATAAAATTCCCTTAAAAAAAGAAATAAAACCATACATATGTCTGTACTACTTTCTAATATTTATTGGCTGTCCTAGACAGTGAATTAGGAAAAGTAAAGGAGGAAAAGAACAAGAATATTCATCATCTTCAGATAATCTCAGAGAATTAATTGGCTACATATTAAAAAAAAATAATGCAGGAAATGAGAGAATTTGGCGAGATGACAAATATAAAGTAAAAATAAATGTATTCCATGAGAAAATGAAGTTAAAAAATTTTTCACTTATAAAATTTCAAAAATGAAATACGTATAAATAAAATTAATAAAAGCTATTCAACATCTTAATAACAAAATTATATTTTCTGAACCATTTAAAGTGAGAAGACAGTACTATAAAAATCTAAATTATATAATATGAATTATAATTAACAAATAATTATAATTAAATTATATTAATTATATTAATGAGCCTGCATGCTAGGTATAATGTGTACTGTAAAAGTAAATATGCTAGAATAATAAGGAAATTTGAAAACAGTGTGGAAGAACTGGCTTTAACATATAGCAGTGTAGGCTAGTTAATTATAGCAGTGTAGTATTTGCACTAAAAAAAGTAATTAATAAATAAAACATTTAGAAACCACATTATCTGATATATATCAACCATTTAGTTGAAAAACAATACCTAACAATGCTCCTACAACCAAAATATATAAGAAATATAAAAATATATAATGAATGTACAAGGAGAAAACAAAACAATTGTTAAAAGTGAGCAAAATAGTTGAACATTGTTTTAAAGAAAATATATGAATGGAACATGATAAAAATACTTAATAAATTTTGTAACTACTTAATAGCAATAGGGAACAGAAAGTTAATACAATTAATTAATTAATATAATTGCACATGCCACTAAAGTAACTAAAGTTTAAAAAACTGACAGTACTCAATGCTGGAACTACTAGAAGTCTTAAACATTTCTGTAGGACTGCAAAATGCAACACTCACTTTAGAAGTCTATGTGGCAACTTTTACGAAATCAACCCTATACTTAGCATTCATCTCCAAAATTCCACTTCTTAAAGAAAGAGTTTCAATTTAAAGAAAGAGTAGTGAAAATATTTGTCCTCAAATGGATTTAGGAAATGTCCAGCAACCAGTGAATGGATATATGATAATTGTATATTCACACAATGTAGTAAATCCTAGCTCTAAAAATAAATTGCTGATACATGCAATAATATGGATGAATATCAACAGCACAGATATGTAAAGAAAACTACATATTTTGCAATGGCATGTATATGACATTCTACTACAGTTATACCTGTTCCCCAAACACATTTTATGTCTTGATGTTAAAGTATTCTTCCTCTTTACCAAAAACTTCAACTCATTATTCAAAGTATATCCCTCAACCAAAAATATATCAATCATTTTTTCATGCAACATTTTGGAGTCACATGGCTTTAGGTATTTTTCCTCTGTTCTCCTTAGTTAAATGTGAATCCCTCAAGGACAAGGACCCTGTCTCCTTTGTATATCTAGTGTTTGAAAATAATCGATTCATGACTTCATAGCAAACTAAATATGTTTAGTTTTCTATGATACAGATTTCCTTCTGGTCAGCATTTGTTTAATGACAAAAAAATTAAGTACAAATCAGTTACTTCTATTTTAGTTTATAGGTACTGTTTAATTGCATATAATAGTACAAAGAACCAGATAGCCTGATCACATCCTAAGGAAGCTCACTAAACTTTTGATATAGTCCCACCAGCCTCTGTTGCAGACATCAGACCCTCACGAGCCCTGCAGAAGTGAGATGTCCCACCCCTTCCAGACTCTGGTGCCTTGTGGGTCCAGAGGGAGAGAGGAGAGGCCTTGCCCCACCCCAACTCCTTACACAAGCACTTTATGGGCCCTTCTGGAGAGGAGAGAGGCATTGCCCTCCCCCTGATATTGACATCAGCACCTTGTGGGCCCCACTGGAGAGGAGAAAGTCACCTCTCTACCCCGACACCATCGCAGGCTACCTCCTGCACCTTGCAACTCAGGGTGGGCAGAGGTGACAATGAAAAGACTGACCTCATTGTCAAAAACCAACAACCAGGTGAAGAGTTTTGTCCCAGGATTAAAGTGTTACCCCACCATAGAGACTGGGTGACAGCCTTGGGAGATGGTCTCGAAGAGAATCAAAGCTAGACAGCGATCCTCTGAGAAGCTCAAGCTTAGGCCAGGAAGATCATAGGGCCTGTATTCTTCGGTGGGAGGTCAGGGTTGGTGGGTGTAACCTTTAGTAGGGGTGGATCTGATGGAGATAGAATTTAGTTCAGTGGTCTATTTGAGCTTTGGCATTGCTGCATATATCCAGCAGAAATTAGTCTGATTTACTGTAGGTGACTATCTTTGTTGTCTAAGTATCTGTACTACAGTCAGAGATCTTTTTGCTCTGGTTAAAGTTAGTTCATGAGCTTTTTTTTAGGGTTTGTCAGTATCCAGTTTATATTTGATGCTATTTTGTTGCTGATTTTACTACTATAACCAATGTGACATAACTGGTGTTATCAATATATTTTCTCTGTATGCCAATATCTGGACTGTCTGTGGCTCATAAACAGTACTATGGTTTATTCCCAAAGAACTTGGTAATGGGCCACTTAAGCTCCAAACGCCAGTGCAGAAAACAAACAAAAACATAGAAACATAAGAAATCTAGTTAAGAAAATTCCTCCAAAAACTCCCAACTGCCCCAAAGCTAATCCAGGAGGCATTGAATGTGATGAAATCATTAGCCACACAGCAGAAATATCAGGAAGAGTACAAAGGAGATAACAATTCAATAAGGTGCTTGGTGAATTGAAAAAAGTTATAAATAAGCAGATAGTAACACAAATGAAAGAAATGATCAACAAGTTAGGAGAAGACACTAATAAAATTATACTGAAGCTGAAGAAAGAGATGTAAAACATGGAAAGAATGAGAATCCATAAAAATATTCCAAACAGAAATCCAGGAATTCAAAATATGATTGAAAGTAGGGGCAGCAGAAGAAACCATTGTGAGAAGTAACACAGACTGTCAGGTGCAGAAGACAAGGCTATGGTTAGTGATCAGTTAATGAAAGATACTTTTAAAACAGAGAACATGAAAAATGGACCCAACAGATGCTAGATGACTCAAAAAAGACTAATATAACAGTAACTGGGAATTAATAAAAAAATCAAAAGACAGAACAAAGGGCATTAAAAAACAGTTTACAGAAGTAATAGCAGAAAACTTTCCAGATGTATAAAAAGATTTAACAAATGGATAAGTGAACCAAATAGAATCTCAAATAGCCATGATTAGAAAAAATAAAAACACTTCATGCCACATGATAATAAAGATACTAGAAATCCAACACAAGAACAAAATTTTGAAAACTGTTAGAGAAAAGTCACCTGTGAAGGAAAACCCATCAGAATTACAATGGACTTCTGAACACAAACTTTAAATACAAGCAGAGTTTTTTTAAAAAAGGGCCAGGGATTTAGCTCAGTGGTGCTACCACCTGCCTCCCAAGTGCAAGGTCCCGAGTTCAATTCCTGGTACCAAAAACTAAATAAATAAAAATAAACAAATAAACAAAAACAAGCTGCACTTGAAATGAAGTGTTTAAAGCCATAAAAGAAAATTTCCAAACCAAATTGATATATCCTGCTAAACAACCTTAAAAATTGATGGAGAAATAAAATATTTCCATAATAAAGAGCATCTAAAGAAATTCATGTTCATCAAACCAACACTTCAAAAATTTCTCAAAGACCTCCTAGAAAGAGATGATGATGCTAACAAAGGCAAAAATCCCAATAGATAAATGTATTCATTAGCAGTTAAGCATAAGGGAAAGAAAGAAAAATTGCAATAAGTACCTAATACAATGACAGGAATAAGTTCATACCTATTGTTTATAAATATTAATGTGAATGGATCCAATTCTCCAATCAAAAGACACAGATTAGCAGAATGTATCAAGAAACAAAATGCAACAGTATGCTTCATACAAGAAACACATTTAACACAAATAAATTTATAGACTAAAAATCAAAGGATGAAAAACAATATTCTATGTTATGGGAAACTCAAAACAAGCAGGAATAGCTATTCTATTCTCAGACAAAGTGGACTTTAAGCCAAAGCTGATTGAAAAAGACAAAAAAGGGCATTACATATGGGTAATATTCAACAGGGAATGATAGTAAGTATAAATATCCATGCACAAATCCAGTGCACCCAATTTTATAAAACAAACACTGATGGACATAAAAGATGATATAAATATCAGTACAATTACAGTGGAGGAACTCAACACACCACTATCAAAAATAAACTGGCTAGAAAAATTAACAAGGAAGTATCAGAGTTGAACCAAACTTTTGAACACATGGCTTAATAAATAGCTACAGAATGTTTCACCAAACAACTGCAGAATGTAGCCTTTTCACCAGCTAATAATACTTTTTCCAAAATAGACCACATAGTTGCTAATAAAGAATGTTTAAGTAAATGCAAAAGAATTGAAATTTTACTATTCATATTATCATATCAGTGCAATGGAACTAGAGATCAGTAGCAAAAGAAACTACAGAAACTATGCAAGGGTATGGAAATTAAGCAATACACCCTTGAATAATCAAAGGGTCAAAAAGAAATTAAGGAAGAAATAGAATAGTTCATAGAATTAAATGATAATACCAGTACAATATATCAGAACTCAGTCAGGTGTAGTGGGCATGCCTGTAATTCCAGCACTCAGGAGGCCCGAAGCAGGAAGAAAAAATTATAAAAAGCAGAAATAAATGAGTTGGAGACTACAACAAAAAGAATCAATGAATCAAAAAAGTAGTTCTTTGAAAGAATAAATAAAATAGACAAACCTTTAGCCAATCTTATCACAAAAAAGAAAGAAAAGACACATATCAAGTAAATTAGAAATCCAAAAGGTGAAATCACAGAGAATACTACTGACATCCAGGAAATTATTATCAAGTACTTCACAAAACTATACGCTGAAAACTCAGAAGAAATGGAAAGACTCTTAGATACATATGAATTACTAAAACTGAAATAAGAAAACTTAAAAATCTTAAATAATCCAATAATAGGCAATGAAATTGCAGCATTAATAAAAAAGTTACCAACTAAGAAATCAGGAAGTGATGAATTCACTGCAGAGTTTTTCAAGCTCTTCAGGGAAGATCTAACAGCAATACTTCTCAAACTTTTTAATGACTAGGATCTAACCAATAAACATAATTATAGGCCAATATCTCTAATAAATATAGATGCAAACATCCTCAACAAGATACTGGCAAACAGAGTGCAAAGAATTATTAAAAAGATGATATACCATGACCAAGTAGACTTCATCCTAAGGATGCAAGGATGGTTCAACATATGGAAATCAATAAATGTAACTCATTACATAAACAGAAGCAGAGACAAAAATTACTTGATCATGTCAATAGATGCAGAGAAAGCCTCTGACAAAATTCAACATCTGTTCATGATAAAAACCCCAAAGAAAATAATTGCAGAACCTTATATTACTCTGATAAAAGCCATTTATAACCAACCTACTGCCAACATCATATTATATGGGAGAAATCTGAAAACTTTCCCTCTAAAATCAGGAACAAGACAAGGATGTCCACTCCTTTTCAATATAGTCCTTGAAACATTAGCTAGATCAATCAGGCAATAGTAAGAAATAAAAGGGATATGTATAGGAAAGAGAAAAGTCAAATTATCATTTGCAGATGACATGATTCTTTGCTTACAAGACAGAAAAACTTTTACCAAACTCTCTTAGAATCAATACACAAATTCAGCAATGTAGCAAAATAAACAAACAAAAATCAATAGTGTTCCTATACACTGCTGACAAACTCACTGAGAAAGAATTTAGGAAAATAAAACCATTCACAATGACATCAAGAAAAATACTTACCAACTAAACCTAACCAAAGAAATGAAAGGACTCTACAATGAAAAGTACATCACTCTGAAAAAGGAAATCAAAAATTCATTAGAAAATAGAAAGATATCCCCTGTTCCTGGATAGGGGAAATCAATATAATCAAAATGTCTATGTTGGGCCAGGGATTTTTCTCAGTAGTTTCACCACCTGTTGTGCAAGTGCAAGGACCAGAGATCGATCCCCAGTACTAAACAAAAACAACAACAACAACAAAAAAAATGTCTAGGCTTCCAAAACTGAGAGAAAAAAAATCCTAAAATGCTTATGGAACGAAGAGACCCAGAGCAGTAATAAGCAATCCTAGGTAACAAAAACAAGCCAGAAGGCATCACAGTCCCAGATTTGAAGTTATACTACAAAGTTACTGTGAAAAAAACAGCATGTTACTGGCATAAAAACAGGGATATTGAGCAATGAAACAAAATAAAGGAAGTAGAAACAACCCCAGATACAGTCAACTATTTGATATTTGACAAATGAGCCAAAAACATGCACTAAAGGAAAGATAGCCTCTTTCGTAAATGGTGGTGGGAAAACTGGATATTCACATAGAAAAGTTTGAGTCTAGACCTATTCATCTCACGGTGTTTTAAACTAAAATCAAAACAGATCAAAGATCTAAATATTAAATCAAAAACAATCTTTTGGAAAACAAAATAGGTAAAATTCTTGAAGACATAGGCATAGGCAAGGACTTTCTAAACAGAACCTCAATGCACAAAAAATAATACCAAGAATCAATAAATGGGATCTTATCAAATTACAAAGCTTTAGCACAACAAAGGAAACATCACATCGAACAGAGTGAAGAAACAATCTACAGAAGGGAAAAGCTTTTACCAGCTATTCCTCCTGCAGAGATCTAACATCTATAATATAGGAAGATCTCAAAAAATCATTAGATCCCTGGCCAGGGATTTAGCTCAGTGGTTCTGCCGCTTGCCCCGCAAGCACAAGGACCCAAGTTAGATCCCTGGTACGAAAAAAAAAAAAATAATAGACCTCCCCCCCAAAAATAAAAGATAGAATCAAAAAGGGCCAATGAAATAAATAGGCACTTCTCAGAAGAAGACATACAAATGGTCATAAACACAATAAAAGAAAAGTTCAACTTTGCTAGCCATTAGAGAAATGCAATGTAAAACTACACCAAGATACCATCTTACCCCAGTAAGAATTGTTATCAACAAAATAAACAAACAATAACAAATTCTGGCAATGATATGGGGGAAAGAACTCTTCTGCATTGTTAATGAGAATGTAAATTAGCACAACCACTAGAGAAATCAACATGGCAATTCCTCAAAAAACTAAAAATAGAAATTCCATTTGATCTAGCTATCCTTATTCTAGATATCTTTCCAAAAAAGATAAAGTCATCATATTATAGGGATACATGCATACACATGTTTATAACAGCATAATTTATAATACATAGGTCTTGGAAACACCATATATTTCCATCAACGAATGGATAAAGAAAATGTGGCATTTATACACAATAGAGTACTACAATGCCATAAAGAAAGATAAACTTGAAGGATTCATACGTAAATGGGTACAACTTGAGAATATGTTAAGTAAAATAAGTCAGACATACAATTTTAAAAATTGCCTGGTTTTTCTTATGAGAGAGAGAGAGAAAAATAAAAGATAAATAGGAAGTCAGATGAATATCTAATTCCCCAAGTTATTTATTCCATTGCTTCAAAAATATTTTCAAATATATGCTAATTTGTTTCATTTATACTACCAGCTTCTTTTTCTTCATTGAAAAGAAAGTTTTGTCCTTTTATTTGTTTGTTTCTTCTTTCAAGAAGAAAGTCTATTTTTGTGTATGACTACTACTTGGAGTAACATTTTGGCCATTTCTTTAAGGATGTGATATATGGCATATTAATTATTATTTTTCTCTAATTATTTTGTTATAAAATTTTATTTTTTCATTGAAGAAGTATCTAATACTTTCTTTATTAATGTCTACTTTTATTAATTAAAATTAAAATATAAAGAATTAAAAATAAATTTTTGTTATAAACATGTTAGTTTTCCTATAAAAGAATAGAGTCTATAGTGGACTTCAGTTTGGTCAATTGATTTTCAACTTTCTTTTCCTTCCTTCCTTCCTTGTTTCCTTTCTCCTTTCCTTCCTTCCTTCCTTCCTTCTTTCCTTCCTTCCTTCCTTCCTTCCTTCTTTCCTTCCTTCTGAGTATTTCCAGCAAAGGAAATAGTGAGGACATATTTTAAAAGACACAGAAGACATAGAAATATATTCAGTGGACATTGAGAAGATTCTGAGAGTTGCTGTAAGATGAAGCTGGTGATAATTATATTTTCATAAGCACATTTGCCATTGATATTTAAGCAAAATGCTCTAAGAAAATGCTTATAGAAACATGACATTTCAGTTTGATTTTCAACAAGTTCCAAGTTCTCAGAACTTTTTCAGAAGAGCTCAACATGTTTTTTTACTCATTTGTTAGATTTCATTGCTTCTGTGAAAACAGTTAATGGTATCTATTTTTATTTTAAAGATGTAAATGTGCTTAACCATATAAGCATAATTAAGAAAACTGCATAGTTAAAATGTCATTTATAGCTTAATAAAAGGTACTTTTTAATTGCCTTAAATAAAATATAGAAGTACTATAAAACGCAGAGCTAGTGAGATTTGAAATAACCAAGACTATCAAAAAGAAAATGGAAAAATAAAAGCAAGTGACTAAAAATGCATGTAATATATACATAATCAGTGGTACCTCAGTTCATGAAATTAATTTATTGTAGAATTCTTGGGGAGATGTCCACAGTTGCATTCATCACCCAATGCAGAGTTTGCAAACAGAAGCAAAATTTTGTGTGAACCGAAGTATTACTGTACACATACTGTATACATATACCCGCATCCACATACATATATAACAACTTTTCAGGGAAATTATATTTGAAAGGGAAATTTTAACACTGGATAGTACCATTTAGCAAAATTTACTTTTCAGAGTGGGATAAGAATAAACAAAAATACCCCAAAACATAGAGTCTTCACAAATTTTGCTTTGTTAGAACTTCTTTTCACAGAATTGATGTTTGATAGTCTTGGGCTAGAGCCTCACAGAGAGACCACTAAGTGGAGAGGGTATCGAGTAGCACAGCCCAAATCTCATGGTCCAAAACAACCCATGGTCCTTTGTACTGCTCCTCCCTGCCCAGGATCAGCATCCAAATCCATTTGGTGAGCATCTCTGCTTTCCTCTCATGCCCTCTGGGAGCTTCCTCTGTGAGACCTTCAGAATCCAGCCGTAGCACTTGATCAGCCCAACACTGCTGTGTCTTTGCTTGGGCCCTCCCTCCTCTCAACAATCTACTGCTTCACGTTGCTCTTATCTTCCTGTCCCATATACATCTAAAATACCAGTGAATATTCACTCTATGCATAGGTAAACCCTGTTACCTATGACTTAGTTTAAATTCATAGAAGCCAGAATGGGATGGCCTTGAAGGATATGGATGCCAGGTCCAAAGCCCGTGGTACTCTCCTCAACAAGAAAGGTGAAAATTTGCATACCTTTAAGAAGTTGGAAGAGCCTAGCACCTACTTGATTTGTTCCAACTTCCCCAGGGAATAATCCTTGAAAACATTGAGAATAAACACAGGGAATTCTAAATGAAAGCTGAGCAAGGTAAGAAGAATGGAGAAAATATAACTGATTGGAAAAAACTCAAAGGCCAGAGTAATACTGGCAAGAGGGCATCCATGTAGCTCCTGGAACACTCTCCTAAATATTTATAGGTGTCATGATATCATGGAGGGTTCTTGAGATGCTTTGGCTCTTGATAAGTGTTAACTACAGAAGTCTTTCCAAAGTTCCTGAGGACTCAGGGTCTCCTGAGATCACTGAATTAAAAAAAGGTTTTTCTGTGGCCCTAATCTCCCAGAAATCTAGTGCACTCAGAAATGAAGCAGCTCAAGTTTACTACTTAGGATTGACTCATATAAAGGTACAGGAGTCCAAAAAAGACATGTGGGTTTGTTTTCATGTTGCTCCTATTTATTAGGAGGGAGGATTTGGAGGCAAAAATCATGTCTATATGTAAGGAAATTAATTTGTTGAAGAATTTATTGCATTGCATCTGTTGGAACCTCACCTTATGACAATGACATCGTTCAGTGTAGTGGAGCTTTTTAAGTCTTTATGCAAACTGCAGTCAGTAATTTTGGAGAAGGGATTATTTCTACCCCAAATAATGAAGCCTAGAGCAGACTTAGAGTGATAAGTTTACAATTCTTCAAGTTCCTTAAATTTTCATAAAGTGTGGGCATAGATAAATTTATTGTATAAAAAAGTCACTTCAATAAAATATAGAATGTTT
This sequence comes from Heterocephalus glaber, assembly GCF_000247695.1. The sequence continues at coordinate 28,069,168 of NW_004624744.1, forward strand.
ATTAATAGTCATTAACTTGTAGAGTTTTAGACTCATGACAAATCAGCTCCCCAAATCATAACCATTTCTGCAAAATACTGCAACATTTGAAGTATAATTCTTATTCATCAGTATGATGACAAAACCTGAAAAATCTCTCCTAAATTTTAAATGAGATAATACAGTACCTGGTATATGACATATTAAATAAATGTTTCTATACTAATGTTATTACTCATCATCCTCACTTTCCCTTTTTACACATGCTCCCTTTAATGTTACAAAACTCAAATGTAAAGGATCTCAATTAATATTACTCAAACTCCTGATCCCATTACAAATCAACCTGGACAGAACCCATCACCAGTGCACTAGAGGTATTGACTTCTATACCGCTCTCAACATTGTGAAAATGGAAGATGTAGATTAGTGAAAGTTACATTTTAATAGAAATAGAGTTTAAGAACACGGTTTTAATAACAACTCAAGAAATGTCTATCAGAGAAGCTCTTTAATACTACTCTAATAACATAGCATTTATCAAGCCTAGAGAAGGTTCCCTCTTGCTGTTTGAAAGCCATGATTTCTATAGTTGACCTGTGTTGTACAATTATTCTTTCAATGATTAAGTGCCCTCTTAAAATTGTTCAAAAACTCAAAAAACTACATCTGATATGACTATAAGGCTGTCGTATACTTAGGACATTATAACATTGCACCTAGCTTTAAGGTTTGCAAACGCTTAACAAGTTCCCTATATAATGATAGGTAACTTGCCTTTGAGGAACTCAGACAGTCAGAGCAGTAGATGAGTTCAACATCATATGAAAACAAATGTTATGATTGAAACAGGGTACATATATGGCCACCCTTGGAGCATGAACCTAAACAGTTGACTACTTCTAAGAGTGATTTATGATAAGAATCTTAAACAATGAGTGACACAGGCAACCAAATAGTTGGGTGCAAAATAGTGTTGGAGAGTAGAAATCAGCAGAAGACAGAACAGGGACCATGGCATGAAGACCCTTGCTTATACATCCCATGAAAAATCTTAGAACTTATACTGGGATGGATAAAGACCTGTTTAGATGCTTTCTCAAAGGAATATCATAATTAAAATTGACTTTCAGACAGATAATTCTAGTTGTCCATCTAAAAGGATTTGGTTCTATGCCAGAGACCAGCCTGCTAGGAATGACTAACCAGAGGGGGTGAATGGAAAATAAAGATACTGACACAAAGACAATTTAGAATGAAGGGATCAGGGGGCTCTTGCCTCTAGTGGACAACTGAGAATTTGGCTCACCTCACTTTTATTCACTTAGATAAGGCAGCAAGCAATTAGGTAAATGGAAGATTCATCTGCCTCTTGTTATCTATAGTGTATACTCAGGTAAACATCCAGATCACAGCTGTATTGACTCTTCTCTGGAACTTGCAATGTGCCAGCATGCCTGCATGTTGCCAAAGAAGGAACAGCTTACTGTTTTTATCTTTTTTTTTTTTTGCAATAAATATAATTGTAATAGTATAGCTCAACAGGGAAAAAGAAATAAAAAGCCAGGATTTGATTTTCACCCTTATCATTATTTCTAGGGTCCTTCTAACTTGATGTAAGCTTTTTAAAATTTCCAAGGAAATTCCTATTCCACTCCTATTTTATCATAAATAAATTGAATAGTTTTTCTGTTTGTATGATAAAACAGGAAAGACTGCTACGTTTGAATTGAAAAGGCACTCCATTTGTGATCAGTGTCAGGCAAAATCACATTCCTATCAGAAAACACAAACATCAACATCACAAAATTTAAAATACATGGGAGATCAATACCATTCAAATAAATATGCAAGCGACTTCAGTCTCCCCCCAAAAGGGCCAATACTTCAAAAAACCATAAAGAAAACCCCTGTCCATTTCCAAGTAACCCAAATAGAAGAGAGAGCAAGCTGCCATTCATGGTAGTTTACCCCCTCCCCTGTCCCTTCACTACTTAGGAAACTGCCTGCTCTCCACAGAGACTGAAAACGGACCTCATCTCTTCTGGGGTAGCAACAAAGTCAGTGACACGCTTATGCAGTATCCCTGTTTCTCAGGGACCGTGACCCTATACTTAGTTCTGCTTCCAAAGCTTCTTCATATAGTTCTGGGTAAGACTTGGGATCTGTGCCTTTAAGATGGGCCATAGGAACTAGGACTTTCATCTTATGGTTTCAGCATGGGTCCTGGAACTCATAGGGAGAAGCATCACTGTTAGGAATCTGCTGGTGCATCAGGTACTTTTCCCATATTAAATCCTCAGTGATGAATTTCCAGGCTTCCTCAAAATGAATATGCTCAGAATGCACCAGCATGTCCCATCTTTTCACTTTTTGGGTTAGGTCCTCGTCACTAATACGGTTACCCTCTATGAAGATTAGAGACAGGACGATATAATGATATCGACTTTGAGAGTGATTTCTTTCATCATCGCCATCTAGTATTCCATTGTACATAAGACCCAAAATGGGGACTAGCTCATATGTGTTGCCGGAGTGATTCACTTTCCTGATTTTAATCCCAAAGCCCAGATGCATAGACTCATAGAGTTCCCAAAAGTTCAGAGGGAAGTCCTTATGGTAATCTTGGGGCACAACATGCAGCATTTCTTTCATGGTGATCTGGTGACCCTCTTTTGATACTTGTGGAACAGAAATGACTTACATAACTTGGGATTTAGGAGCACATCTTGCAGGCTGTGAGAGAAGCATGTGTCCTGTGAGGAGCTTGAACTGTCACAGGATTGACTCCTTTGACTGGAAGCCATGAGGACAGCAAGAACTTGTTGAGGACTCAGAAGCCTTCAAATTTTCTCTGCTGGAAAATAGAGTGCTGAGCAATAGCAATTCAGCTGCTCGAAGAATCCAAACCCAGATTTTGAAAAATCACAACTGAGAATTTCCATTGCACAGTGCAAGGCTAGCAGGGGGCAGAAATGGGTTATTTTCTGAGTCTCAGCCTGGAATGTGGCCTTCTCTCTCACCCTCAGCCCACTACTACAGTTAGAGGGTTATTGCAGTGGCCCAAACCAGAGATAATAAACCAAATCTTTTTTAAAAAACTGTAGATTTGGGGAACAGAAGACAGGTCGAAAATACATAGGAATCAAAGCACAGAGCTGGATTATTCATTATGTATGGGAGATAAGGGACAGAATGAGGTCCATGTTTTTCACTTGAGTGAATAGGAATACTAGCAACTATGACAGGAATACAGGATAGTTATCTTACCAATGTGCTCTCACCTAATGTCAAGGGGTATCATAGAATATTAAGAACATGGACTTTTGAGTCATAGTTGCTTCCCTCAAGTTCTACCTCTATTAATTTAAAGCCTAGGTTAATTTTGGCAAGCTCCTCAATCCTTCTATGCTAATTTCTTCATCTATAAAAATAAGATGGTAATGGTAGTGCCTATTTCATAGAATTGCTATGAGGACTTCATATGTAAACATACTTAAAAGACTTAGAACAGTTACGAGGAAACATCAAACAATAAACAATAACAACATATATATTTAAACTGTATACATAAAAGATGTTTAATATAAGTAGGCAGTACAAAATCCAAATTCCAGGAAGCACCAACTCTCAAGAGCATAACAAAAAAGGCTGCATGATACAGATCAAGAAGACAAGGAAGATAAGCATAAGAATATCTCAGGAAGGATAGTGTTTCGGGGAAAGGGGGAATTACCAGATACAGTTGTGAGAAAATGCAAAATATGGATTAAAAAGAATTTTAAGATCTGTTCTACACGGTAAACTGCAGCTTTGCATACCTATCTTCACATAAAGCACTATTGTGTTTTGAAAGCTAAAATTATGAGCACTGCTCCATAAGTTGTGTTGGTGAATTATCTAACTTATACAAACCATGAAGGCAAATGAATTGGAATAAACGCCTAACATTTTAGAAAAAGATAAAACAAAACTTCACTGATTCCTACATTATTTGTTATATCAACTTTCAAGTGTTGAAGATTAATATGTAAATATGAGGCAAAAATATGCAACATTTTGTATTCAAGGCATAAAATTTCCTTTGTCTAAACATAATAAAATATTCACATGTTATAAAGAAAATTATTTACAACTTTTCTACAGGTAATATAACTCCCCAAAGAACTTAAAACAACCACTATAAACCAGAAATAAATATTTTTAAGGTTTATTTGGGCAATCATATTGTCAAGATGTCTAATATGTGAAAGCTTTAAGAAATTTTTAAGTAAAGTCCAACATCCCAGTGGAAAATCGACAAAGAATATAAGTGACCAATTCCAATTCCACTCATTACCATCCAGATAGGCAAAGATTAACAAGAAATAAATATTTTCTAATGTCAATACTATTAGAAAAGATAAAGTCACTAACATTCAGTAGTATTAGGAATGCAGGTTAGCAAAACATTTTTGGTATAATTTGGCAATAACTATTAAATTTTAAGTATAACTATCAATCAAATCATTCTACAAACTACCTAGCTAGTACTCTTCAGAACTGTCAGAAAGAGTAGGGGAATTGAGGTCTAAAAAGTAGTCAGAGATCAGACAAAAGAATCTTGATGACCACATGCAATTAAGTATCCGGGACTGGATTCCAAAACAACACCAGCAAAACACATTAATGAATTCTCCTACTAAATTCTGATGTTTAGTTAGCAATAATGTATTGGTATTGATTTGTTAGTTTGGCAACTAAGCTTTGTTTTTATATTACTATGGTAATCTTACAAATTTTCTGTAAATCTAAATTCTAAAATAAGAAGTTTGTTTAAAAAACCAATTAACCACTAACTTCATTTCTGACAAATGTGTCATATAAAATATTTCAAGAAGTATGAATAAAATATTCATATAAGGACACATGTTATTCAATAATTATAATTATGAAAAATGTAGAAAAGGGATTATATAATTAAGCTATAACTATAAAATAGAATATTATGCATCCATTTGAAGGGATTTTTGCAACTTATTAATACTAGTAATGAAATTATCCATGGTATATTGCTAAAAGGAAGAAACCAAATATAGATAGACAAATAAATATTTGTAGCTAAAACATGTATGTGTGTATAGTACATAAGAAAAAACTGGGGACAATATGTATAATTGAATTTTGTGAAGTAGGAAAAATGAAAGACTTTCACTTTCTAAGTTTTTAATATATCTTATCTGAATTTTTCCTTTAAATATTATTACTTTAGTTATCAGAATTGTATAATTATGTTTCTTTTAAAATTGTATTATAATAGAAAAATAATAGATAATTATGAAGTGTTTGAAAAATATAATGAATATTTAAATTTTTTTTAAGTAATTACAGTAAAAGACATATTGTCACTTATCCCTCTCAAAATACTCCACTTCCTTTCAAACACACTGTCCCACTTTTCTGGACACTTTTTGAACCACTGCAGAAAGTCCTCTTTCATGAGTGTTTTCATTGCACTGTTGTGGCAGCCTCAATGTCCTGAATCAATTCAAAATGTTGACCTTTCCTGGTCATTTTGACTTTGGGGTAGAGCTAGAAGTTGCACAGTGGCAGATCCAGTGAATAAGTGGATTAGAACACACCATAATGGATTTATTTGAAATCACCATAAATGTTTGACCAATGATGAGTGTTAAAAAATTACAGTGAATGTTTAAGTTTAAAAGTTTATTACACAGAAAGACACATTGCCATTAATCACCTTAAAATACTCTCTCTCACTTGTAACACACTTATGCCATCTTGGCAATGTCTTTTATTGTAATAAGGTTTTTTTATTTAAACATTCAACATATTTTTTGATCACCTCTTGTAAGAATAAGAACTTTTCAGACAGTCTCAGCTTTGGCAATTGACTAGCTATATAATTTTTCATGTGATATAATTTATCTGGCTAGTTTTTCCTGGTATTGGGAGGAAGTAGCATTTGATCACTTCTTAAGATCTTTCTCAGACCTAAAATTCTATTAGTTTAAGGTCTTAAAGGTTGCGTGACCTTTCTACATTAACATCTGTATAAGTTTATGCATTTGGTCCCACAGTATCTTTGCTAGTTTGAATACCTATTATCTTTTAGCTGTTAGAGGAGAAAGTACGGTGTCAAAGCAGGATACATTAACTCATTTACATAAGAAAGTCTGTAAAAGTAATTTAAGGCTTTATTCAATTCATAATGAGCACAGCCAATTTGTTAGAAATATATCATTATTTAGAATATTCATTATTTAGAATATTCATTGTTTACAATTAGAAAATGGTTTTGGCTGAATTGCTAGACATCAGTCTAAGAGACTACCTATATTCTTTGTGGTTAATGGGAGTTACTAAAACACCGTGATTCAAACTTACTTTAAACTCTTTTGTGCACTTTAATGAATTGCTACTAGTCAACCTTAGCCACACTGAATACTAAGGAGAATTCAAACGCATTCTTTTCATTTCTAACAATTATATATTTTTCTTAAATCTATTTAGTTATTATAGACCATGTAGGTTTATCAATTGCCTAAGCGATCCATTATCTATTTTGAGAATATAATTTGTTTTCCTGCATAGAATATGTGTTAACATCATGATGTGTTTTACATTTGTAATTAATTTTGAACTGACAAAGAAGGTAGGAAAAATTCTCCCGTAAATAAAAGTAATGAATGCAAATATTTAAACAAAAGGTCCTAGCAAATTCCAGCAAGGTGGGGGAGGGGGAGAGAATGTTCAATCTGCTCTATGTTTGAAACTAAAATTAGCAATATATCTTGTTCCTTATTCATGACACTCTGGAGATTTTGAAATTCTAAAAAAAGGATAAGAAATGACAGGTAGGCACACCACATCGAATCTGTGAATAGAAAATTGTTTATTTCTCAATAAAATGAATAATGCCAGTTTGAGTAAATACATGACTAATTGGCTGGTTCATACAAAATTTTATTGGAAAGTCACTTTTGTAGACATAAATTTCTACCCATAATGAAACTAAATATTTTACTACTTGTAACATTTTTAAAATGAGGAGTTTGAAATTAAATTACACTAAATGTCTTTATATGTATTCAGCATTAAACATTATTTTCCTTACATTCTGCCAGAGTATCATCAGATCAGGACTGAAGAGGGATGCTAATACTATTTATATTGCACTGCATTGTCCTCTAATTGACCTTGTTTGTGCAATGGAATGGCTGCTTTTCTCAAGCTGCCAGTTTTTTATTGCAGAATTTTGACCATGCACTAGTGGCTCTTTGTGCTGCTGCTGAGTTCAAGAATCAATAGTGGATTCCCCACAGCCAATAAAGGCAGCTGACAGCATGAATTAACTGAGTGTGGCCAGTTGCATGGAGGGCCATTGTCTTTAAGGAAAATCTGGACGTGATTACCAGCCTCTATCTCTGAGTGAAGGTTTTAATGCAAAGTTCAACATTGTTGTAATTTAATTTTGGCCTGCTGCTCTGACACACTCCCCTGTACCACTGCCTCATGGAATCCAAGCAAGTAATGGCTGCAAAACAAAACACATGCAGAGACAAAGGTGACTACTCACAGTCTTACAATAGGAATAGTTTCACCTGACTTGACTATTATTTTTTCAGAACATTCTAACAGTAGATTCTATTTCTTCAAGCCAGTCTTCCTATCATGGTAATTAGTCAAGCCAAAGTAAAATATTAAACCTTGTAGACGTCCATATAAATGAAGCTTTTATTTATGACAGGGTTAAAAATATCTGCACAAGGAATTCATTGCCTTTGCCTATAAAATGTTAAAATTATGGAAAAGGTTATCTATACTTCTGCATTTCTCATTCATCCTACTAAGCTTATTTCCCTAGAAACACAATCCAATCCATTCTTTTCAGTCCTTATCTTCTCAGCAACATTCTACAGTGAGCAAGCACTTCCTCCTTTGTAAAACATTGTCCTTGGGAATGTGTCTCCTTTGTTTCTGTCTTCTCAGTGTCTATGCTCCTCTCATTTTATCACAGGCCCTCTTCTCTTCCTGCTTTACTTTGTCTTCTTCCATGAAAGACCTCGTTCTTTTTCACATCTGTAATCACTATTATTTCCCATATGTTGACTTTCTAACCTTATTTGCAGCTCAGCCTTCTAATGAGTTTGGTTGTTTCATTGGAATTTTGAACTTTACATAGGTCAAATTGAATGCATCATCTTTTGCTGGGTTTTCCAGTTCGGAAAGTGACCATCAGAATATGGACCTTATTTTTGACGCTTCTCTTCTCTTAATGCTGCATACCCAATCAGTTATAAAGTCCTGCCAATCTATTTCTTAAATTCTTTGTCCACCTGTCTATGAATCCCCATCATTTTCACTGCCTCCATACTAGTCCGGCACCCTGTGTTCTCTTTCCTCAAGGACCAGTCCCCAGTTGAAGCTTGCTCCGGCCTCCACCGCTGAAATTTACATCCTGCAACCAACTTTATCTTCCTAAAATTCAAACCTTTGTACTTTCTCTCTCTGTTTTAAATATTACTATGACTTACCACTATAACTTCTACCTCATCAACGCCATTTTACAGTGTTTATCACTTGTTCCTGCTCAGTGACATGCAGTTTGGATCCATTGCCACAAAATGATTTAAATCCAAATGCATGGACCACAGAATAGACTTAGTTTCTAACCAGAACAAAGGAAAGCACCTGTTAGATACTTGACTGCAATCATGATGCCCATGGCTGCAGTTAATACCTAAGCATCTCCTAGTATGTTAAAAAAAAAAAAAAGGAAAACCCACAGAATAATAAACTGAGATTTATTTAAGCCTTTAAAAGGTGAAATGGCATGTCATTTCTTGCTTTATCAAAAGGCCCATATTTCTGAGAGAATTTTGGTATTGAAAACATCAGTTATGTTTATAACAGGCAATGTTCTTGGTTGAAATTAATTCAAGCATAGTTATTCAAGGGACAGTGTATTATATACAAACCATTTAACTTGAGCTTTAAAATGATTCTTCATGTCTGAGAATTATCAAGAAGAGACTAGTTTGGATCAATATTTTTCCATAAACTGGAACAAAGTTTCTTATTTCAAACCCAAACATTTTAAAGACTCTTAAAGGTACCATATTTAATCCATTTCTACTTTTAAGTTTTATACCTATCATGAATATTTTGAGGGGTAGAAAATTTTATTTTATATTCATTGTTTCCAAAATGAACATCATGCCCATAAAAGCATGAATTAAAGTACATAATTCATATATTCCTACTTCCATAAGGGCTGAAATGAAGATCGGAATGCTATAGCTACCTCAGCTGCTTCATTGCCTTCAGAATATGGAGACAAAAGCTAAGATTTTCAAGTTGACATGTAATATTTCTCCCAGCATCTCTGAAGAAAAGATGTATGATGATTCCCTATATTTCTATCATATCAGATCTTCACTTTTTCATGTCACTTACTTCTCTGGCCACTAAATCTACAAGGGTGTAGGGCTCGACAGCTTAACACAATTTGTGTGGTCTGCTGTGGGAAGAAGAGGCAGGGAGAAGGGAAGCATGCATATTTCTCTGCTCTTTTCCCTGTATCTTGATGTTATAACATGGAAGGAACCACAAAGGCTCTATCCATTAAACTGAAGTTATTATTCATTATGGTATATGAGGAGATATTGGGCAAGCTATCTCCCCATGTGACGCATAGACACATTCACTGTGCTAGAAAGGGGGAAATTGGTCTGAGAAATCCCAGGAACAAGTGACAAATACATAACCAACAAGTCCCTTCTCAACCCACCTTCATCTATTCTATCAGGAGCATCACGATATTAAAGAATAGCTACTGAGTGCTACAGTGGAATTAAGAAAAGAAAGTAGACGTGAAGGAGACAATGTTTTGTCCACTCTAACATAGGAAAATACATTTGTCTGGCTGCCTCCAAGACTGCCCGTGATTGATTAAACCCACTACTATCTTCACTACTGATCTGTTTTAGGTATAATGATCCTTCTGAGTAGCAAGATGATTTTTACCACATTCCCTTAATCTACAGCAACATTCTTCAAATGAGATCTGCTTTACAATATATTTCATAATTTCTAGCATATGTTACATCTTTCTGAAATACCCTATACTTTTAACTACAACTGTGGTTGCCCGGCCCTCTGACCTAATGGCAGAGCTACAGCAACCTTGACAGCGTGTAGGTCTGGATGGAGGGTGACAGTGAGGCACCATTCACCAAAGACCTCACTGTGTACATGCTTAATAGAATTGCTGCTTGTCAAATCCTGAAAAATATATAATTCTTTTCTCTCTTTTCAGCAATGTGCAAAAATCATGTTCAATTACTTATTTGTTCTCCACCTCCAGACCCAAAAGCTATGTGTCCATTAATGAGCCAATTTGACTGCTTTTTGTCTTTTACTACAAGCCCCTAAGTCGATCCTCTGACCAAACCAAAGGCCAGGGAGCCCTCTGGATGATCTTGATGATATATGAGAATGCTACCAGGCATCAGCTGGAAAGACTTCAGCTAACATTGGAATAATCAAAAGTGACCACATGCAATAATAGTCTGTGTGACAGTGAAGAGGGGACACCAGGAAGCAGGTGGTCTATGTGACAGAGGATCAATACTCCCATAGAGGGAATAAAATGGGTTCCAAATGGAAAATAAACTCATGGAGAATAAGGGCAGGAAGACAAGAGGGAAGAGGAGGAAAAATAAGCCAAACCTGCAGGAAACATCACAACAAAGCGAATGTGGGGGGTGTGAGCAGGGTCCACAGCTGATTTGCTGATGAAAACTGACTGCATGACTGTGTGACTAAGACAGTCGATATGAATTTGTTTCCACAGCAGGGAAAGGGGGCAATGCAAGCATTCAGAAGCCTGAACTGCTCAAATTAACTGGAATCTTCTACATTCTAATTTAACATGCTTACAAAAAAATCCATCATTTGTAAAAAGTGTTGACAGCCTCAAAAAACTTGATTTTGTTTAGTGAGGCTTAATTTTTAGTAAGAAAACAAAGACAACTCATATTTAATTTCTTTTGAAAATATATTTCAATGAAAAGAGAAATGGATAGAGGTAACCCTAATTTGCATTATTTAGTTCCAAAAAGAGTTGCTTTGATAACACTGTATATTTGCAACACTTCCTTGCTCTCTTGGGAGCTGGTGTGTATTAATATTTCATGCCTTTTTTTCATTATTTCTATCGCATATATTAACACACATTTGCATGTGCATGCACACATGTATGCACAAGCACACACACACACCCTCACACATATACACACAGAGGATTAGCTGATAAAACCATAGCCACAACCTCTAATATGAGAATTTTCCCCAGAAATTCAATGCCAAACATACATTAAACTGAATACTCTGTCAAATGTTAATAAAAATTTCATTACATTAAAAAAAGGAATATTGGAATTTCATGACTGTTTTTATTGTGGGTTGTGTGAATCTGTTTTTTCAGGGTATCACACTATTCTGTACTCAGGAGAGTATTTCAAATATCATTGAAACTGTAGAATACTGCATTACCTACAGCACTGTCTTGATTTTTGTCCTTTTATTTTGAAGGACAAAAATAACCTGAAACTCATCATGCACTGTTGCTTCTATGCCAGTACAGTAGTGGGAATATCATTTCTCAAAGGCTTGTAGACACACAGGGAGAACATTTCTCCTAACCAATGAAAGCTTTAGCGGAAATTAGAAGTCAAGGGCTATGATCTTCTGAAAGAAACAGCTTTATAAGCCTCTAGTTATTCCTGCAATGCAGCAGATGTGTGGGATGCTGCCAAGCTCCAGCTTACTTTGGAAAATGCTGACAAGTAGGCTGGGACTCTGTAAGGAACCAAAGCAGAGTTTACACAGAGCCACTAGGGTGGATCAGATATCCTCCTTGGAGGGCCCTTCAAGGACCTCTCTGAGTTCCTCACACCTCCACATTGCTCAAGATGTTCTTGCTTTCCTCATCTTTCTGTTCTCTCTGCCTGGACCTTAAGTGAGCTCCAGGAGGGCCGGTCTGTGTGAAGCTCTCACAGAGAGCACAGAGCCGGCCATACTCAGAAGGTCACAGTTACTTACTGCACAAATAAATGGAATTAATAGCCTTGTAGGTTATCAAATGAATGAATAATCTCTTAATTTTAAGAGATTAAGTTCCTTAAGCCTCTTAAAAGATGAACTATTCCCTAAATCTGGCAGGTAGCCCTATGTTCATAAAGGAAGACATACAACTGAGAAAAGCTTCCTTTCCTTTAGCCTAGAAGGGAAGAAAAGTCAAAGGTACCCACATTCCTTTGACTTATGGCTCTTTCTTTCCCTTCCTGTGAATGCCTGGGAGCACTGAGCCTGGGTTTCTCAGTGCAGCTCTCAGTTGCATGCTGCACTATGCCAATCTTTCTTACTAGAATTTTTTTGTTTCTGAAGGTGACACTCCATGGTAGCCTGATTGTTCACAGGATCTCTCAACATTCCCAGTGAGTGCTATGCTGCTTACCAAGTCAAAGTTACAGTCAAGCATTTCCCCACTTGGTTCTGTCTTTTTTTTTATTTTTGGTGAGTAATAAAGAGTAAAGACAATAGCTGGGCTCTTAAGGCTTGCTCTAGTTCCCAGGTCCCAGTTTACTGTAGAGTTAACTTCCACCCTTGATATAAAAGTCCGGAGTCTGTCAGCCTTTTATACCTTTGCCTTCTTCCTTTTTCCCCAGGGTCCCAGGGCCTAGCTAAGATGTGACAGGGCTTGATTCATGGCTAAGTCCCATTCTAGCAAGGAACAAGCTTTTGCTGCAGTCTAGACATCTGCTGTATCCCAAGAAGCTCTCATATTTTATCAAGCCTTTCCCTCAGGAAGATCACAAAGCACTTTATGTAGAATCATCTCTTCTTGTATCCCCACCACTTGGGAAGAGAAGACTACAAGAGAGCCTCACAAAGAGGCTGTCACAACTCTGACTAAACTGTGGTTGGGACAGGGAGGGCTCCTCTGTCCTCCAACAGCATGTACCATACAGCCATATGTTCCTCTGCAAGCACAAACGACAGCCTTGAATTAATTCTTTATCTCAAAGGGTCAAAATGAGGTTTCAAGAACTTCCAGCTCAGTACCATATTAAAGGCTCTTTTTTGAAATGTCCTTTGAAAAATTAAAACATTCTTAAATATGTACAAAAGATCTTTATTTACCTATAGAATAATTTCCTAACTTGATGATTAGAGCCAATCAAGAAAAATATCTAACTTTTATTGTCACTAAACAACACATTTCATCTTTTGCACATTTAGTGTGGAGTAGGAGAAAAATGATGACAGCCTTCTTCACATGCATGCAGACACAAATACATATGTCTTTATTCACATGTACACACATTACCACACACACAAACACACTTTTACCTTTCTGGGAACTGCTGCAAGCCTCTTGATGTCACAGGTTATACTATGTGTAAAAGCAAGAATAAAGATCTGTATTTTTGAATAATGAGTTATGCAGTTTGATAATAAAAAGAATCAGTTTCCCCTGTGCTCAAACCCCAGCCTGTACTTGTGTATGCTGCTTGAGTTTCTAATAACTCCTGCTTCCCAGAGTCTGAATTCTGAAACCTGTAAATAATCCGTGAAACTCTTACCTCTAAGACTTGGTAGGATTCCTAAAATGTGTTTAATAAAAACAATTTTTTTCTCTTTTGAAGTTATCAAAAATAGAAAAGGAGTGATTTTCTGTGTTGTCTTAATGTATGGTCCTGGGGATAATCCCATGGCCAAAGAACAGGGCTTCTCAGACTTAACCTCTAAGTGTGCTTTGAAAATTGACTGGAATCTTGCCTCCTGATGAAATATACAAATGTGTGACTTGGGTAAAGTTTCCTGTTCCTTAATTCATCCAGTCCAAGTCTAATTCCAGAAAAATAATATTCTAAGAAAAAAATTTAAATCTTACTTCTCAATTGAATAGAGAACAACAAAAGACAGCAAGAATAAGAAACCTGCAAAATAAAAAAATATATATATAGCTTTATAGTAAGTTATTCACAATCTGAGTCACAGAATTCATCCTGAGTGAAATTTAGTTTTTAGAGATGTGGATGACTTAATTGATGTTCTGCGCTCAAATTGTATAAAGATATCCAGGCACTTTAGCCACCTGGAGAGGCTTTGGATTCTGTAAAATTCATTTTCTTTCATGCCTAAACATCATTCATTTACCTCAACTAGACCTTTAAAGGAGAAAAGAAACAGGTAAACAAAAATAAAAATTATTGGAAAGGGAATATAACAAATTACTCCCTAAACAGTAATGGTTATGGAAAGCAGCCCTTCATGCCTACTTTTTCTTTTTTCTGTGTGAAAAACAAAAACAAGTTGAAGATATTTTCACTTGAAAGCCCAAAATGATTGTTTTCTCAGAATTATCAAAATGATTTTGTGTTCTCAGAAGTATCAAACAATTCATAGGAAGAACTAGTACTACCACACTATTGGCAGTATCTTAGAAAGCAAAGTGGAGACAATTGAATCAAGAATTTTCTTTAAAAAAAAAAGTGGCTGCAAGGATAAGGAGAACAAAATGATCTACAAACCATAAAACAAGATTTTTGAAATAATAATTTAGCAAACTTGATTTCCTGAGTTTTGTGTGGTACATTTTAAAATTTATTTATTTATTATTAGTCCTGTTTGCAGGAGTATTTGCATTGCTTATATGGAGTTCATACAAATATGTAACACATTTTAATTGCTTTTGTCACCCCTTTTCTCCCCCTCCCTCCCTCCTCTTGTACGTTTATTTAATCTTCCTTTTTCCTAAGACTTAAGGTGAATTTTCTCACATAAAATTACTGAACTAAAATATTTATATTTGTTGATTAATGTACCTCATAGGCAGGGACTCTATGACCTCTGTACATTTCTGTCAGGGATCATTTAGGCTATATTCAAATTTTTGTTAGGATCAAGGAGAGATTTGATTTCACTATGGCAAGTCCTTCTCATTTGCAGATAATTAGCATGAACTAATTCATCATTTATATAGGATGCCACCATAAAAGAGGGAAGAAAGAATAGTGGCAACTCAACTATGAATTTTATTTCTAAAATAAAAGAGGTAAGTTTAATATAAGTCTTTTATCATAAATTAGCCCAAGACCTATTAATAGTTTTTACTCACCTAATATCCATTTACTTCATTTATTTTATATTTTATATCACTGTGTAAACCATATTTAACCAGTTCAGATTATTGTTGGGGAGGCTGAATTGATGTTCTAGAATACCACAAATGTTACCTTCATTATGTATTTTCCATCCCTATCTAGTTTATAATAAAATTATAGTTATAATCCTTCTTTTACCTACTGGGTATATATTTAGCTTTAAATAAGAAAAAATTCAACTAGAATATCTTAATAGAATAGGTATTTGGGGTTTCTCCATAAAACATATCAAAGGCATATTGCTTCGTGTATGTGTTTCAACATTTCTATGATGACAGACTTGACATCTCTATCTATTCTCTCATAGTCACAAAATGGGTGCAGAGCTCCAGGTACCACATCTGCATTCAAACAGGAATAGGGGTGGAAAATGGTAGCCATTCATGTCTATTCATTTTAACCAAAAAAGGAAAAGTGTTTTTTCAGAAACAGTCTTAACATATCGTACATTCCACTAGCAGAACTGAGATGTATGGCCACACAGAGAGTGGGAAAGCAAATAAAATGGTTGTCATGATGGGCTTCGACCATTTGTGATCTGTTTTCAATCCCAGGTAGCAAAGCCATTCTCCACAGACATGCAGAAAGGAAACAAAGAGGGGAAAATGGATGTTAAGCAGACAATTGCATATAATCAATGGTTTTCTCGCTCATTGCAAAATCTGCAGCCAGATGCATGCATTTCAATCTTCAAACCCAAAGTACTTGTCACATGAAACAATGAGTACTTCCTTCTATTTTACAGAGTCTTTAATATCCATCATCAGACTGATGCTACATGACAGCAGAACTTACCTCCATATGAATAAAATCTTTTCATTTCCCACCACAGTTTGAAAGGAGTCTCACGTGGACCTGGACCTACCTAAGTCTTTAGGCTCCACCTACTTCACTTTGCTCTCCAAGGCACTAAGAAGCTGATGGTTGGCTTTGGTTTGGTGTCCAGACCACCATCAATGGTTCCACCTGACTTGACAGAATTTAAATTAAATTAATTTAATTTAATTCATTTGACATGAATTCTGGCACAAAACAGACCTTGGTTTGTATTTGAGTTTCTTCTTTGACTTACTACTTCCTGATACCTGATCTTCACAAAGTCACTGATCTTCCTGCTATCTCCCTTTTCCTGTCTGCATGTAAGGGTAACCAACCCTAACTCAAAAGACAGCCTCAGGACCAGATGAGTTCAGTGGATGAAGGTTCAAGCTGCTCCATGGTGACTCCTCCATCTCCTTTATATTTTTGACCCATTTGTGACCCACTTGTCAGACAACCCACCTAGAGGGAGAGCCACTGTTCCTCTCAGGATTTATTGGTTTTTAATCTTGTCTTTAAATATGTACACAGATACTTTCATGTCTTACATTACAGAAACATTTTCATTTTACTGAGCCTAAGAATTGATTCAAATCCTCCCATGTATAAATCCACAACCTTAGGAAATAGAAAAGAGCCTTAATGATTTAGGATTTTTAGAATTTGGAAGTTTATCAAAACAGATATCTATTTCACTAAGGATAAGTGTGAATAGCTGAAATCCTGTAAGTGAGAAGGTGAGAAGGTCATTAAGATGAATCCATCTTCAAAAAATCAACAATGAAATTCTAGAACTGAACCAAGCTATTGAACAAATGGATTTAATAGATGTTTACAGAGTATTCCACCCAACAACATCAGAATATACATTCTTTTTGGCTGCATACAGGTCATTCTCCAAAACAGACCATATGCTAGCTCATAAGACATGTTTAAGTAAATGTAAAATAATTGAAGTACCTCCTATATATTATATTATCAGACCATAGTGCAATAAAATTGGAGATCAATAGCATAATAAACTGCAAAACCACCACAAACACATGGAAATTGAATAACACTCTCCTGAACAACCAATGGGTCACAGAGGAAATTAAAGAAACCCTAAGTTTCTACAAGTAAATGATAAAGCCAGTACAACATACAGGAATCTATGGAACACAATGAAAGCAGTTCTATGAGGGAAATTCATAGCAGTGAATGTCCATATTAGGAAAAGAGAAAGAACTCAAATAAATAACCTAATGCTGAACCTCAGCTCCTAGAAAAAGAAGAGCATGACAAACCCAAAGCTCATACAAGACAGGAAATTATAAAGATCAGAGCAGAAATCAATGCAATGTAGACTAAGAGAATGATTCAAAAAAATCAATGAAGCAAGGAGTTGGTTTTTCAAAAGAATAAATAAAATTGATAAACCTTTAGCCAACCTTATCAAAAAGAGGAAAGAAAAGGCCCAAATCCACGCTATTAAGAATGAAAAGGTGAAGTCACAACAGACCCAGAAGAAATCCAGAGGATAACCAATACCTACTTCGAGAACCTGTACTCTCATAAAATGGAATACACAGAAGAAATGGACAGATTCCTACATATATACGAATTGCAAAAGTTAAATAAAGAAGATATAGAAATTCTAAACACCCCAATTACAATGAGCGACATTGAAAACATAATTAAAAATTTACCAAAAAAAAAAGCCCAGGTCCTGATGGCTTCACTGTTGAATTCTACAAGACATTTAGACAAGAATTAATGCTACCATTCTTTAAACTTTTCAAAGATATTGTAAGGGAAGCAATACTTCCAAATTCATTCCTGGAAGCAAGTGTTACTTTGATTCCAAAACCAGGGAAAGACCCAACCAAAACAGAGAACTGCAGGCCAATCTCCCTAATGAACATAGATGCAAAAGTCCTCAAAAAGATATTGGCAAACAGAATACAGAGGGTCATCAAGAAGATCATACACCGTGACCAACTTGAATTTATCCCAGAGATGCAACGATGGTTCAACATACATAAACCAATAAATGTAATACACTATATTAACAGAGCCAAGGACAAAAACCATAGGATCATCTCAATAGATGCAGAAAAAGCATTTGACAAAATCCAAAACCCATTCATGATAAAACCCTACAGAAAATTGAAATAGAAGTCTTTATCTCTACCTGATTAAGACTATCTATGAAAAACCAACAGCCAACATCATACTAAATGGTCAAAAACCAAAAACTTTCACACTGAAATCAGTAACAAGACAAGGATGCCCACTATCACCACTCTGGTTCAATGTACTTCTGGAAACATTAGCCACAGCAATTAGAAAAGAGAAAGAAATAAAAGGAATAAAGATAGGAAAGGAAGAAGTTAAACTGTCATTATTTGCTGATGATACAATACTGTACATGGAAGACCCAAAAACCTTGCCAAAAGACTTCTAGACCTAATTGACAGATTCAGTAGAGTAGCTGGATACAAGGTCAACACTCAAAAAACAATAGCCTTCTTATATGCAAGTAGCAGATCCTTTGAGAGAGAAATTCGAGAAATAATTCCTTTTACAATAGCATCTAAAAAAAAGAAATATCTATGAATCAACCTAAGAAAGGAAGCAAAGACATCTACACTGAAAACTACAGCTCTCTGAAAAAGGAGATCAAAGGAGATACAAGAAAATGGAAAGACATCCCTTGTTCCTGGGTAGGAAGAACCAATATAGAGAAAAGGGCCATACTTCCAAAACTGCTATATAGACCTAATGCAATGCTGATTGATATCCCAACAATATATTCCACAAAACTAGAGAAAACAATGCAAAAATTCATTTGGAACCACAAGAGACCTAGAATAGCAAAAGAAATTCTAGACAACAGAGATATGGCTGGGAGTATTACAATCCACAACTTGAAACTATACTACAAAGCTACTGTGATAAAAACAGCATGGTGCTGGCAAAGAAACAGACCTGAGGATCAGTGGAATAGATTAGAAGATGCAGAAAAAACTCCAGACATACTCATCCACCTCATCTTCAACAAAGAAGCCAACCACCCTCATTGGAGGAAAGATGGCCTATTTAATAAATGGTGTTGAAAAAACTAGATTTCAACCTGCCAAAGATTGAAACTAGACCCATGCCTATCACCATGCACTAAACTAAGATTGAAGTGGATTAAAGATCTAAATATTAAAACAGAAGCACTAAACTTGCTGGAAGATAAGTTAAGTAGAACTCTTGCAGACATTGTCATAGGAAAAGACTTTATGAACAAATCCTCAGTAGCACAGGACCTAGAACAAAGAATCAACAACTGAGATCTTATCTTAGTAAAAAGCTTCTGCACTGCAGGAGAAACCACCAACAAAGCTAAGAGACAACCTACAATGTTGGAAAATATTTTTAGCAGCTGTTCCTTGAACAAAGGACTACTATTTAGAATATATAAAGAACTGAAAAACACTCCCCCCAAATATGAAGGCCCAATTCAAAACTGGGCATCTGAAATGAACAGACATTTCTCAAAGAAGTAAAAGCAGCAAATAAACATGAAAAATGTTCAATAACACTCATCTTTGGAGAGATGAAGATGAAAACAATACTGAGATTCCACCCCACCCCAGAAAGAATGGCTACTATCAAGAAATCGACCAATAACAAATGCTAGTTGGGTTGTGGCAAGAAAGAAACCCTTCTCCATTGTTGGTGGGAGTGCAGACTGGTGCAACCACTTTGGAAATCAGTATGGAGATACCTCAAAGAACTAGG
>NW_004624744.1:28089567-28142844 GCF_000247695.1 Heterocephalus glaber
AAAAAAAAAAAAAAAAAAAAAAGATGTATCCATCTTTCAAGTCTGGCTTAATATCACTCTGCTTGGACATCTTCAGCCCTCATTAAAGTAACTTATCTATGCCTTCTCTGATTTCTTTCTTTCCCTAAGTTTATTTTACAGCCAATCTAACTTACCAGCCTTTCCAAAAATTACTTCATGTCTATTATTCACTCCTTCAGTTTCAAACATGAGAGGGACATAAATTTTTTTTAAAAAAATCAGTGGATTTTAACGGAGAATAAAAGTAATAATGTAGGTGAAAGTGCTCAGCACACTCATTTTCAGTCTTCCAAATATATATGTGTGTATAAGTGTGTGTATGTGTGTGTGTGTGTGTGTGTGTGTATTTCCTCACTACTTACTCATCAGAACTTTCCAGAGAAATTTTCATTATTCTTTGAATAGTTTGGGGGTTTCTATAAAATTCCACCTTTCCCCATTTTATTCATTACAGTCTTTCAGAAATCTCCAGAGATAAAAGGTTCTGACAGCTGCTCTGCCTAAAATAAACATTTACACACCATTACATATATTTTAAAAATCATTTTTCACCTACCTGTAAAATTGTGTCTACAGCAAAGAATGCTAAAGTTAAATCAAGAGGGGACAGACTGAAAGTGACTTTTGTATACCCCTTAACAACAGACAAGCCCACTTCTCTACAGGAACATTTTGATGAAAAGACTGGCAGAGCAGAGCTGATTCTCATATGAAAAGAAACTAAGACCTTACATGCAACAGTGATTCCTTCCCAAACATTCATTTTATGATGGGCAGACACAGCCTTAATGGCAAGTTAAAGCTGTAGTTGAGGAATTGTTTTTGAAAATTGGATGCACTTTAGGCATGAATCCCATTTATGTAGAACTAGAAAGAGCAGCTATGCTACTTATGAAACATTAGAATAAAATTCTCACCATAAATAAAAAAAGAGTGAGACTTAGTGTTGTGTAGATAAATTGATATGCTGATTTTGTTAACTTTTCTTTCCTGAACCCCAAAATATTTAAGTAACAAACTTTTAATTGCTATATGTGCCTATTAAGAATTCTTCTAGGCAAAATGTTTTCAAGTAACTAAGAAATGATTCAGACCTATAAATACAACAAAAATATGCTAAAATAAGAATGATAGGCTGTACATACAGATGAATACATGGGTGGCTTCCCTGCAGTCAAAAAGAGGCACCCCCTTCTTTTTATCTTTGCCATTTTTTATACAGTAAAGGAAAGGCAGCATTAGCAAACAAAAATTGCTTTTCACTTTGCCAACAGGATAAATAGAATGAAATTTCAACAAAAATGACTGGAAAATGTACATGATTGACGCTAAATTTGCAAAATTTCCGAAGATATGGGTATAGTTTGTCATATGAATGATGTAGAAATCTTTTTGTTTTGTCAGAAAAATTATACCAAGAAAAAAATTGCCAATTTTCCTCATTCAGGTCTAATCCTCGCCTAGCATAGAGACGGTTTGCCTTTCGAAGAAAAGAGACAGGAGTATTTTTACTTTTAACTCTTTTAGTTCACTAATCACTAAGCATGGGAGGCAGACCTGCTTTTGGGGGAGTCTTGTTGCGGATAATGAGTCTGCAGCTGTTTCCCCACCATCCAGGGGACCAAAGGAGGAGCAGGACAGGAAAGCCTTCTGTCAATTTAAAAATAGCCCCCAAATATTCGTTATCCTTATTAGCTTAATGTTGACTTAGATGTATTCAAATCCTGTTTGTGGAAAGGAAAATGGAATTCTGAACTCTGAATAAAGAGGAAATTAGATATCCTTAGAGGTGGGGATGGAAGACAAGAAAAACAAACATGCTTTTACTTACATTTATAGATCAGGCCTGTGCTTAGTCTTTATCTGTTATCACAACAATAACTAATATTTTTTTCATGGGTTAGAAAAGTACAGATAGTTTGAGATTTCTCTAAGTGTCCATCCCTTAAAACATAGGAGGTCTATAGTGGGAGGGCAATAAACTCATATTCAATGAATGAGCAAACATTTACTAATGATTCAGATACAGGCCTCAGTTACTTGATATATATTAATCTTTACCTCGAAATATGTAATAAGCTTGAATCTGAATTGCTAGTAAGAAAACAAGCTTGGAATGATGTTTGCTACATGCCAGCACTGTTCTAATTATTTCACATAGTTTTATCATTTAACTTTTGATGCAGAGCTAGTAGGGTAGCTCAGGGGTAGTGCATTTGCCTAGAACACACGAGGGCCTTTGTTCAACCCCTAGCACTGCAAAAAGAAAATGCTTTTGTGTGTGTGGGTGGCTGTCTATCCTTTTCTGCAGTCCTGTGGGGTGCTTTATATCATACCCATTTAAAGGTGAAAAAACAGTACAAAAGCAGTAAGTTTTCCTTCCCAACAAAGGATTCTAGTCCTGGCACCTGCCCTCAGAGACCTCACTCCTAATGTTAACAGTATGCTGCCTCCCCATCTAAGAGCACACAATAAAAGTGTGGTCCACACAAAATGTTGGGTTTTATCCAACTCCACTTGACTCCAAACTATGATTTCTTTCTATTCCATGTCCAGAAGACTGTTTCAAAAAGTCTCCCAAACAAAATTGGAAGAGTGAAAGAATATGTGTAGAAAAAACTGAATTTCTGCTTTTCAGTTGGTTTTACCAAAAGTGCTAAGGAACCAAATTGGAAAATATCACTGACATGAAGGAAACTGGCCACATCCAGAAAAGCTTCTGAATTTTATCATTTGTGAGGCAAGCAATAGTGAGGCCATTAACGTAATTGACCTGAGACCCATGTCCTTAAGTATCAGAGTGAAATAAATGCTTTGTAAGTCCAATTTTATAGCAATGAAAACTAAATCTATGAAGTTAGAAAGATGCCACTGTTAGAAAATGGCAGTATGATTTTATTCATTAATAGGAACCATTGGCTATATTTTAAAATTAGATGGCACATGTCTTCTTTGGTAGGGAAGAGAATGTGGTGTTCAATCCCTTTGAATCTTAATGCCTTCCTGGAAATCAACTATAATTTTCAATTGGACTATAGTGTCACCTTTTAGGTCCAAAAGGGAAAAGGAAGTAGGGAGGGGGGGTGGGGGAAAGGAAAGAAAGGAAGGAAAAAATATGAGAAAAGAGGTAAAAAAATAGAAATGAAGTTTTTGTAAATAAGGAGGTGTAAAGGGGTGGAAGGGAAGGAAGGGCAAAGGGGAAAAAACAAGACCAAGATCTATCATGTACAGGTACAAAGTCCCAATGATGAATGTCATCATTATGTATATCTAAAATGCACCAATAAATTTAATTGGAAAAAAAGAAAATACACAGTTAACCAATAAGCATTAAAAAATACTAAACAAATGTCATTAAAAATAACTAACTTTAATTTCAAATCAAATAATGATTCTCTTTAAGGAACTGAAAACTCATAATCATGAAGGGAATTTGTAATCATATTTGTTTTCACCCGTGTCTTTACGCCCTGTTTCCTATAAACTCATTGAAATTGGCCCAACTACAATCTCTTTCAAACAATTAGTCTGCTGAATAACGATTTTGTAACAATAACTTTTTTTGAATAGCACTGCCTGCCAGTTAGAGCACTAAACTTCCCTTGGATTAATTCATTTAATCCACCCACTAACACTTAGAAAATGTGTTCTTATTATTACAATTCCCCAGATAGGAAGACCAGAGTATAAACAGGTTGGGTGGCTTCCCAAGGGTCAAGTATCCAGGCAAAGACTGGAACCAGTGTTTGGTGCAACTCCAGAGCCTGCAAGACTACTCACAAGTCACAGGGAACTAAGCTCAGTGTTGCATTAATTTTTTATTTGGAAAACATATTAATTTTACATAAAAGTTGAGAAAATAAGAATGAAAGGAGCAGGACTAGTACAAAAAAACACGTATGTACTCTTTACATGATTCACCTGAAATTTACATGACTTACATTAAAATTTTTGCTCAATTAATTTGTTTTCTGTATTTTCTTTGAGTCATTGGTAGACAAATACAGATGATAGATGATATAGATAGATAGACAGATAATAGAAAGATTGGTGATAGACTAGGTAGGTAAAGAGGTATACAGGAAGGTAGACAGGTAGGTAGGTAGGTGGATGGATCAATGAGTGGATGTTCAATCCCTAAAATTAAAATATACTCCAACATTAATCACTATATAGTTTTTAACCTCAGTAAAATCATTATAAATATGATACCATTTCCTGGTATACTTTCTGTACTTCAGTTTGTCAGTACTCAACAACATACTTCATGGTGCTTTTCACCCTCAATGTAAGATACAATTTAAAATCAAGTAATGCATTTTATTATTATGTCTCTTTAACTTATTTTATCTCCTTACTTTCTATTATCTATCTTTTATTTTGCTCTTCATTTATAATTTGAATTTCTCCTATAAAAGAATCCATGCAATATTTAAGCTTCTAAGTCTGATTTATTTCACTTAACATTATGGTCTCAAGGTGCATTCGTGTTCCTAAAAATGACTCAATTTTATCTTACTTTACTGCAGAGTATTACTCTATTGTGTGTAAATACCACATTTTTCTTTATCCATTTCTCAGTTAATTGGTACACAGGCTATTTCCAAGATTTAGCTATTATGAATTGTGCTACTATAAACATGAATATGCACGTATCACTGTAATATGATGTCTTTAACTCTTTTAGGAAAATACCTACACCTATGACTTTAAGAGTTTTACCTACCTTCCAGAAAGATCTAAATGTTTCTGTTTTAACATTTACGTTTTTGATCCATTTTGATTTTAGTTTATAGCATAGTGGGAGAGATATGTACAGACTCAATCTTCTGCATGTGGATAGCTGCTTTTCCCAGTACCATCTGTCTTTCCTCTAGTGCATGTCTTTGGCTCCATTCTGTTCCATTGATGCTCATGTCATTGTTGTTCCAATACCATGATGTTATTATCACAATAGTTTTGTAATATATCTTCACATCCAGAATTGTGAGGTTTCCCACTTTGCGCTTTCTACCCAGGATCCCAAGTCTATTCTGATTCTGTATGAATTTTAGGATTGTTTTCTCCAGTTCTACAAACAATGCTGTTGGTATTTTGATTGGGATTGCATTAAATCTGCTTATCAATTTTGGAAGTACAGACATTTTTCTTATATTATTTCTACCATCCCAGGAACAGGGAATATCTTTCCATTTTCTCATGTTCTCTTTAACTTCATCTTTGGCTGTGATGACACTGAGAAGTTTGAAGAAGACAGTCCTTTATTTCCTCCATTGGAACATTCTAAATTTTGTTTGTCCAATGTTTCCACATATTTATAATTAAATTTGGTTTATACATCCCAGAATAGAATAGTACATACACCTGGTGTCCTGTACTTTCCAGATATCACACCTGCAGGTGCATGATGTCCACTTACTCCTCAATGGTGATTTGTATTATCCATTCAAAGTTTGTCCTATTTCACCATTATATAGTTACTATTATGTAGTTACTTCTACATAAAAACTAAATTGTACATCACTATTTATAAGTACATAGTTTTGTTATATATACATACTTCTATAATCTATATAAGCATATTTTACATATTAGAATAATTATATATAACTATCACATTCTATATGTAGCTATTACATAGTTGCTATTGTATTGGTAGCTTTTTCTCCTTACAGCTATAGTCCCTAGGAAATACTTTGATACTTTCCCAATTTCTTGTTCTTCACCAAAATTCTCTCTGGATTGATGACTCTTGCCTGATTCTATATTTCACACAGTGTTTGGGAAATATTGGTTTTCTAACTGTACTATTTCCCCCATTTTTTACCAGTAGGCATGTGGAATTCTCCTACAAATGAGAGCTGTCCTTTTTCCTGCCCATTTATTTATTTCTACTTTTGGAAAATATTCATTAATTCTTCTTTTTTTCGATAGTTTATTAGTGTACTTAATTGTTTTGGTGCTCAGACTGTCTTAGATGCTGCCAGGAGAAGACACTGTGAGCTGGTACTATGTTGTTGTAATATGTCCCATCCTTTTAATTATTTTTTTAGCATATTATCATTTTGTAGAATACCAGTATGTCCCCAATTCTCCTTATATCTACCTGCCACAAATCTGTTATCTGCTATGTCTTCAACAAGTCCTAATTCTTTTTCATATGGAATAGTATTAGAGACTAAGATCTGAGTGGTGGTATAATCGGCTTTATTTTAATCTTGATATTATTGTATAAAATAATGTAGAATTTCTGAAATTTTTAAAGCTGTAGAAATCTTCCACTAACTAGATTATGAACTTTCCATATTTGTCTGATTTAAGTAGAAAATCAAAAGAGTTATAGGAGAGTAAGAAAGAAAGAAGAAATAAGGGGATAGGAATGAAATGAACTTTCTGATTCCTATTCCTAAATTTCTCATGTGGTAAATTTACAACCTTGAAGTTCAAAAAAATTATTTCTTTGCAGGTTGAACCTCAATATATCATGAAGAAATTTCATCCCATTTGCTTTTGTTCAATAATTTGTGTTATTTCTCAATGTTTGTTCAGTTTTATAAGAATCTTTTTAGAAAAATCACTGTAGTCAAATAGATTTAGGTGATGACACCAGAACCTAGTACAAAATTCGTAGGGGATTTTGGTGAGTTATAAAGGCATTGTTACTTCCTGCATTCGAGAAAACTGGGTAAATTTAAACCAATAATCCCATACTTACTTGACCTCTCCAAGCAACATTATGATCATCATGGAGAGAATTATTTGGAAAAGCTAGTTGGTATATCTGAAGCTAGATTTAAATTGTCTTTATGGTCCTTTTCTTCCACCCTTTTTTTTCATAGCCTTCTGACCATCTATTGTAGCCTTAGAAAATTGCTTATCAAGCAATTATATTTGACTGCACATTCCTAAAGGACAGATTTTTGTTGTTCTTTATGTTTCTGGTACCTGATCTTTAGCATGCATTCAAAACTCTTTTTAAAGTATTAAATTTCCTAAGAAATAATAGCCTCCTGAAATTTTACCTTAGTTCAGAAGTTTCTCTCTCCCCAACTCTATCCTAATTTAATGAATTATTTTTAAATTGAATTTATTCTGGAATCATAGAAATTATTCTTCTTCATTCTTAAAGAATAGATGACCAACAACTGATTAGTGTTGACACTTCATCTAAGCCTTTGGATCAGAAAAGTTTCATGTCACATGTGTGGCATCCACCTCCTTCTAGCCTCTGACTACATTGAGTCCAGTGTGCACAGCAATTTATTGGTCACTTCTTACATACCTTTAATCTTTAGTTGCTGCAGTTCCATTGACATAGACAAAATCTCTTCTTTGATGGAGTTAATATTCTATGGATGAAGACAAATGAAAAAGAAATGAACAAATAAATAAATTGGAAAAATCTACGCAGCCCTGAGCATTTTGAAAACAAGAAAGCAATATAATAAGAAAAAGAATAGAGTGAATGAAGCTTTTTTTAGGGGAAGAATATGCCAAATCTCTGCAAATCTGGGGGCTGAAAATCTTAGAAGGGGGGAGTAGCAAATGCAAAGGCCTGGAAACCGGAAAACTTGGAAGGCTGGGCACCACAGGCTCACTGGTGGCATCTTGTGAGGGAGGAGTGGCATGAGGGAGTCAGTGATGAAGACAGCTCTGAGAGCTGTAAATAGCAATGCATGAAGCAAGGTTTTAGAGGTAAGTGATCAATGATAATGTACAAAATACAAGTGAGCAACATGGAGAAAATATGGTGTTGCTATATTAGCTGTTTATACCTCAAAATCGCCTTCCTCTCCTTTTGCTTTCTACTTTATATCTTTGTTTTCTGCTATGAATGTCTTTCTAATCTGTCAGCTGATAGGACATCTCTCTTTTCTTTTTTGTTATTCTTATTCTCCATTGGCCTTTGAGTTTTCTTTGGACATCTCATAGCTTCCCCTTCAGCTTGCCTTCTCATTCATATTAATTTATTTAACAAACCTTCACCAGCCCACTTCTGTAGCCTGTCGCTCTTCTAAGTACCTGAAGGAGATACTAAGATGAATTAGCCCCAGAATTCCCTGCCCTCAAGGAATGTGTTGGCTTCTGGGAGACAGAGGAACAAAGGGCCGGCAGTGCAGTGTGTGCTCCGGAGAGGTGAAGATCCGTAGACGGCCCTTCCCCCTGGAGCGCTTTCTCTCTCTGCTTTAAGCAGTCATAAAATAGCAACAGTCTCCTGGCATTTCTGCTTTTAGCTTTCTTCTCTGAAATCCACCTCACATGCTGCCTTAAAATTAATCTCTCTGAGTCACAGCTTTTGTAAATGTTGGAGTCAAAGTGCACCTCCAAAAATAAAAACTATATGCAAGCCAGGATCTTGGATAAGATCCTGGAAGACATAAATTATATCAATGAAAAAACTGCTGAAAACCAAAGCGATCTGCAGATTAGTTAGTGGTATTGAACTAATACTTCCTAGCCTGGATCATTGTCTTCCCTATGTTTATGTAAGATGTTATTATTAGGAGAAGCAAGAAAAAAATGCAATATTCTATAAAATTTTTGCAAATATTCTGCCAGTCAAATTCTCATTTAAAACATTAGTTACAGATCAGTTAATATTATTTTTTTAAAAGAAAGTATATCCATCACTTAAAATATTCTTGGGTAGGAAAAAATAGGATGTTTCTAGTGACAATATTCATTGAAGCAAAAAACTTAAAATAGCCCAAATGTCCAAGAGAAAAAGGTCAACCATAAAAATGTGTTCATACAATAGAGATCAATACAACAGTGGAAGTGGACTGCACCCCACTCATCATCACAGAAGGATCTCGTAGATATGTGGAGAGCCAAATAAGCAAGCCCCAGAGGAATGCATATAGACTGAGCCCCTCTGTCACAAGCATGAGAGCAGGCCAAAGCAAGCACAATACACGCTGAAGACACTTGCATGAAGAGTACCGAGATGTGAGGCAGAGCAGCACATTGCTGATCCCAAAAGTTGAGGTGGGCTTCCCCTGCCTTTGGCAAAGAAAGCCAGCATGTGATGAAAGAGGAACTGTTTGAGCCAGGCTGCTATCTTAGTCTGGTGGTGCCCACAAGTTTATTTGTTCTTTACAATTATTACTTATACATATACTTTTTATTATCCTTGTGAATGAGCATAGTGCCTAACAGTGTTAAATAAATGCATAAATCATGTTTTATTCAAGAATCAATGCATGCTCTCATAGGAACAAGCTGTGTGACTCTGGGCAGGTTACTTACGTTTATTTGTTCCTCAACTGGTTGTCATGAAAATCAAATAAAATAATGTATAAAAACATTCAACGATGCTTGGCCCATAGGAAACACACAATAAATGCTAGTGTTAGCAAAATAATGAGGAGATAAGAGACTTCTCAAGCCAGAAATAAATGACATTTTGTGATGACTGAATTGTTGTTATTATGGTGTTAAAAGAAATAATAGATAATATTTACTGAGTCGATGCTATGTTGCAAGAGCTGAGCCAGTTCTAAAGGGCCCAGAAATCTAGATATTTAATGCTTTAAGTGATTCTATCAAAGGTGATAAGTGTATCAAATCTGAAGACACACCAATCTAAAATAGGGTTGTCTCATATTAACAAAATGACAGTGTTTTTAAATGTAAGTTTTATTATTATTCCAGAATGGAAAGATGAATAAGCCATTGAAAAGATAGCTCATGAAACTCAGGTCCCAAGAGAAGAGGCCATGGAGAAAAGCACCAGGATCAGTTAGGAGCCATAGGAAGTGCAGGTGAAACATGAGCAAGAGCATTTATTGTGGCTTCCACAGAAGGAACTGTGGAGGTGGGCTAAGCAACCTTAGGACTGGCCAGTGCAATAATGTCAGCAGGTTTGGGGGGAATAAGTAGAGCCCCCAGCTGTCGAATACCTGTCCCTGGGGTGGGTGATTAGCGAGGGGAATAGAGGCCCAGAGTACAAGAGCCCAGTAAAACCATGACCGGGAGGGAGTGTGAGCTCTGGTTGTTTGCTATGCATCTAAAAACCAAGCTCGCAGATGAGACTTTATGGTCTGTAGGAATTGACTGGCCCTGGGAGGGACAGCCTTTGAGGGGCCAACAAGTTCACAAAATGTTAAAATATCAAATGTGAAAACTAGGAAATGTGGTTACTATAGCTAGCCTTAGATATGGTTTTAAAGCTCTCAGTAAATTTTTTGAGAAAACACTCAAAAATTATTTCCTTAAACTATTTAACGCAACACATTCAAGATATTATCATTTCAACATGTAATTGATATAAAAATTACTGAGGTATTTTTTAAATACTTTTGAATACCACACCTCTGACATACAGTATGCAGTTTACACTTAAAGTATGTGTCCACTGGACTACTTATGTGCAGTTACTGGCTATTTTGCAGGACCATCCAGAACAAGAGAGTCATAGAAAAATACAGTGGAGGTGGTGGAGACTTAAGAGAAATCTCTGAGCATTTGTTTGGAGCTGGCAGCCATGTGTCTCCCTAAAGTAATCTGTGTCCTCTCACCTTTGACCCACCCCAGTGTGTAGTCAGCACTGCTGCTGTCTTTTGCTTGCTTATTCTCCCTCCCCTCCTCTTACTAACATGTCCCCATCATCCCTGCTGCCTTCTCACTCCCTGACTTTCCCTATGAGTTGTCTCACCTGGGTTAGACAAAGGAAGATGCTGCTATTACTTTGCTCCAGCTTGTGTTGTAGAAATCACTAAACTAGGGAAAGGTCTGCAGAGTGACCTTGGTGGAAAGAGGGATGCAGAAGAACTTGCCAAACAGGCTTCGGTGACAAAAGTCATGGGGGATATGAATGAACCCTGTAAACAGCTGTAACCACGAGCAATACCTACCCAACAATAAAGCTTCTTGGTGATTTGGATATAAAGAAGGAAAATAGATTTGTTGTTGCTCTTATAATATACACATCAGCTAAAAGGTCACAATGCGTATTATACTAAAGAGTAAAACAGAAAAAAAATAAATTAGTTCACTAACCTGAAATAATAGTAACCCCAAAAATCATAGAATCATGTCTATTCTTTGTTTGGATGGAGTGTCTTCACTTCTGATTATTTGCAAGTTTTAGCAGCTCTCTGAGTGAGATTTAATGCAATTCAAGCAGGTTTAATGACCAAATCAAGACTCAAGCAAAATGCCACACAACAACTTAAGTTTCTCATATAATGTTCCCTTGGATCCAAGCTTGCTCTCTATTTTTAAGGTGTAAATCTGGCACACAGAATAGTGAGAAGTATGTGGCTTTGTCCTGAGCCAGGAATCCTGTGAATATATACCAGGCTAGAGAATCCAGAGAGCTCAATACAGGCTTTGTGATCTGACACATATTCTTAGCTGTGTTTCCTATAAAGAGTGGTCAACTAATGAACTCCACAGAAAATGTCAGCAATAGCAACATTTTCCAGGACCAAGGATTTAAGGCTCTATTAACAACTTCTTGTTGTGCTATTAAAGATTAATAAAAACCTGAGAGTGTTTTGTAATTGACACTATAACTTGAGCGGCATGTTAAAAAAGAAAAAGTTCGTGTTTACATTTTTATTTTCAATCAAGTCGCTCCTCGTGAACACCTCTTGTATAATTCCCCAAGCAGAGAGAATGAACTTGAACTTTAAATGGTCCTGAAAATTATGTGTTGCTTATCATAGTATTACTTAAAACACACGTTAGTTATATGCAAGAGAGAAACAAAAATATGATTATGAGAGTCTCAATTACTCAAGTAATTGAGAAGTACAGGATGCTTCAAAATGCTTCTTAGAAATGTTCCACATCCGCGATATCAAGTGAAATCACTAGTCTTCAAAATACTAGTTTACACTAGTGGAATATCTGTCTGATAAAAGGTCACAACCCAGTACAAGGTAATCATTAGGGAGACATTATTATTATTTTGCTAATTAGTCAAAAATTATTGGATTTCCCGTGGCTTCTTCCTGCTGAGCAATCATTTGATCTTGCTTGTGTTGACAAACACTCACGTCACCAATTCTGCCTCATTTGTCATTTGACAGGGACAGTTTTTGCTTCTTGTATGTGAAAAAAGAAAAATTTAAGGTAAGCAAGCAGGCAACAGGAATCAAGCAATAATTCAAACTCATTTTCTTGCTTAAAAATAAGTAAACAAATGAATAAATAAATGAAATCATGCAATGCCTTGTTTTTGAACAAACTAACTTCTGTGTGCTTTGATGAGCGCTAATGTAGATCTCATGTCTCTTTCATATAAGCCCAACTGGAGGAATTGATATGATCAAAGTGTGAGATATGCAAGTATGAAAATGTTGCAATCTAATGCAACATTCTGTATAATTAATATTACTATAAAAGTAAACCAAATTAGAAAATGATGAGTTGTTGTGCTTTACTATTGAGAGGGAGGAACACATGCTATCCTAACAAAAGACTGAAAATTTCTGATTAAATAGTCAAATACTTGGGTTGTTCCTTTTCTGTTTGAATTAATAGTATTGAATGTACACTTGGCTAGAAAAAAAGGGAAAGTACCTTCTCTTTTCCCCTGCTTGTTACAATAAAAGAAAAATTTTATATTCTGTGTAAAATAGACTTTCAAATTTAGTGTAACAATCATTTGGAATTCCAATCAGGCTGCTTTGATTCTTTTGTTTAATTTTTTAAGAATCTGTAACTAAAATAAGATTGCTAATAACCACATTGGGAAAGTATATTTGCTGCTCAAGAAGAATGCATCAGCCAGAACTTAGCAAAATTTCATGGTTTGGTCGGCCATAGCCAGTTAATGGGATCTAATACTGATTATGTAGATATCATCATTATGATAAGAAAAAAAGAAGTCAATGAGAGGGTTTTGAGTAAGTGGGCAGTTGTACATGAATATGGGCCCAAGTGAAGACATGGGTAGAGGGAGGATGGTGCCATGTGTCTTCAGGGTTAGAATAAACTAGAGATGAGCCAAATTCCCAAGGGTCAGAATGGAGAATCTAAAGATCCTAAGCATCATCTTGAGGCTCTGTTCAGCACAACCTCAAGTAGATTAAGAATTTACTTTTTTCATCTACAAAATGAAACATTTCCATAACAGTTTGAAACCCTAATATTGAGATTCAGCTTTAGAGAAATCCAAAATTCTTTCAAAAGTCAGTACAAGGCACCACACCTGCCTCTCTAGCACAAGGTCCTGAGTTCGAACCCCAGTACCAGAAAAAAAAAGTCAGTACAGAGACTCCTCTATGCACATTGGAAATAGGCTTAGATAAAAGGTTAGTTAAGTAGCTGCTGAGATGTGAGAAACACAGGTCAAGGGACATTCCCTGTGTTTTTAAGTTTGCTCTTAGAGTACTAAATTCAGTGACATGAATGCAATAAATCTATTAAAATGAATGATATCTTTATTAGCTATTAAAATCC
Organism: Heterocephalus glaber; assembly: GCF_000247695.1. The sequence goes on from NW_004624744.1 coordinate 28,103,002, forward strand.
ATTTACATAAATTCCTTTAATTTTACTGAAGTTTGTCCATGAATTTCACTATAATTTGGTTACAAGGAAAAAGTACCATACTGCATTTAAAAACATATTTTCTCTTGCTCCAAAATTAATAATTTTTGGCTCATCTTATAAACTTATGAAGTAAAGACATTCAGAATTCAATTGTTTAAACTTCTTTGAATGACATCTCAACAAATAATTGATTTTTCATCAAAGAAGAAAAGAACTGTAAAGGAAAAATACTAATAATAGTCCACAGATAATTTGCTTGACTATTTTCAAAAGGATGAATATACTACTGCCCTTTTATATAAGAATTTTAAAGGTGATAAAATTTTCTAATATTGACACTTCTGGTATCAAGTTGGGCTAGATGTCATGTTTGAAATTACAAAGTAGTTATGAGATAAAAAATAAAAAGTTAAATTATGGTGCTATATTAATTTTACTTAAAGTGCTTTTCTAAGTCTTTTAAGTAAATACAAACGAATTTGCAATAATGAAAGATTGAGCAAAAAAAATTCTTTATTATAGTCACACAATATCTGCAGAAGACACTAAGTATAGGTTGTTTAGGTTCCATTTAAGTGGCATATCAAAGGCTTTCGACTCTGTTAAACCATAGAGATTGGCTTACTGCATTATTTGTACATGGCTTTGTTTCTACCCAAAACTTTTGCAAGAAAAACCTAATTCCAAGGCCATTATCTCCCTAGATGCCTCTCTGGGACCCAATTTTTAACACATATTTTTAAAGATAAGATTAATTCCTTAAGAATAAAATTATTTCTTCAGAATATTTGACAATTTTACAGAGAAAAACCATTATTTTATTCACTATTTGCAAAGAAAAGACAATAAAACACTTGCTCTCATTTCAAATGGATGCATGTATTAGCAAACAGAATATTCAAGGCTTAACTCAAATGATTAAAAACTGTAGCTGTCTCATTAATATAGGATTTTAAGGTAATGGCACAACGGCTCATTGGTTCTTTGTGTGAATAATGTGATCAAATGTTGGGGGGAAGGGAAGGAAGCGAAAAGACTATGGAATCATAAGAGCTTATTTCCATTGCCCAAGAGGAAAATATATAGGTAGATTCTCTCTTTTCTTTTTTTTCCCATGACAATAATCTTGAAATGCTGAACTATACCTTTCTGGGCTAATGTTTATCGGCAATAATAGTTAAAATGAACCTGGTGTGAAAAGAAACACGCAATGTTTTTATTAATTTGGATTATTAACAATAAACTGCCTAAGTTTCTTTTCCTCTTGAAATTATAAAGGTTATGTTTTGACTTTGATTATAGCGATTGCATAAGTCTCCAGGTATCATGAGCCAAGGGACACACACACAAATGTGCACGCACATGCACACGCACACACACACCCCTGACCTCCTGCCTTTAGTTTGTTTTCTATCATCAACACATAATTTCACGTGTCCCCACTTGAATAGCATCTTTGTTCCAAACCTATGAATTTATTTCACAAACTATATCAATTAAGTCTCATCACAATCATTCTTCTATTAGGAAATATCCCACTTTCCACTATCCAAAGTGAAAACATGGAGAAAAATCATTTCCCAAAGAATTAAAAGTGATTTCAGAAATGTCTGTCTTTACTTATGATTTCTTCTGAAGCTTTTTGATGGTTTCTTATCTCCCTCAAGCATGCTGAAAATCTACAAACAGGCAATAGAGCTTTTAAACTATGTAATATGAGCACTGAGTCTGCTGTGAAAAAATATCAAACAGAAAAAGAAACATGACACCACATTCATTTAAAGTAATAATTCCATGTTTTGTGAACATGTCAAATACAATCAAATTTGTGAACAAATATCTGGATTAATTTATTTGGCAATAGACTACCATTGTATTATAATACAAGATTTTGGATTTCCTTTTCTTCATTTTTTGTATTCTAGGTCTTATAAAATAAAGCAAAAATCAGTAAAGAAATGCACAGGCTGTACATGTATAGTGTGCAATCAATATATTTAAAGAGACAGAATTTGTTACATAAAAGGAATGGTGTTTTTCTAGAAACACTGGCTCAAAGGAAATCTAAATCAATTTTCAGCAGACAACGGAAAAATTAAAAGGAGTCATTACTGAGTATATCCCTCACATTCTAGCTCTGCATGTATGCTTAGGGTTAAGCTGGGTACACTATAATCCCTGCATTTGAGAAGGCAGTGTGCTCCCAGGGACTCCAGTAGCTCTTCCCTGTGCTTGGTCTCTGCCATTGCTTTGCCCTGCCTCCCTGTGTCCAGCGTCAAAATCACATGCAGGCAGTAGGAAGAAAGCCCTCTGCTCCAGCAGTCACTATGAGTGATGGAAACACACCAGGACAATCCCAAAAGTGCTACAAAAAGCGTACTACCTCCGATCATTAGCAATTATCAAAGAGGTCCCCTGAATTCTATCCTCAGATCTGCATCCTGGGAGGAAGCTATCCAGGGGAACAGAGAGACATCCTCAGGAAACCATTTTGTCTTGAGATTTCTATACTATGCATTTTTAGCCTTGTTGCCATAAAAAAATAGAAAAATACCATCGCACATATATTCACAGTGAATTTCACAAATGTGTTCTCAGACTGAAGGATATTCTTTTCATGATAGGAGGCTAAAATCCCAAAGCTGACAGATAATATTTTTGTTCTATTTTAATTAAATGCCTAAAACCCTAAAGGCATCCACAGTATTCACTTTAAGAGTTATTTATCTAGATAAACTGTTTATTAGTATAGGTGAGAGATTATCATTTTATCACACTTTATAAATTACATGTGGCTACATGCCTGCATATCAGAGTCTCTGCTTCCAGCAGATATTGTAGTTGTTAAAGAACAAAAGACAGCATTTTATTTTTCATGCTCTAATACATTTTATTTACAATATAGGTTATGTTCATAATTTTGGCCCATAAAGATGTAGCTGTATAGTAATGCTATATCTAACATACCTAAACAGGATTAAAAATGACAAAAAGATGAGCTTCTACTTAAATATCTTGATAAACAGCCAGCACACATTCCTAGAGGCAGATAGTGCTGTGACCTCCCCTGTAAGCAATGCAGCAGGTGTTTGCATATCTGCAGAAGAGGCTGCAGTGTGGTGAAGAGCTTGCATCATTTCCAGAATGAGGGAGAATTCATGATTGGTCCAATTGATCACTGCTGTCGCTTGATATTACATAAAAGGTTGGTGTTGAAGCATATGGATTGGATAATAATCAGAGTTGTTCTGACATGGTCTATTTAATAATTCAAAAAGGAAAATCTGAAAATGATTCTGCACAAAGCTGCAGCACCCGGTTGACACTTTATTTATATCAATGCTCTTTGTGTAGTTTGTGAGCTGTGCAGATTGGCTGTTCGATGTAGTTATTTTTCTAAAGCATCAATATTCCAAATCACCATCAGCAAACAATCAGATGCATCACCTGTCACTGCAGAAGGCTTGAAATGTTCAGCTTCTCTATACACTGATGCAGCATAAACCAAGCCATAGGAAAATACCACTTATAAATGTATTGAAAATGCCACTGAAGATAGGGCTAAAGACTCTATGGACATGTTTATTCATTCTGGAAAAATTACTGATCAGTAACACTCAAATGTGGGCAGTGTTTCTATTTAATAGATACTTTTCCCTTTTTATTTGAAAAACTATGGGGAAAGAAAAAACCTATAGCTGGGTTAGTAATGCTAAGCCCTTTCCAGGTTAGCATGGAATGGGGCTATTTTAATAGCTTGAAAGTAAGAGCCAGATGTTTATGGTCCCATAGCCTAAGCTGAAACCCTTAAAATGACTAAAAGTGATGAGATGGAAAAGGGGTATGCAGATGTCCACCCTCTCCACTGTAGTCTTCCCATTGTGCTTAAAAGCCCTCCTCAGTGTGTGTCCTTGAGGGTTACACTTTTGGTCACTGTGGTGGCACTGTTCTATCTCCAACTGTGGACCTCATTTCCCACTCTTGTGACACGAAACCAGGTCTGCAATGTGGCACAGACTTTCTGACTGACTGTTCTAATCAGAGAGAGGAACTAAATGGTATCAGAGATTAAGTTATCAAAAGCAAAGCCAATCATTATGAAAGATCAGCAAATACAGTCTTGTCTTGTATTACACTCATAAACATATTTTTAATCCTCAGAAATCATTATAACAGATTTCACAAATATGTACATTTACAATATATAAGATCAACCCTCTCAAGTAAGATTGTGATACCAGAAATTCATGCAAGCTGAATAGTGGAACGACTGCTGCCATTTTAAATGCTGGATTAGCTTCTTGATGTTTTTAATCCTTAAAAAATATGTGAAAGATTTTCATCTTCGATAAAAGCTATAATCTTTAGTGTATCTTCTAATCTTTGTATTTCATCTTGGTGAGAACTGATACATGAAATGCTGACATCTGACACCTATCCAGGATCAGAACGAACTAATTTCAATAGACATAGCCTTTAACTTTTTGCTACAACATCAAAATATACACATCAACACCTAACTGTCAAAGGTTACGTTTTTCAAGGTACAAAATAATTTTAAGACCATTTTCTCTTTTCAGTAAATGAATCAAAGCATGACATATAACAATCAACATCCAAGAGATGTCTAAACTAAAAATAAAGTGAATTAGCCAATAGAAAGAGATACAAAAATTAATATCACACACATTCAAAATGGTTTGTCCTTCCTGGACTAAAAGTTCTTGATTCTAATGCCAAAACCACTACAACCCATAGTTATGTTTGTCTGTTACAATCAGTGTTTGAGATGAGGCAGTCTGAGGTGGGATGCCAATTTAACATCTCCCAGTTATCCTCATTAGAAATAATGAATAAATGTATCTAGTTTACATATAGAGTAATAAGCTTCAAAGCATCCTACAGAGCTCCCAGAGAGAAGAGTTTAAATTGGTCCTTTTGAATAAAAATATCAGGTGTTTTTTTTTTTCTTGCAAATGCTTCCTATCATGCTGAACTAGTTTGATTAGGCTCCATCATCTCAGGCCAAGGTGGACTTTCATTTTCTGAAGAATGTTCTTGGTAGACGTAACAAACAAATTGATAAGAACACATAGTATTAATATAAATTAAGAAAGCCCAGGAACTGAAATTATAGGTGCTACTTTTCATTTCTGATGAAAAGTTTTAACTCGTACAAAAAAATAATGTAAGCAAGGAGCAACATAAAAGTTCAAAGACAAAGAAAATATCACCACAACATATGCAGGTGAGCTTTACCCCAGGATTTAGGTGCAAGTATCTAGATGTTAACAGGGACTGCTGATAAAATGCTTTCTTGATCTACTACATCCATACCATTCCCTGGTCATTATAAGAGCATTCCTGAGTTGTTTTGTCCTTCTTCTACATGAATAAAAATAAACAGATGAAAAGGCCTACTCTGACTTATTTCATATATGCAATCCAATTTTATCCCCAAAATATAATTTAAGACTTAATTACCATTAACGCCATTTTATGGATACCAACCCTTAAGCTTAGGAATGTTAAGTAAGATACTAAGGGTCAGATCTCTAAAGAAAAAGCAAAACTAGATTTTAAACCTTAAGCTTTAGAACCAAAATTTAGTGACTTATTCCATAACTAAACTACAAATAATAAATGAACAATGCACATATCATAAACTTAGGTAATCTTCATCTTGTACTTATAGAAAAAACAATCCACTTAGTTACTTATTATCTAATTATTGATTTTCATAATGATTAATAAGCACAATCATGGTATCAAGTGTGATTCATAGAACTTGGTCCCTGCCGTAAAATATCAATTGCAAGAATATGATGGAAGAGATAGGAGATTGGTAAAATCTTTCTAAACTATCCTTCCCCAAGACAAAAGTCAGCAACCTAGAGATTATTTAATTACACTTAGTATTTCTGTGTAGAAGCTTATTGGCAAGGAGGGCTGTTTCTCTACAATTCTGCTGCTATTTTTAGCCTGACTTCTCAAGGTAGGAAATTAGAGATTCTTTTTCTTTTCTCCAGTAAAGATCCATTCTAGTTCTTGCTGTTTCCAGAACAAAGAGAAGCATATGGGTCTGGTGAAATCTCTTTGAGTTCTCTGATAGTCACAATATACACAAACTCTGGAACTGAATCTCAATGTATTCAATACATATATTTCTGGAAATCCTAATACAATGTATTGTTTGCAAAAGACTGAGCATTCTTTTATGTTTATTTGGGCAGATGAATATTTAAGAACTATCAGTGGCAATTATTTTCATAACTTCAAACATTGTGTTACATACAAAGTTAGTGAAAAGGGCAGAGTTTGTAGTGAGAAGACTTACATTCAAGTTCTTTGCCATTTACTGCCTATTGAGCCCCAGCAAGACATTGTCTGAATGTTGATTCTAGTAAGGTCTCATCCTTACTATGAATCTATTATCCTTTTTTCTCACAGGATTGCTTTGAAGATTTATTAAGACAATTCAAGGGAAAGTGAATCCTAAACTATAAATGTGCTATGGACCCTCCATTTCTATTAATATTTTTAATCACCATTTTTGTAAACTCAAACATTTTTGCAATTATTCCCAGTTCTCCTTTTTTAAATGAAATAAAATGTTCTCAAGATATGTAAAGAAGAGGTCTTGATGAACATTCCATCTCCATCTAAACTAGAACCTCTGTTATATTCTTTTATAGTTTCCATAATTTAGTACTTAATGAAGACTCTTAAAAATATCTATGGACTATAGACTTGAGTCTTCAAATTCCTAGCTCCTGAAAATCCAGAATATTTCCCATACATTTTTCTCATCCTGGAGCATTTTATAAATATGCGGCACTTCTCTTCTCTTGTGCCTTTGTGGTTTAATATCGCACACATTTGGGCAAAAAGGTCACTCTGTATAGTTTCTCCACAAAAGATCTACTGCACCAAGCTTCTCATGGATTTGAAGGGTCACAGAGCACCTCACAGCTTTCTACCCCTTTTCTGTTGTTGTTGTACTCATACTAAGCCCCGCTCTATCCTTTCTTATAGGACAATTTGTAAACTTGGCTTCCAGGGAATGGTTCCACCCGTGTTCAGCTCTTTCAGTGTCTCTGTTCCTACTACTTCCCCAGCTCTTTTCAATATTTTCTCAGATAATTATGATTCCATTCATTGAATAATTTCTTTTATCAGCTATAAATACAAACTTTCCCTCCTTGTTGTATTAATATTTATTTCTGTAATTATGTGTCTGTTTCTCCATATAAGCTATATGTTCCATGAAGTGGCATGCTTGTTTTGCTCATCACTGCATTCCCAGCATCCATACCTAAATGCTCAGTAAATATGTATGGATTGAAATTAATAAATAAGAATCTACAAGAGAGATAAGAAAGCAGATATACTACAGATAACTGTACATTTAAGCTGATTTTCAATAAAGAGCTCTTAGATCCCTATGCTTTGGAAGTTGCCTCCTCACCATTAACCACCCAAACTGAAGTAAATAAAGGAAGGAGAGAAAGCATGAAAAGAAGAAAGAAGAGAAATAAAGAAAATAACTTAATAGTCAATATTTATATTGCATTGGAGTTATTAATGATACTTTACTATTTTCTTCAGGGATTTACTAAATAATGTTTCTATTTAGTATATTTAGATAGAAAGTCAATTAATAAGCTTCTGGATTGTACATATTAGTAAGAAAAGAACTAAAAAATCTAAAATAATTTACATATGTTAGAATTTCTGGAAATATATTCAGATACTCATCATTTTGTATTAAACTTTAACAAACAAGAATGCTATTTATTGGTCCAAATGTGGAAATCAATGAAATCACTTCTGATTCCTGTTATTTTTTAAAGAACTTCTCAATTTATGGTTAGAATTAAATAAAAATCCAGAGCCGGTGGTGTATGTCCTTTTTTCTATATACAATAAGGGAACCAACCAAATGGCACAATAGACTTTAATATTATGGGGAAACGCATCTGCCGTTTGGTCTACTCTCATTCTGATGAAATGGTTTGGGGTCAGCGCACAGTTGCAGCTCCTAAATGCAAATCACGGCGTGATCCCAGCACATGGAATTACATCAGCTCTTTTGATGAGAGAACAGAATCAATACAGAGGTCAGAAGTGCACCATTGGGAGGAGAGCCGCAATCAGGCACAGGGATTCCCCAAGATTACAATTCCCCTGACGAGAAGGCACAGTTGCAAGAGCTTTCTTAATGTAGAGAGGCTACCTACGGACCACGCAAAGGACGTGCTCACGGAGGATTTATCTTTACCCTCACTCAGCTCTGCACTGACTTGATTGGATTATGTGGCAAAGTTTGACAACAAAATGCTGATATATAAGACAAAATTTTAAGAAAATCAATACCAAATAATTGCCCAGGCCATGCTGGAAGATAAACTTATTCTGCATCTTCTGTGCCTTCAGTTCTAGAGTGTAGTAAACTACGGAGCCGGGGAACTAAGCTATTCTTATTGTTCATAATATACCTTTATATATCAGCAGGCAGCACAAATCATTTCCTTCCCTGCTGCTCAATACCCAGTGATTCCACCTCTTCTATATTCATTTTTTGTACCAGATTGATGCCCTTAAATGCTATGCTGCTGTCAGTTCTTGGATATCCCTTACCTGGCAGCCAAAGGGAATGCTTAGGAATGAATCTCTTGTCCCCACCGTAAATGTGACCTGGTAGTAGTGCAGTTTGATAAGTTCAAGAAAAAGACCATAATATCAACCATACTGTATTTTCCATAAAATGGTGTCCGACAGAATACAGTCCTCAATTTATTTTTATACTGAATGGATCAGTGATGAGGTGAAGCAGATACTAGAAGCCCTTTGTTACTGCAATGTTTCAGGAAAATGATTGTTTGTATGAAACAGTATTGAAAGGGATGATATCAAATGAATTACAAATATAACATATAGGTTTTCTTGTACAGTACTTCAGTGGCCAGAGCTATTCCATTATATAAATTATAACAAAAACTAAATAATCCCTCACCATTCTGAACTTAATTTTCCCCTTCTCCATTAAAAAAAAAAAAAAAAAGTTTTCTTGTACAGTACTTCAGTGGCCAGAGCTATTCCATTATATAAATTATAACAAAAACTAAATAATCCCTCACCATTCTGAACTTAATTTTCCCCTTCTCCATTAAAAAAAAAAAAAAGAAAAAAGATTTATCTCTTGAACCATAGCTGTGTCTTTTATATTATTTGGCCCCAAAAGTGATTTCAGGCTTAGATAACAAAACAATGACCTAAGAAAAAGCAGTTCAGTTACCAAATGTATGAACTTGCAATTCCTACTTCACACATTGTGTCCTTTTTACTATTGTGTTAAGAAAAATAGATAACTGAAAACATTTTGGTGAAAATAATGGGCATGTCTGTTCAAAATTCTTCTGATGGTAAATCCTTCCCCACTTTGTTCATCTCAAACACCTTATATTCCCATTTATAGAAAAATTTACCATATAATGTAATTTAAAGATGCAGACATAGAAGAGAGGTTAGGGAGCAGGGGAAGACAGGAATAAAAAGAAAATATGCAGAGTATTTTACCATGAAGTTGGTTTGAACAATAAAAAGGGGCGGGGGTTATAATAGCTAACACTGAATGCATATTTGCCTCCTTAGGAATATATTAATTTTACATGATTCTTTCATTGCTCTTTATGACAGAAACAAAGGCGCTGTTAATATTAGTCCAACTTTGTCTTTAATCACATTAATTCAGTAATATGTTGTAATTGGAAGATGAAAGACTAGCACTTTATTTCCATAAATATAAGCAATAAATGAGCAATTCCTGAATTGAACCAAATCAATACACACTGCATTATCATGTTGACCTCTCCAGGATTGAGGTCAATAAACGTGCGAATCCTCAAAACAATATACCATCAAAACCAGAGTCAGATCTCCAGTTCTCTAGGGACATTTCCATCACTTTTTCATCCACTAGTCTGAGTCTGGCTGATGAATATGTGACATTGTTATTTAGATAGGGCGCAGTATCTGCAAGAGAGAAAAATCAGCATTGGTGATCCATTTGGTGGATATCTATCATATATTTTTGGATCCAGCTGGTGAGGGTTAGTTAACATCCTTTTACTCACCATACATGGGAACATGATAACCAGCTTAAGTGTTCAACATGAAGGCTAAGAATTCAGCTCAATAACAATTAGAAATTTGGCACAGAGGAAGATACCATACCTATAGCAACTCAGTAGAATTCTTCATTTTGCAAAAATATTGTGTCTTTTTGCCAGGATATTGCATACTTGTCAAGAATACATGTCTCTTATCTTTATGGTGCAAGCAATCACTTAACATTATCTCAAATTGCCTTAAAAGTTGGACCATCCTAGGGAAAGAAATGAAATTACAAATACACTAGCAATTTACAGAAAAACAAAGGCAGATTAATATTATATAAATAAATCAAGATTATTTTATATGATCTCCTAAATAATGAGGAAACTTACACTACCCACAGTAAAATCAGAATAAAATAAAAATCAACAAGTGCTTATTGACTATCTACAAATTCAGACTATTCATTAGAACAAGAGTTTCAGGATCATTTACCCTTTGAAGGCAATTTATCATCTGATGGCATATTAACAAAATAAGACTGAGAGGAATAAAAAGGTACATAGGAAAATACCTCTCTCCAAAATGAAATAATGCACAAGAAAAAACTGACTTTACATGAGGAAACTTGGAGTTCACCTTGGGGGGAAAAAAAATGCCTCCACTCTTGACTATATGGAAACTGAGAATTAAAGATTAATTTCAAAAAAAGTTGCTATTTGGAAAAGTGTTCAAGGATAAGTATTTTGCATGAAAAAAATAGACACTTTTCAAAACCTTGGATTTTTAAAATATTAAGGAATTGCAGTTTATTTTCGGTGGAATAATGGAATTAAGATTGCTTTTAATTTTTATATTATATACTAAAATTATAGGAAAAATCAATATGGTACCTGAAGTTTTCTTTGAAACAATTCAAATGTAGAGAGACTTAAGGGACTGTGTTTTTGAAATATTAACCATGAATAAGTAACCATTACAGCTGGTTGATGGATGATGAGTGTGAGTTCATTGTACCCCTCTCTTTACTTGTACATACTTGAAATTCTTTATAGAATTATGTTCATATAATACAGATATATATGACATGCATATATTTTAATGTATAAATTATAAATGTGTATACATATGTAAATAATGTAGTCTCACATGGATAAGGCCTTGAAGTAAGTTTATCTCTACTCAACACTGGGCCTCTAGTTTTTCTGATAAAATTCTTAATGTTCACTGGCCTTGCTGAAAAGCTTTCATGGGTAGTTCATTCTGTATCCACCATATATCAGGTCCCATCCTAGGTATTGAAGGTACACCAATCCTTCATTAAGTCTTTGCTTTCATGGGACTTACATCCTAGAGGAGGAGACAGACATTTCTCAAACACACAAATGAATAATCAGGAGAACTGCAGATTATGATTAATGCTTTAAGGAAAATAAATATAAAAAAGAGACAGAGAGAAACCAAGGAATGCCATTTGAAGGAAGGAAGCTATAGGGCTCATCTTTATGAAGGGAATGCTGGAGCCAAGAATGAGAAATGAGAATAGGACAATCATAGAGATCTTAGGAAACATTTAAGGAAGAAGGATGAGGTCAAGCAATGATCTTAAGGTGGGAACAAGCATGACATGTTTAAGGAACCAAAGAAAGGCAACTGTTAGAAGATTGCACTGACCATAATTGGAGATGAATTACATGTGGAATGTGAGGGAAATAGCACAAAATTCAGTATTTATTTGCATAAATATTTCATGGAATACATATCTATATGTGCATAGGTATACATATTTTGTAAAATATATATACATTAATACTGCATATATAAAATACTACCTTCTAATAATATAAATGTTTACATCTTAAACACAAAACTTATTATTTTAAATTTTAAAAACATTTTTATTATTACAAAGGCAACACAAGTTCTTTGAAGAAAATTTAGAAGATAAACAAAAAGAAAATTTACATGTGGGGAATTTAGCTCAGTGGTTTCACCGCCTGCTGGGCAAGAGCAAGGATCCGAGTTCGATCTCCGGTACCAAAAACAAGAAAATTTACATGAAATACTCAACCCAACCCATAGACACAATTACCATTTCTTTCAATCTTTTCCCTCCTTATTTATATATAATATAATGCAAAAAATAGTACATACAGAAATTTCTATTTGATTTATCTTACTCAATAGTATTGTATATATAGCTTTACATTTCAGCTGTCCATTACACATTGCAATGTGTGAATAATTTATTTAACACATTCTCCAACATTTTACTTGTAGATTATTTCTATTTTTCACTATTATAAATAACACTATAATGAACACTTATAGAAAAGTCTGCATATATCTTAGTGAGTTTTTTATACTATAATTCTAAAGGTAAAATGGCTGAGGCAAAAACATTAACAGTCACGTAAGTGCTTACTTTTGCTGCAGTAAATATGTATAAAAAGAAAGGTAATTGTCTCTCTATTCCTCAAAATTCCTTATTGCACAAGTCCACTTCTAGACCTCTAGACTTCTACTGTCTGCTGGTTTAAGTCTTCAAATAGAAAATAAGGTGCTTGGGATGGCATTCAAATACAAAATAACGCATATATTTCTTTAATAAGGTCCACTCAAATCCTCCTTCACACAGAGGGAAAAGAAAAGATGAAGGAGAATGTGTTTACTTGTCTTTCTTTCATTTGGGGACCATATTTAAGCTATGTGGTAAGTCCTAAATTAATCTAGATTCTAATAAATAGAAACAGAAGATAACTTAGAAGTTCTCAATTCTTTCTTTCTCTGTTCAAGGGAATTTGTCAATGTCAAAGTTATAATATGCTGCTCAGAAATGGACACGATGTTATTTCCCATGATCTTAACATTAGATTTCTATTAATGCTGCTCAGAGCTGGAGTCTTTGATCAGTTTTCCATCAAGTGAAAAATTGATTTTCTTTACTGATTGTTCTTCTATTTTTTTCCTAATAACATCAAGATTTCTGACCCTGTATCTACACTACACACACTCTTTAGCTTACTGCTTAACTGCTTTTGAAAACCTTTCAGCATTCTTTCTAGATTTAATTCATTGTATTTCTCTCCATTTTTCTCTTTGTTTCTTTTGCTTTTCTATAGCATCTTTCTTGCTAAATTGTATTAAGTGGAAATGTTCAGGACCAGGCTCCTCTAGAAACGTGAAGTCAATGTGAAACTGTGCAGGAGAAAGCAGGCTGTTCATGTCCAAGCTTTGTTCAAGACTTCCTGCAGAACAGGCCCAGGAAAACAACATGCCCCCGTTCATTACTGCTAACTACAGCAGTGCAAGCTTCCACTTAAAAGTAGAGTACACAGTGACTTTTAAAAGAAAATGTAACGTGTTATTAGGACCAAACCATCTTAATGTGTGCCACTGGAAACAAAGCTAAGCGAGCTTCTCAGGCATGGGTGAAGGATTGTAATTACTTGTTTATACAACTAGCACTTTCAACCGACCATGAGTTCCTCAAAATCAAGGCCTTTGTTTCATTGATTCTTCTTTCCCCAGCACTCTTAAAAATACATAGCACAAAGGATTTCTAGAAATATATGCTGAATGGGTGATTAAGAAGTAAATGGGTGACAAAATTTTGCAGTACAAATTAATTTCATATTTATAGGGTATGAACACTGATTTTCATATATAGAATTTTAGATTAAATTAATAAATTTTAAAACTGTCTATTTCTGAGACATGTATAGACCTAATTATTTTATTGTACTAATCATTGCTCATTCTTTTGTGACAACTTAAATGTTCTCTATATAAATATATGTTATTATACAAAATTAACATGCTCACAATTGTTGTTTTATTTCAGCAATTTATTTTTAAATCCAAAAACATTCCCTGAAGTAACATTTGCTACAAACTATTTGTCCAGTAAAACACAAAAAATATCTGATTTCTTAATTTCAAGTTCAGATTTTTTGAATAAGTTAAATAGAAGGAATTCTATATCATTATTTTTTCTCAAAACATCAGGTCACATTACAATGAGAGTGAAAACTAATAGGGGCCAAGGATTTAGCTCAGTGGTTCCACCACCTACCTCGCAAGAGCGAGCTCCAGAGTTCAATCCCCAGTACCAAAAAACAAAACAAAACAAAACAAAAAACAAGTAACATTTTACTCTCAGAATTATTTGTATGTACTTTTAAGAGCTTTCCTAATAATTCTGTCTTACCCTAGAAAATATTTTCATTTTCATCAAAGGGATGCACTCTGTACTTGGGAACAATTTTATTTTCTTTCGTTTTGTTTTTGTAAATCTTTCTGCCTGCCTTCAATGCAGCAATCTGGTCTCATAAACTTGTAGCAATCTATCAATCTCTTCTACTCTTCTCAATTTACAGGAAGTGCCCCCAAATAAGTCTTTGCTTAGAGGATGATATTCCCTTCTCTCAGAAATTTTTGTTCTCAGACAGAAATCTGTTGCCCAACTGTGAAAGCTACTTTCTTTTTACTATTTCCAAGTCATTGCATTTCTCTGTTCCCTCTTCAAACTTATGAGTGCTTTTTCATTTGTAATTCATGCTTCCAGTGTTTCATAGAGCCAAGATAAAGGGTGCAAAAGGAACATACGGCATCATTCTTTGTAGTTGAAGGTACAATTTTACTGCAAAAAATGTGGTTAAAATTTGAAGCTTGGTCTTTGATCTCTTCCATGTTTAGCCCAAGATGATAGTCTCAAAATCCTCACCAAGAATATTCATGATTATAAAGCACTGCTCTGAGGACCTGGTGAAACCTCGTCAGTCTGTCGTGCAGCTCATCTTGCTTTTTTATCCTAAAGGAAATGTCAGTCCCTGGTTCCTTGTGTTTCTTGGAGCATTTTGCAAAGTTTGCTATCTTGATATCACCATCTCTTTCCTAGGATAATTGCCCCCTCTGGATGAACATCCTTCTTCCCCCTTCTGATCAGTGGATTTTTACTACTCCTCAGCAGCTCATGACACAGGATTAAGTAATTTCATAATCCATTCCCATGGCCTCAGGGATTGTTAGGAAAGGGAATAAGACTTAATTGAGACCAAATGGAACTTTCACTGGAACTGGAATGATGTGTTTTTAACACTGGAGTTGCAAACGTGAGGCTAATAACATCCTTGAGCTGCTGGGAGATATATTATTAAGAGTGACATCTGGATAAAGAAGTCAAGATAGAGGCAAATCTGAGGGAGAGGTGCAGAGTTTGAGACTCAGAAAACTGTTAATTAGCTTTCAATTACTATGACAAATGCCTAAGATAATCAACTTGTCAAAAGGGAAGATTTACTTTGTCTCATGGTTTCAGAAGATCCAGTCCACAATTGTTTGGTCGCATTGTCTTTGGGCCTGTGGCAACATAATATGTCATGGTGGGTTAGAGTGACAGAACAAAATACTCACCTCATGTGGGCCACACAGGAAAGAAAGATCAGAAGAGGGACCAGAGTCTCAGTATTCCCTTCAAAGGCACACTCCCAGTGACCTAATTTCCTTCCACTAAGCCTCATCCTCTGTAGATTCCACAAGGCACTGAAGTCAAACCTTCAGCAGTGCAGTTTGGGGGAATATTCAAGATCCAAGCTATAGCATTGTTTCAGTAGTTATACTGGTTGGTGTTAGTTGTTAGGTGCTTATCAAACATTATACTGTGAGCTCTTCTTCAGCATGGTTTTGAATTTGGTTCATTTCACACTTTTCTCACCTAGGATCAAATAGGATTTCTTTCTTTTTTTACAGTGCAACTGTATGCTTTATTGAGATACTCAGGAAAGCAGTATTATAATAGTAAGGCAAATATTTGGTAAAATCTAATATGTTGTGAAAATGATTTTTTATATAAACCACATAACAGGCACACAGATTTAGTGACTATTTTTTCAGTGTATCTAAGGATGGTATATAGCTAAAAATACATTTTAGATGCAGAAGAATGAAATTAATTCATTACACTCAATGGATACCTGGGGGACATTGAGGCTTAGTTTACTCATACATCGTTCTCTCTTCAAAAAATCTAATTATTTGTTGTATCTTGTAGTGACTTTTGTATTTTCGTATATAAAACATTTTTATTTCCTTTATATTACCCATATCTCATGTCTATACTTCAGGCCCTTGTAGATAGATCCAATTGACTCAACAAATTCTATAGTGCAAGCCTGAACTCATCATACACTTATCTCAGTTCACTCAGCATCACCAAAGAGTGAGGGGGGTTCTAGACTACTTCCTTATCCTGTATCCTAATCAGTATTTTTGCACTCTGACTTTCTTAGTGTTCCTTAAAGCTATTTTCCCAGTTTAATTTCCACTGACATTGCTTAAATTGGGTTCATATATAAACTATTTCAGACATCCCCTAAATGCTGTCAGCCTCTATTTCATCACAGCCATCCTTCAGATTTCTACAGAGACTACCCTTCTACAATATAACTGTTAACATGGATTCTTGTCTCACACCTCAATTAAATCAGAACCAGAGTTTAGGATTCAACCCAGTTTTATCTGCTCTAAAAACTGCCCATAGTTGCTCAGAAGACCTGAGATAGATCACATAGATGCATTGAGACAGATCGATTTCCCTTTCTATGCAGTACTACATCTGATTACATTTATAATGAGAGGTTTTCAAATTTATTTTAGCAGTGGAACTTAGTTGTAAAAAGAGAAAAAAAACATAGACAAAAATGGAAAAACACAAATTAGAGTCATTCTGGTTAAGTCAAGGCCATGAGGGGGGAATCACCTCAAAAGTATGCTTCTCAGCCTCTGCAAGTCCTCCATCCACATAGCACTGCATGCAAAACACTGACCTATTTTGCAGATTAGCACACTGATTTAATGTTTGAACTGTTGCCATCTTTTCTGTGGTTCAGTTCCCCTCCCTTTCTACTAACCCGCTGCACTGAAAGGTCACATCTAAATTATTACTTTGAAAAACTTATATCCCACCCTCATGCTGTAGGATATACTTCTTTTCCTACTTTTACTTGGCCCAAACTTGGTCTGCAGACCCTGTTTCTTGACCTACCTTTAATAAAACTTTGCTACCATTTTTTAAAAAGAAAAATTTATATGAAGTATTCAAGAACAAGAGGAACTAATGTTTTAAATTCAAACTGATGAAAAATCAAGATAACTTTGGTAATGTCAAATAGTCAGCATTTTGATTCATCCATTTTGGGAAATAGGTTGACACCAAATTTTCCTACTGCTTAAACTTCATTATTACTTGGTCTATTTAGAGCTTGCTACCACATTTGTTTCTCTGCAGCAACCACTTTTTTGTGATGAATATGTTTGGTCTGTCTATATTATTACCTATGGATAAATATTCTTGGAAAGGTTGGATTTGTTGGTGACCTTTATTGCTAAGTCTTCTTTGAACAATTACGATTGTTTTCCAACTTTTATACAGAGTAAACTAATTCTGCTATGTCATATTTCAATGCAAATGTTTTTAAAAGATAAAAAAGTTGAATCCACTGTAGTGCCCATAAGATCTGAGATGGATTTCATAGGTCCATAGAGGTAGATCTATTTCCCATACAGTCTCCCCTACTCCCAAATTTTACTTTATAGGTAGAGCTGCTCCGTGTTTAAAATGATCTCTGTTTCTTAAAGGGTGATAATGGCTGTTGAGATATAGGGTACAAACAACTTATAGTGAGAATGTGTGGCAGAGATGAGTGGAGGAAACCTACCAGGATTCCAGGAATCTAAGACCCAGGGCAGAGCATGAGTGTTAGGAACATTCAGGTTTAATGAGGTGAGAGAGATTCCTTGGTAAGAGAATGCGACTGAGACTTGTCACAGACATGTAGCATCCAGTGGGTCATCAACATAGGTCTCTCTCAGCCAACATGGCTGGCAAGGCTTCCTTACTCTTCCTGGGATGTGCCCTGAAGCCATGGCCTGGAGGAGATAGGATCGCCTGCTCATACTTGGCTATGACTACAAAGTCATAACATTCTTAGGAGGAATTATATTTCTTGATATAAGCAGCCTTTCATTAAAATGATGTCTTATTCCAATCCTGAGTTCTGAAGAAAATTTTTGCATGGTTCTTTTGCACAAATATTTTTTCACCTTCCAAAGTAAAAGTTATACATTACAGTATTTTTCTTTCTGGCAACATTTCCTAGTATTGAATTATATGCACTGTTAGTAAAAGACAATTGCAGCATATTTCCCTGTTGCCAACATTAACCCTAGTACCCCAGGAGTTAAGCATAGGGAAGGTTATGTAATAAACAATTCAAATAATTTCTTTAGTACTTTGACTTTGGTATCAATAACTGGCAAGTGGGAATCTGCTATTTGGGAGTCTGATTTTTGTGCCACGTTTTTCACAACCTCTAAGAAAGACATGGCCTGTCTCTGAGCTAGTTCCAAAACTCGAGGGATTGGAGGAAGATGGATTTAGCCTGAATCTTTATAATAGCCCATGATGATACACTGTCCCATATTTCCTATACCAAGCTCTCATAATCAAAATTAAAATAAAAACCTGTTGAAGGAAAGAAAAATTTTCCCAGTGTTTGCACTAGGAAATCAATACGTACTCCTTGAATTAAAATTTAAATTAATTCATCTCTTTTTAAAAATCTACCAAAATCAAATGAGAGAGAAATCCAAGCTATAATTTAATCCAACAGGAAATCTTCAACTTTTTTAAATCAACAAAAAGAGCATTTCAGAAAGAGGCTTGTTACTAATTATATTTTGCTGACATATGCCAATTATATTCAGCAATATTGTTCTCCCAGCCTGTTGGGTCATGTAACAGCCTGAGAGAACAATGATGCTGGATTAACAATCGCAATGAAAGCTTTGAAGACTCTCTCACTCAATTAGATGCTGACAAATTTACCTGTAAGTCATAGAAAGTTTATGAAATTTAAATAGTTTCATAAAGTGTATGTACTTCACACAGTTAACACAAGCCCTGTGAGATGGAGTCTGGGCTTTTTTTTTTTAACATTTATAGTGTTCTTTCCTTATATAAGCGACTTAGTCAATTATGTGGTTTTTTAGCCATTTCATCACATAATATATGCATTAAGTTATCTCTGTAAGTCATTTTACATTAATTTACAAAATGTAATTCAACAATTCAGTTGCCATCTACTGGTGTTCCAGTTGGTTTATGATTATGGACTCACCTTAACCTTCAGAAGTCTCTTGGTGATAGATACCGAATCATGATTAATCACAAGTGCCATCATTAAATAAAAAATATTTTCAAGCATTAACTCATGGCATTCGTGGCAGAAAAATTGAATGTTTTCATAGACATTGCGCAGACAGAAATGTAGAGGTTCATAGCTGGGATTGCATGATGCAGGTATGCCATACACAGTAAAATAAGCTCTAAGACTTTCCTTGAATTCTATATTGATAATTCTCCTCAAATGAGGAGTTAAAATAAAAACCTTTAAATCTTGAGAATATTCAGTGTCAAAGTTCTTAAAGAACTGACCAATATAGATAGCTGGCCATGTTAATTAAGATCTTATATCCCTATATATTATTCATTGGATTAACTGAGTGAATAAAGTATGTTGGAATATCTGTTTGTGTATACAGATAACAAAAATATACATTTCTAGTGAAAGAAGGTTTACTAATTCTATGTGAAAAGGACTATGGTGAATTTCTGATACTTTGACTATAGATCCCTTAGCATTGTAACCATGTTTGAGCAAGCTAGATGACTTTCCTTTAAATTTTATTTTTAAATTATTTCTCTTTTAATGTTATCAAAATTAGCCATCTTTCAAATAATGTTATAAGATAAATGTTTCAAAAAAGAACTCTTGGGCCGGGGATGTAGCTCAGCAGCACCATGTCTGCCTGGCAACCGCAAGGTCCCTAGTTTGATATCAAGAACTCTTGAGTAATGTATATAAAATCTTCAGTATGGTATGCTATTCCTTTCTAGAAGACTTGGGATGCACAGAGAAACTAAATAATTTAACAGGAAATTTGAGAAATCCAAGATAGTGATATTATTTCCTTTTAAAATTAGTATTTCTACATATTCTCCAATTTTAAGCCCCTATAAGTTTTCCTTGATCCTTTCTATTTTTAGAAATAAGACACAAGTCAAGATCACCTAAAATGTCCATTTCCTGAAACACAGTTTCTGGCTCCTGACTCAAAAGTCCTACTGAAACATTTCTGTGGGACGAGGGTACTCTCGATTTGGTCTCATTCCCACAATCCTTCTCTGCACCCTGGAAGACAGAAGTAGTTCATGGAGACTTAACTGGATTTTGCATCATGACCTTGATCTCCAAGGTTTTAGAAAAATCACTTCTTGCTTGTGCAAGTCAGACTATTCCACCAGCAAGTCCTCCTTTTGGCTTGAGAAGACATGGGTCACAAGATATGGGCACTTTTCTGGTTCGGTATCTTAGTCTTTTTCTCTGGTGCTTATCTTGCACCGACTTGCATTTGCAGTGCCGTTCACTCTTCTTTGCACTTCTCGCTCTCATTGCCTCCCTCTTCCTCTTACATGCACATATACACATACACACGCACAGAGAGGAAAATCTATATGTGTCAGACATTCAGCAAGGGAAAGACAAAGGCACTGAGTTAATTACCCATCATTTACTGCTGCTGAGAAGAGCAGATGGCAGCAGACGATATGTAAATGGCAAGGGGCAGTGAATTATTCGATTTTTTTAGATTAATCGTCGATGACAAAGGAAGTGATTACAGGCTGTGACATTTATACAAATGTATAAAGTACATTACACTAAAAAATAGAGCTTAATATTATTATGAGGATGTCAGGCATATGAACATTATTGTCACAATACAAAGCAACAAATTTTACAATAACCTAAGAATCTGTCCTCCTTCTACCTTAAAACTTTAGGAAGCCCCAGACTCTGGCAGAAAAAGATGAACCAAAGTCTTAATATCATGAAGTAATTCCCCCAAACTAACCAAATTAAATAAGGTACAGATGTAGGGAAGGCACCACACCACAGAGCAGTGTTTATTGGAACACGAAACAAAACCGCATTGTTTGCTCACAACAGATCTGGTGCCATACCAGTGAGTGCACTGTAAAACAGAAAAGGTGCTAATAAAATACACACTAGAAATAGCAATTAAAATTAAAGGCAATGTTTCACTGTAAGGCATATTTAGGCAATGTGGGAGAAGAGCACATTAAAAGAGAAAAGAAAAAGAAGATTGGATTCCTATTACACTGAAATGTTACTCTCCTACCAGGCATTCACACACACAGAAAATGTCTCAGTAATTTCAAGGTCAAAAATGAAGAAATTTCTTATCAAATCCTCTTCTAAGCAATATATACACATATATAAAAATGAACCCCAAAACACAGACACATGCGCATACATATACAGGTACATGCATGCATGCACATATACCAAATTGCCATCCTTTCTCAGAAAGGAAGAGCACTCGCCTGCTATTTTCAGTTGCTTCAATAATTAATTGGTACATAAGCAAATCAGATGCTTTCCTCGGCAGATCAGAGAATCTGCCCCATCATCAAAATATTTTCCATCACCCCATTATTAAATCTATATGGTGCTAATGTTATTAAAAAGAAAGGGGGCCATGGAGGATCACATTTGTTCTCTAAAAACATTCCAGTCATTGCAGTCCTGAGGCTGCCCCTTTACACCAGAGTTTTGTTCTAAATATCAGCATAGAGAAAGTGGGGCAGCTTAGGGCACATTTATTTATACACTTCAGAAATAATTCCAGAACATGGAAGACAAAACAGCACCAAAATTGCTGCTGAGTATGTCACCATTGTGCATTCTTTGTTGACAATGGGCCAATGGTGCCTCTGGTTTTGTGTGTGTGTGTGTGTGTGTGTGTGTGTGTGTGTGTGTGTGGGGGGGTGTTGAGGGAGGTGGTACTGGGCTTGAGAGGAAAATAGAGAAGAGAAGAAAGAAAAGGAGGGTAGAAGAAAGGAGAGAAGAGGAGAGGAGAGGAGGGGAAGGGAGGGGAAGAGGAATCACCAGGGAAGGATGGGGCAGGAGCTGGAATGGAGGAGGGGCATTATTAGTCAGCAGCAGCACTAGATAGAGCATTTAAGTCTGGCAATCCATTTTGAATGAATGTGGGTTCAGGAATAAAGTGCAGGCAGAAACAATCTTCCCTGAAGAAAAGAAAAGCATAAAATATTGCACAAAGAACGGAAAATTTCCAGGGTGGCTTTAATAGCAACCCAAACTGGCAGGTGCACAAAGCAAACCATTAGCTTTGTGTGTAGTTGTAGGAAATATTATTGTTTTTTTGCTGTTTGTTTTTCCAGTTAACTATAAAAGCAATACTCACAGATTTAAATGATGCTTGTCTATGCCTTGGCATAAACATGATAAAGTATATCATTTAAGACTCCTTTTTAAAATTGTATCTATAGATGCATGTTGCTGCAATTATATAACAGTACACTTACATATAGGTGATTGTTAATTTTAATCAAAATTTAGTCCAAAATATGGCCACGACATTCTTAATTGGTGATTCATATGGTCTATAATACAATAATCTCTTAAATAAAAAATAAAATATAAGTGAATGTTGACCATCACCTGGACAAAATAGGTAAATATTTGGGCTTCTTGGCCAATTAAAGAACAATCATTTTAGAAAAAAACTATTGTCTAAATGTGCTCCATATATATTTTGTTCTCAGTACTTTCACTTCTTGGCCGAAAGACACAGTGCTGTGTCTTTAAGAATAGAGATGACAAGTAAACATAAAGCAAATAAAATAATTCTCCATACATAGGAAAAGGGAAATATTTAGAAGGATTTACATGTAAGAATTCCAGAAATATATGTAGAATTTTATAACTGGAGTTTATAAGCTCTATGATGCTAAAGTTGTTTGCTGCTAATGAACCTCTATTAGGAAGTACATTGAAAGTCATAATCTCTGTTCCTTTTAAACAAAACAAAACAAAAATTAGACAAGATATTTTCCTTCAGTGATAGTTATGTTAAAAATAATCTTACTTATTGTTTAAGATATCTGAAGGAGGTATAAATATTTTGGCTTTAATATTCTTTGAATCTTATAGAAGTCTCTCCTCCCCAATTTATAGAAAAAGAAAACAAAGACATGAGGTATTATAAGAATTGGTAATCAAAGCCATATTAATATCCAGGCTACAATTGTATTCTGCATTATGAAATATTTTGTACATCAAGAAAACATTGAAAATGATTTTATAGATAATCAAACCAAATTTTATCTACTAGATAATATATTACTAAGGACATATGCTATGAACACATTATTCAAAACAAAGAGTTTGCTTTATTAATATTATCAAACTGAGTATAATATAGAGCAAAATTTTAGCATGTCAAAGTCATTATACTACTAACAACTATATACCTCTTCAATGGAGGTAGATCATAAATGCAGAATATATAAATATAGTATTGTATAAACATATACATTTATTGAATGTGGTCTATGTACTTGTAAATGTCTTATCCAGAATATAAAATTATAATCTGTATTTGTGTTCAGTATCTATAAGGAAACATTTTGGTAGTAAATATGAGCATTTATTAAGATGCTAATATTTTTAAATGACATTTAGAGTTTATTTTAAAATGGTAATTTTAGAATTTTGGTGAATATACTTTAAAAGGTATATCAAACTTCAAAGTTATTTATTTAAATTGAATATTAGTTATGTCATTAAAGCATTTCTACATCAAATGAAATAAAAATTTTCAACTAGACATAATAAGATAGGTTAAAATTTGAAAAAGCTGTCTGTTAGTAGAATACAATGAGTCTGTGCATTTCAAAGAACACTGGAAGAGATCAAGTAAAATGAGGCATTCCCTAAAATCACAAGACAAAGATCTGGAGTCTAAAAGTAATTCATTGCTTTAGTTTTTTCTTTGATTTACTTTAATGTATATATTATAAGCATCTCTGGTCTGAAACAATTTAAATGCTAGGCCTCACAGAAGGATGTAAGCTGTGTTCTATGCATAAGATAAAGAAATATATTTCAGTTTAGCCTATTCTTATGCTTTTGTACTTCACCTTTTTTAAACAATGTCATTTTTTCCATAAAATATCTCAGTAACATTTTGCATTGTGCATGCATACAAACATATATTTTGTGTTTTAAATATTTACCATGTACTTATGTACATAATATATCTACTTAGAGTAACAGGAAATTATTTGTCAAGGGCAAAGATAAAATGTCTCCAAAAAGAGAATGCCTGCAGTAGCTCCTTTTTCCTTTTAAAATGTAACTGAATGAGGTAATATTAATAGTACTTTAAAGCATGGATTATCTCTAATTTGCCTACTTTCTTATTTATACGTGGTAAAATATATTTTGTCTTTTGAAAAGAACATCAATTCAAAGAATTATGAAATTCTGTCTTGTAAGAGTAGATCTTACATTTCATCTTTGGATGATTTTTCCAGTTCAACTCCACTGACTCCATTTTTATCTGTTCTATTTTTAAGTATAATACAGAATTTACTATAGCAACCTAAACCCAAGTAGTTTTTTCTATTTCTTGCTCTAAATCAAACCCATAGAGCCCTCTGTTGGAAGGATTTCAGATTGCATTTTTTCGCCTTTATTTGGAGCACAGAAAATCGAACGCTAACTTTTTTTTATGCTAACAATTTTTATTTTAGGAATCAGAGTGTACCAGGTTACATGGCACTTTCCAACACAGTAAGCAGCATTTTGTGCCAAAATAATAAATGAAAAACTCGCATAACACCTTTGTTCCAGTAACTCCAATCTGTGCATTAGTTCAAGGAATGATGTTAAACTGGCAGGTTCTATTGCACTACATTCTTCAGTCAGTAAAACACTTGGATGCTGTTTTCACAGAAGGGAATTAATACAGGCATCCTTTCATTTAGACTGTAAAAGCAATCTAGAGACCAGAAATACGTTCATTTGACAAGTAATCATTTAAATGGGTTCTAGTAGCTTTTAAAGTGTTAAAATATTTATATATTCATTTGTAACAACAATATTTTCCTACATTTAAAAAAAAGGAGTAATCCAAAGAGAGGATTCCTAAACTTTTGAGGGTTATTTTCAAAAACTATAAGGCTTGCTTTAACACATTTTTAATATCAAATTGAGGAGAAAGAAAGACTGTTGGCATACCAGGGTGCCACCTTCTTTGGACAGCTCCATCTTCCCATATGCTCCAAACCTCCCTCTGGGGCTCCTGCAGGTTCTTTAATGTATCCAGACTCCTATTTGGTTTCAACAGTGGCAGGTTTCTTATCACTTCCCACCATCCTTATGCCCGCCCACCCTAAGCTTCAGCTTTATCTCCTCAGAGAACAACTATCTTCACCAACCCAACACCACACTGCCTCCATAGACGCAAACAGGACACACTGAACTTCATCTTGGATAAAACTCGTTGTTGCCCTGTGTGCTCATGGCATCTACTTTTAGAGATAATATGGCTGATTTCTTGGCCAGGTCACAAAGCGTCTTAGTTCACACTGAGTGAGTAACTAGTTTGCGAGACCATTTTCTTCATGAAAGTACTGTCCCGGTGCATTCAGAAGACCGCAAGATTTGGAAACCCCCCAAAAAGAATCCAGAAATTAATAGAATTCTCAATCGTAAAAAGACACACATTTCAATCCTATTTTTGTATATTTTGATGGGTCATCTATCCAGGGGAAAAAATAGGGTTTGTTAGCTTGACTTTTTCCAAGGATCCTTAGCTTATAGGATATGTATTGAAAAAGTCAAACTACTTCATCTTTTTTTTTAAGGTATTTCTGATAGCCTCAGGCAAAGGGCATTAGGTCTATTTTTAAAAAGACTTAATTATCCCACATTATATAAGAAGATGTCAGAAAGTGGACCTTCAAAACCTTCTCTACATGAAAGAAAATGTTGGTCTCCTACCTCTAAGCCAAACCAGAGCTTTTCTTCAGTACTTATTCCAGCATACTTAGTTTCTAATAAGCCTAGGAGAAAGTTCATATAATATATATCACTATATATTTTTGAGGGAATTATAAAAGAAATTTAAGCCAGGAAAACAAAAGTTAGCCTGTCATAAAAATAAGCAATGTCCCTTAAGCCAAAATGAGAAGGAAATTTAGGAAAAAGCTAAAAATGAACTCCTGTCTACCTCTCTGTTTTTCTTTACTTTCTTTTTGCTTTAACTTTCATGGGAATCCATATTTGAGTAATTCTCATGTTTATTTGCTCTGGAATTTATATGAATTATCTCCTTCCACAAAAGGAAGTGGGAAAGGAGGTGGGAATAACATGAAGGATGCTTGACATTGGTAAGCGTAGGCAGAGCCAGCGCAACACGTGTGAGACAATGAAATTGGAGTGAAGGTCAAAAGAGTGAAAGGCATTTTAAAAACTGTTCCAAGAGGAGTCCACATAATCAGACAAAGGGTCTGGTAGAAAAGCCGGCTTTCCTAGACTTGAATTCATTTTCATAATCCTCAAGAATTTTCTTCAGTAGCTGTAAAATAAGAATTTTGGCTATACAAAGAATGATGCAATTCCAACTAAAGAGCAAAATCTTCAACCAAAATTAAACTTAAATGGTTAACACATATCCTTCAGCTCATTTGGGTCACTGCACTTCTAATTCCTGGGTTCAGACCACAAATCTGAGATATATGCATGAGCCAGCTGAGCAGAGTCACCTTAACTCTCATTGGAGAGCAACATGCACCTGGCCAGTGCTTAGCTCAGGAAAATTACAACAGTAATCAGACTTGTATTAGCATCTTGATAGTCTTGTGCTATTGAAGTTTTAGGTCTCACATTCTGAACACATGGACCAGACTCTAGATTCATCTTCTAGAATGAGTTGCTAGATGCTTTGCACTGAATGTTTTACTGATCGTGTCTCCTAAGTTGACTTTTATCCAAAGAATCAAATGGATGTTTTTCTATCATTTGAGGGCACTCTCCCTGAGTTTCCTCATTCCATGAAACAACAACACCTTTGGAAAATTAGGTAAGTAGTAACAGAATCATGTCTCTTTAGGGTTTTACATGAAATGTGCCTATGTATGAAGATGTTACAAGCTAAAAAGCAATGTTTCACCCACTACCCCAAACCCTTGACACTTAAAAGGCTGCTCATCAACAATTTAAAAGGGCGGTCATCAGATATTTGTCCTAGTGTTCCATTAAAACATTTTGAGAATAAGTTCTCACCTGATGGAAGCAGCAGAACACCACCTGATATTTCTATCTGTCCTTGCACCAGAAGGCAAAGTTGAACATTGGTGTTCACTTTATTATTAATAGGATTCTGCAAATATTTACTTTAATGTCTTATTAAATTAATGGTAAAGAAAATACTGTCATACAGCCTGGCATTTTCTGAAATCAATTTAAGGATTAGAAAAATTACCTAGATCTCTTTTCTTTCAGTAAAAATATTTGAAAAAAATTCATTGAGGAAATAAGCAAGCCCATCAATAAGATGTCCAGTACTATTAGTTTTCAACAGGCTGTTTTTCAGCAAATTAGATTAAATGTGATAGATTTGATGAAATTAGATTAAAAGAGAAAAAAACATTTTAAATATTGTTAGAAAACCATAACCTTAAAAATTCCTTTACCTAGAAAAAAAACCAATGTTTTCTTTTATTGAGCATGTAAAAAGGCATTCAATATAGAAACTTAATTTTAATTAGACAAGATAAATCTCTAAAAATGAATAAAATGCATACCCCAATGTTTTCAAAGTTTTTATTAAGAAACAGCCAGGAAAAAAAAAAAAAGAAAGAGACAGCCAGGAAAATTATCACTATTTGAACTTCTCCTTTATCTTTGTGGGCTCTAAATAAAAACAAAGCAATATTTCAGAAAACATTCACAACACTAATATTCACTGACGGAAGCATGCTACAAAGAACTAACTATGTGTGTTCCCACTCCACTGATGACGTAGAGTGAGCTCCTATGCCAGCTCTTTATGGATTGTATTATAGTCCTAGGAGCATGGTTTAATGCTCATTAGAAACACTGTCATGTTAGGAACTAAGCTGCCAGCCAGCACCCTCAGATTCCATAATTCCCTATGTTGTAGAAAGAATAAATATATCTTTGCCTAGCAAGCTATCATAATTCTCTCTTTCTCTCTCTCTGTCTCTGTCTCTCTCTCTCTCTCTCTCTATATATATATATATATATACATGTATATATATATAAAATATATGAGACTAAGCTTTTGAAAGAGGGAAGAATGAACCAGAGCCAATCTTCCTGACTCAAAGCTCTCTCTCCAGGCCATACTGGCATTCTGTTAAAATGGTTTATTCATAAGTTCACTCCTATCTTTAAAACTCTCTGTGATGCAAAGTCAAGAGCAGAATCTTTGCCTTGGTGTTTAAGTTTGGACCAAATGTCAGTTAAAATGCAGCATGCTCAGATGAATTTGAATTTCCGGTAAACTATAAATAATTGCTTTTCGTCTAAGTATGACCAATACAGTGTTTGGTATACGTATATCCCAAAATATTATTCAGTGTTTATCTGTAATTCACTTGTAAGTTGGCACTTAAATTTTTATTTAATAAATCTAGGAAAAACTCCCAACTCCAACATCTCATGTCATCTTACTCTTCTACCACTATAGAACAAACCCTCTGCTCCAGCCAAAATTGTGTCTTCTATGTTCACACACCTGCATGCCCCTGCCTCCATGGCCTCAGTCTTTCTCTATATGAGGCTCTTGTTTTCTATACTCCAGTGATCTTTAAAACACAGTTTGAACTGTATCATTTCCATGACATCTTCCTGATTATTCCAGAGTCCTGTAACACATTGTCTTTCACATTACTACATCAATTTTCTTCTGCCTTCTTGTTTACCTTATTTATCCATAGTTTATCTTCAAATATCATTTAAGATCTGGATAGTCCTTATCGTTTTTCATGCTCAAATCTTCACTTTATAACTCCACAAGGTACGGTTGCTATTTATTTTGTACTTTTGCATACTGACCACAAAAAGCAGAGCACAACTTTTGAGAAAGGAAGCAGACATGAAAACAACCTCCTAAAGAGCTTACAATATACTGGAAATTTTATGTGTTAATTTTCAACCCTTACAACAGATTGACAATATGTCTGCCTACAGTTGAAAAAGCCAAAGCTAGAAGGGCTAAGCTACCTGCCCATGTAAGGGTAACTCAGGTCAAATTTGAACCTAGCTCTGACTCTTGAGTTCACACCATGCCACTGTCTCTTTTAATGTGACAGTCAGCTGCTGTTTCTGCAGCTGCTATTGCACTTTTTTAAATGTTGTTGGAAGGCTCAGGAAATGACAAATCTAGACAGGGCAGCTGAGGTCAAGTAGACAACTAAGGAACTTTGTAGGAAGCACAGATTGCAGCTGGGATGGACTCTACCACCCTGGGAAAAGCAAGAACAGCTGGGGCAGCAGTAGAGAAAAAACAACTGCATAGGGTGAAGAAAATTAAGTGAAACAGGAGCAGAGCTGACTCTACATTCCCTGGTAAGTAAATGTTTGCAAGCAAACAGCAGTGCAGAGCCAGACCAAGCAGAGAGGCTAGTTCCACATGTTCCCTGTGGGCTGAGCAGTTGGGGTCTTGCTGCAGAACATGGTTAGTTGGAAAAAGGAGAAGCTACAGGCAAAGCCCCGATACTTAATTCCCAGCAGAAGCAAGCCATTTATGTACAGTCATTGCCTGTAGGTCAGTAGATTCTTAAACAGCATGAAGACTCCCAAAAGGTCAGTGAACATTTTATAAAATTTCAGTTCACATTTGTGCACCACTGCATGCTTTGCTGTCTTTCTGCTCCAAGCTCAGCAAGGGAAAAATGTGTGATTTTAGGGTCCAGGAATTTTACCTTATCCTATGGAAAATATCACCAAATAAAGAAAGCCACTGTCATTCTCCTAGCCTTTTGGAAGGCTTATCTAGTGATAAATTTCATTTATGCCTCCCTGCTGTTTGGAGATCGCTGTAGTCAGCAGGAGGGAGATCAGAATAGAGGAGTTGGATTTCCTCCTTCTTGCTTCTGTGGGTTTATGGCATGGAGGCCTATTATTTTAACATATTTTGTGTTGTTAAATGTGAAACAGTTGGAAGACAGAAAATTCCAGAGAACATTTTACCTGTCCATTCAAAAGCCTCGGTAGCTAAGACCTAAAGCAAACTGTGGTTGTCAGGATAAACAATGATCCCCCACAATGCCAAAGACATTGTTATAAACTAAGGATCAATAGACATTACAAAGCAGTGTTGCTTTTATTTTCAGCTTTAACCTTTGAGAAAAAAATTGAAGCTTCAGAATATTGAATCAGATCAGCACACCAATGATTGCAAACACAGATACAATTAGGGCATCTGGATACAGCCAAACACTTGTAAATCTTCTTTGTAAAATGCCTTACCTTCCTAATCCTGTGTGAATATCCACACAAACAAAGCATTGCATGGTTCCTTTTGTTTCAACATATATCAAAGTGCATTTCCAATTCATAGCTATCAGGAATTCCATTTTACATATGGAAAAACTAAAGGTAAATAGTTTATAAACCATACATTATAGTTAACCAATCAGTCATTCAGCCAAAATGAATGGCAAAACTGAATTTAATGCATGAGGTATTACTAACATTAAAAAACATAAAAGCTATAAAATC
Source organism: Heterocephalus glaber (assembly GCF_000247695.1). The sequence continues at coordinate 28,133,844 of NW_004624744.1, forward strand.
CTAGCCAGCTTTTAAAAAAACCCCTCCACAATCAACAGAAACTTGGTGCATTACAGACCTCTGTTCAGCCATAAGGCTGCAGTGTCCCTATGAAGGACCATTCGATTTCTGAAGCATCTGCTATCTGTATACAATGATGTGGAATACTTCCTTCTGAAGTGGCTTTTTTGTCAATTTGTCCTTATTTTCTAGTGAAGTGAAAAGTTCAGACTTGAGGGATGGACATTGGATGTTTTGGACCAAATTGAATGACAATGAAGAAAGCCAAACTCATTGGACAAAGATCCTGTTTAGTATCTGTTTTAGAAGCAAGAAAAAACCTTCAAACATTCCAAGGGCACACAGATATACTGAAATATAGAATCTTGCTAATAAATGACAGTAGCTGAATGACCTTGCTCCCTGGCAAGCAGCTGCTAAAGTTGAAGTAATTGGCTTTAAGCTAAATTGTGAGTCAGATCTTCTCATATGCACAGATGCAGACAGATACAAATACTCACACAAGCATGTTCACATGTTCATGTACAAACAGATTCACACACAAACATATATGTACACATACATGTACACAATTCACTCACAGGCAGGCACACATACATGCAAACAAAGAAACACCCACTGGCATAGATATTTACACTTCTCAGATGGGAACATCACCAAGATCAGGTCAATAACAGAGTCTAAGATAAGAAGAAATTCATTCTTTTGCTTCTTGTAAGTAAAGATATGCTCATGGATTATAAATGCCATAAAAAATTTTATCTGTGGGGCTTAGGGGCAAGAAGGCTTAGAGAAGACCATACTCACTTAATATGCTATCTTCATACACATGAAGAGGGTAAAAGTAGGGCCTTTAAGAGAAGATGAAAGGCAGCAGTGTTGTTTATCCTACAGAAGAGCAAGTTAAGAGGTGATCTGATTACTAGTTTCAAGTACACAAAGGGCATTTTTATGAAGGTGATAGTGATTGATTGCTCTCCATATTGGCAGAGGACCTGACAGGAAGAAATGGGCATACAGATAGAGCTCAGTTAAACATAAAAAAATGTACTCAACTCCAGCTTGATAAAACACAGAAATGGCTGGCAGAGAGTCTGGAGAGTTCATTCTTGGAACTCTTTAGAAGAAAATAAGCAGTTATCTTCCAGTGTCTAAAATTATGCCTGCTTCAAAGAACCTTCCCAACAATCACTTTTTAGTTGCTCTAAGTTAATGTTTAGGAAATGTTACTGGAATGTGAGGATGAAATACCATGGAATGGTATTGTAATGCCATTGTATTTATAATGTAGTTGGTGCTTATTTAGCAACACCAAAGCAAATCTTAGGAGTATCACTTCTGAGCTCCAAGTTGTTTATTGTGCTATCAGCTGCATTTGACACAGGTTATCACTCCATGGTTTTTGAAATTTTTCCTTCACTGAGCTACTGGGATGCCATATTTTGGTTCCCTTCCTACCACATAAGAACTCCTTTTCAAAAAGGAAAAATAATTCCTCCTTACCACACCAACACCTTCAGGCTCAGTCCTTAGAACTCTTCTCTTGTGACTTCTGCCCATTCCTAAATGATGCCATTCAGTCTTGTGGATTTGAATACTTTTACATACATGTTGATGATTCTAAAATTCGTATCTCTAGCCTGGCCTTAAGCTGTATCTTCCAAACTCCTATATCCACTCACCTATTCATCTTTCCTTTTGGATCACTAAAAGGGAGAAACCTAACAAAATCAAGCCCTGGATAACCCCCCTCTGAAATCACCAGACTTTCCTCTCATATCACATTCATGGTCTCTCTAAATGCCAATCCCATACATCTAGTTGCTTAGGCTTAAATTTTTGGAGTCATTCCTATGACCTCTCTTTTTGCCAATCCAACATCAGGCCATGGAAAACTCTGTCAGTTTACGTAAATATGTGCATAATTTAACCCTGTCCACTGCTACCACATTACTGCCAGTCACCATTATCTTTCTTGAATTACTGTAATGCTGTTGTACTGCATTTTTATACTTCTACCCTTCCAATTCTATGTAGTGCAGAGTGATCCTTTAAAAATGTCATAGTTCAAGAGTGACAACAGCAGTTGGTACAATAGGAGTTTCCTGTCATTACATCCCTACAGTGTACCAACAATGACAACCAGGAATCTGGGAATTCAGCAGAGAAAGAAGTATTAGCACACTGTTAGAACAAAAACAAAATTAAAAAATAGAAATGTCGATGAAGATAAGAACAGTTTCCTTTTACCAACATTACTCCACCTCCAAAGTGCCACAGGTCATCAACAACTGTGTGGCTGGGAGAGACTAGGAGCAGGAAAGAGAGGCCAGTTCTCATAGAAATCAGGACTCAAAACTCCACAAAGATCCATGAATCCTATAGACCCAAGCAAGAGGCCTTCCCCCAAGTTGCTTGGAATGCTTCACCTTTAGAATTCCCACAACCAATGTACAGGTGCCCTCAATGCTTTATGCACCACCTTCTCATCTTTCCCCCATTGATAGCTTCTGCATGTGTCCCTATGTCCCTTAGACAACAAGTGTGAGCCTTTCTAGATGGCTAACAAGCACATACAGTTTGGCCAGCTCAGCTCTGCAAAGTTAAGGTAAGGCATACAAACTTGTACATTCAGGCTATTCTATCCCCATGGGGAAAATAAATATGAGACTGAGATCTCAGCCTCAAGGCCTCCAAATAGGTACTTACATACCCAAAGAGGACTTTACTGAGAAAAGTTACAATCACATAGGCAAAAATGAAAGTCAACGAAAATTTTGTTATTTTTTCAAAGACAGAATTTTGAAAGAAACAAGAGAAAGACTTCTTACACATGAAGGAAGCCCTATTAGACTATCAGGAAATTTGTTAGGAAATAAAATCATCCAGGACAAGAGAATGACATAACATATGTAAAGTAAAAAAAAATAAATAAAATAGAAAAGAATATTAAGACTATTGACCAGAGCTTCAGAGCTGTCTTTCAGAAATAAAGGACATAAATGATCCCATTCAGTCTTGTGGTTTTGAATACTGTTTACATGTTGAAAATTCTAAAATTCATATCTCCAGCCTAGACTTAACCTATATCTTCCAGACTCCTATATCTAGGCAAACAAAGGCTGAAAGAGTTCATTATCACTAGCTGTGGTTGATAAGTATCGCTAAATGGAATTCTTTACATTGAAACAAAAGGGCATTAAGTAGTAATGTGAAAACATGTAAAAGTATAAAATTCTACTAGTAACAACAGCATGCAGTGAAATTTAGAGTATTCTAATATTGTAATGGTGGTGTATAAGACACTTTTTAAATTCTAGTATAAAGGCTAATAAGTAAGAAATATGAAAAAATAACCATAACTATAATAAATAATAAATACACAGTATAAAAAGAAAACCACTTAAAATATAAGAAGAAATGTAGATTTTTGTATAAAATCAAAGCTAAGTTTTATCAGTTGAAATTAGACCACTATAACTATAACATGTTTTATGTACATTCTATTATGGTCACAAGGGAAAATATATAGGTTAAGAAAAATTATGAAATCACAGAAAAACAGAAAGAGAGGAAAAAAGGAATTAACCACAAAACATAAAACAGTGGGAAAAATGCGAATTATAAGTCATTACCTATCAATTACTTGCAATATTAACAAATTAAATGCTCCAATAAAAAGCCATCAAATTGTGGCATGGAATAAAAAAATGACCCAATTATATGCATCTATGAGAAACTCTTTAGCTTTAAGGACACATATGGGATGAAAATGAAGGGATGAGAAAAACATTACACGAAACCAAAAGTAGTCATACTTCCATCACACAAATAGCTTATAAACAAAGATCGAGAAAGATTATTATGCAGGGGTCTATTGATCAAGAGACTACAACAATTATAAATATGTATGCTTTCAACCCAAATATATGAAGGAAATGTTAAGAGATATGGAGGGAGAAACAGATGACAAACAGTAATAGTAAGGCATTTTAACGCCTCACTTTCAACAATGGAGAGGACATTTAGACACAACGTTAACAAAGAAACATTGGATTTGAACTATCATTTATGTGAAATAAACTAAACAGACCTACACCAAATATTAATTCAATAGCAGCAAAATATACATTCTTGGCAGGCACACGGGGAACATTTTCCAGGACAGACAATAGCTCAGACCACAAAAGACATCTTCATAAATTGAAGAAGATAGAAATAATAACAAATATCTTTTTTGACCATAATAGTATGAAACTAGAAATCAGTAACAAGAAGAAAACTAAGAAATTCACAAATATGAGTTAAACAGAAGTGTATAGCAATAAATGACTACATGTAGAAAAAAGAGGGGTAGCAAGCAATTAACATAATATTACACTTAAGGAACTAGAGAAAGAGCAAGCAAAGCCCAAAGTTAAAACACATAAGGAAATAACGATGCTCAGAATACAAAGAAATGAAATAAAGATGTGAAAAAATAGAGAAGATCAATAAAATATAAAAGGTTCTTTTTTTTTTTTTTTGGTACTGGGGATCGAACTCAGGTCCTTGTGCTTGTACAGCAGGCAGCAAAACCACTGAGCTAAATCCCCAGCCCAAAAGGTTCATTTTTAAAAAGTTAAATAAAATTGACAAATCTTACACAAGACTAAGAAGAGAGAAGACTCAAAAGCATAAAATCAGAAATGAAAGAAGAGGCACTACAATTAATTCCATAAAAACCCAAAGGATCATAAGACATTTCTGAACAATTATATACAAGCAAATTGGAAAACCCAGAAAAAAATGTAGAAATTCCTAAAAACATACAATCTACCAAGACTGAATCAAGAAGGAGCAGAAAATCTGAACAAACTAATACTGAGTAAAAAAAAAAATAAATCAATAAGCAAAAATCTCCCAATGAAAAAAGCTTATGAGCAAATCATTTCACTGTTGAATTCTATCAAATATTACAAGAAAAAATAATAGCAATCTCTAACGAACTTCCAAAAAAATGAAGAGGAAGGAACACTCCCAAACTCATTTTATAGGATTATCATTACCTTGAGACCAAAGCTAGATAAACAAGAAAATAAATTTACAAGCAAATGTCTCTGTGAACATAGCTGTAAAAATTCTCGAAAAATACTAGCAAACAAAATTCAAGAGCACGTTAAAAAGAAGTATCATTATCAAGTGAGATTTATCTGGGGGATGCAAGGGTAGTCCAACGTATATAAATCAATAAATGTGATACAGCACATTAATAGAGTGTGGTACTGAAATACTACAGTCATCTTGATAGATCCAGAAGAAACATTTAACAAAATTCAGCAACCTTTTATGATTAAAAACTCTCAATGGCAGTACCCATTTGATATAATAAAGGCTTTATATGACAATCTCACAGCCAGCATCATGCTCAAAGATGAAAAGCTGAAGGCTTTTCTTCTAAGGTCAGAAACAAGACAAGGATGTCCACTCTCAATACTTCTATTCAACATAGTGTTAGAAGTGCTATTTGGGGCAAAAAAAGAATAAGTCCTTCAAACTTTGAAGGAAGAAAAAAATGTTCTGTTTACAAATGACATGATTCTGGATATAGTATATGGAAAACCTTAAAAACACCAGTCCTTACAAAAATGTCAATACTACTCAAAGTAATCTGAGGATTAAATGTAATACAATAGCATCTTTCATAAAAGTAGGAAGAAATTCTTAAAATCATATGGATTCACAAAAGAACCTAAATACTATGCATGCGTGCACACAAGTACATGCATACACAGTCACACAAAGGAATATTATTTAGCTTTTAAAAAGAAGGAAGTTCTGCTGCCATTTTTAGAAAAATGGCTGATCCTGGAGATCATTATGCTGAGTGAAAAATATCCAGAATTAGAATGACTAATACTGCACAATATCACTTACATATAGCATTTAAAAAAGAAAACTGAACTCAAAAACAGTAGTATGTAGGTTAACCAAGACTGGGGGATGGAGAAAATGAGGAGATATTAGTCAAAGAATGCAAAAACTTCAGTTATAAAATGAATGTTATATAGATCTAATATACAGATTGGTAACTATAGTTAATAATACTCTATTGTATGCTTAAAATATGCGAGATTAGACCTTAAATTTTCTCATTGCAAAAAAAAAGGCAAGGGTAACTACAAAAGGTGATGGATGTTAATTAGCTTGGTTGCAATAGCCATATATATATGGCTATATATTTTATATATATATAAAATCATCATATACTACACCTTAAATATATACAAATTTTGTCAATTATATTGCAATAAAACTGGACAAATATTTTAAAGATATTGGTTTACATTACTCTTCTGCTCAAATTTTTTACTGGCTTTCAACTCATGTAGTATAAAGTCAAATCTTTTACAGTTTTTACTATGTTCTCCAAACACATAAGTTCTCCCTCTCTCCCAGTTTAGAATACTTAGTTTCACTCATTAGTTCTTACTACAATATACCAAATGAACACCGTTTATATGTGCTTATTACAGATGCATAGAAGACAGGAGTTGCTCCTGATTCCTAACTCCATCCTCTCAGGGTCTTGCAGACAGCTTGGACCACAGGAAGAGCTAAAGTGGTATTGATTTTGCTGGATGTGTTGTGCGTGGATTGTTTAAGAAGCAGCTGGATATTCAGAGCTAAGGCTCAAGATAGAAACTGCAAAACTTCCATGTGTAAATGAAAAATACATGTATAAGTGAAATGCAGAATTTTAAGAAAACAAGTGATGAGTGAGAAAGCCTTAAGAAATGTCATATTTAGAGGTTAGAAGGATAAGAAGTGTAATTCTGGAAAATAATTTGGTATTCATAGCAATATATAATACATAAATATATACAATATTACATAGAATTGAATGAATAAATTGCATAATGATGGTAATCCTTTCCCTTTTCCTGGCATACCTGGGATATTTCTCAGTCTTGATCAATTGGTCTCCCTGTGGAGTTAGATTTTAGAGCAGACAGCATGTGGCATCTGAATTCATGTATAAGAAGTAGACGTGATATTATATATAGTTCTATGTTAGTGACTTAAAGGGGAAACTCTGTACTTGGTAAGTAAAATAATTCCTGAAAGCTACTATTCAAATTTGTTTGATTCACAAGGCCTATTTGGTAGGGTGGGAGGGAAAGAAGCCTGGTTCTAAACAAATTAAAAACGAAAATTGAAATAAAAACTTCAAATCCAGCCCCACACAAAATAAACCTAAATATAAATGTATGGTTACATAAATAAAAAATAGCAGTCATTGATCCAAACTGTAGCATTATATACAGGTTTTGGATAAGTTTGGAAAATCTTGCAAGTAACTAGATTTCATGCGCAACTTAACTGTGGAGAAAATATGAGAATAATTTTCAAATGTTTAAAAACAGACCACACAAATCTCCATTTTACTAAGTGACAAGGCAAAGTTTCTAAAGACAATAAAATCACATTCAGCCTGACTCTCACCAATACCAAACCTATAAATTACTGCCCAGGCTATTGTACCACTGAGTTGGTCTGTCCTCCTGCAAGGTTACTGTTAAATATCGTGCCACTGATCAAGCAACAGTTTGAAGTGGGAAGTTTGTTCCAGCAGGTTGTTAAAGCAATCTGTTCAGGTATGAGCAGCCTCCTCAGCATTATCATCACAAGCACAGCCGGCACTTTCTCATGTCTCTGAAGACCTCATCCCCTGCCTTTTGTTCTATCCTGACTTTCATTAGGGAGCCTACAGCAGCATTTCCCAGGTGTGTTCCCTGCACAAAGGGCATTCATTTTACCAGTGCCCAGGCATTAAAGATAAAGGACCCAAATTACTGTCAGAGTTGTGTTCTTCAATAAATGAGGCAGAGAGAAGATGATTCCACTGTGCTTTCTGGATAATCCTACCATTAATGTCTGAGATGCTTGTATAGAAGTTTTAGCCAAGAGAAATAGATTGTTGCCTTTCTTTGCCTTGAGAGACAATGAGCTGCCCTGTATATGTGCTCCATTTCTATACTCAGGAGAAATCTTTAAAATGGTGATTTCCCAAGTCAGTGCAGCAGTGATGCTATTTAGAAATATACTTAGATGGTGGGTAACATGGGACAGGGTGACCTACACATACCTCCAACTGGGAACATTTGCAATAGTCTTATGCCAAAATCTTAAGAATGAGTGAAAGAAAGGTAACAAAAGCCAGCCTCTAAGAAGGCCTGTGCTCTGTTCTGAGTACTTTCTATGTATTAACCTATTTAGATCTAACTCAGCTATTATTATCTCTCATATTGCAAAAGAAGAAACTGACACAGGGCAGGGTTATGTAATTAAGCCAGGGTTGCAGTGAATGGCAGAGCTGACACTCAAAAGCCAGGGAATTCAGCTCTAGAACCTGTCTCCTTAGCAGCTGCATCCTCTCAAGATATTATGTTTTGCAATTTAGTAAAGTTTAGTTAAAACCTTAACCATTAATAAACCAGTTAATAAATTATTCACAACTTCCTCTTTTTAATAGGTTTTTCTTTTGTCTCTTTCTCCACCATCCTTTTTGTTGAGGTAGGTCTTGCTATACAGTTGAGGTTGTCCGTGAACATACTATGTATAGCCCAAGCTAAACTCAAATTCATGATGCTTTAGTTACAAGTGCTAGAATTATAAGCATGTACCACTTACTCCAAGTTTTTAATACTGTAAATAACAGTATGACCTGAATCTGTAATGAGTCAGATTGAGAAAACCACTAACTTATAAAAAGGAATGAAAGGTACAAAACTTGTCAGCAGCCTTTCAGACTTCAGGAAAATAGGTAAAAGAAGAAGAGACCTTTTAAAAAATAAAGTGTTACTGAGGCAATATTCTTAAGTGAAATAAATAGGACACACATGTGTAAATACTGAATAGTTTCCCTAGTGTGAGAAACTGAAAGTGTAAATAAGGACTAAAAGGTATAATAGATAATGTGAAATAGGAAGAAAAGGGGCAAAGGGGAAGGAGAAGTGGG
>NW_004624744.1:28153391-28170992 GCF_000247695.1 Heterocephalus glaber
AAGATACATCATGTTCTGGTACAAACACCCAATGATAAATGTAAATGTATTGTATACCTAAAATGTACCAATAAAAGAGTTTAAGAAAAAAATTATATTTATATTATATTTAAATTATATAATGTGTCATTTAGTCTCCAGAGTATTCCTCCTACCAGTAGTTAATAAATAATACATGCATACTCTGTGCAAAACATAAGGATATCTACCCTCCTTTTAAACAGTATATATTCTAAAGGTTTAAAGGACAATAAGACATGTAGGACAGGAATTATTTAAACTTGAATTTTACATTTATAGTGTCATTATATTGTGTGTGTTCAATAAATATTACTTAATGGCTACATCTATATAATGGATCATCTTTAGAGCACCATATAATAAAGTGTCAGAGACTAAATATTTCTGATATGTACAGATACAGATATAAACAAAAGCTGCAATCACAGACATGGATACAAATGAGCCTATCAATATCTAGATACAGATATAGAGACATGGATATTAATGTACATTGTACTAAATATTTCAAGTTTCCTTCCTGGAGTAAACAGCTGTTCTTTGTTTCTACAGCAATAGCACTTCATCATCTTCCACTGAGGAACTGACTTTCCCCACTGACTTTTTGGTTGGCTGAAACTCATAGCATCTCCCAACCTGGAAGAGGACAGACTAATAATCTCTCAACCAGCCCATCTACCCTTGGGTCTGAGGGTCAAAAAGATGTGTCTTCTGATGTCTTAAAGGTAATTTCCCCACCATGTTGAAAATTCTTAAATCTGAGATTTGGAGTACAACACACAAAATCCAAGTAGAGAGACTATTATAGTTTAGATATAGAATGTTCCCCCAAACTATCCTACACACAGGTGGGATTTTGGGAAGGTGTTTTGATCATGGGGGTACTATACTCATAAATGGAGTTCATCCACTAATGAGTTCACCAACTGCATATGTTGTTAGGAGATGTGAAGTGTGTATATCTGTTCCTTTCTCTCCGCTTCCTGGCCATCATGATGTCAGCAGTTTTCCTTCACTGATCCATTCTACCATACCATTTCATAGCCAATCATGGAAGGAACCCACTGAATCTTTGAACCAAAATAAACCTCTCCTTTAAGTTGTGGTTATTGGATATTTTGTCTCTGAGATGAGAAAGTGACTAAGACAGAGACTGAAAGATGGACAAATAGAAGCATAATGGTGATGCCAGTTTCACAATAGTCATCCACTATACCTCTCTGATTTTAGCAAAAATATGGAAGACGAGGGGAGGCAACATTTGCTATTGCCAAAGAGGAATTTGAGAAAAGGTGTTTTTCTCAGAACCTGTATTCAAGTGTTTTCTGTGAGTTGAACCTGGTGGCATGGGCCTGTAGTTCTAGCTATTCAAGGTAATGAGGGGGAAGGATCATTTGAAACCAGGAGTTTGAGGCCAGCCTGAGAAGCATAGTAAGACCCTCATTTCAAAAAACAAAAATAGGGCCAGGGATTTAGCTCAGTGGTTCTACCACTTGCCTCGCATGTGCAAGGTCTTGAGTTCAATCCCTGATACTGAAAAAACAAAACAAAACAAAACAAAAAAAACCCAAAAAATAAAATTAAAAAGTCTTCTATGAAAACTATTAAACATTGAAATTGGAAACCATGAATTTCCCCCCAACCCAGGTCTTTAAATAAAAACATACCCTCTTCTGTTCAGGTGATTTTTGTCTCAATTTTTCAAGATTTCTCTTTCTTAATTCATCTTTAGATAAAATAGAGAACAAACTGTGAAAACAGAAGTTAAAAGTGTAAGTACAGGATGGCTGGGGCAAAGCTGGATAAACAGAGGTCTGACCTACATTTTTTCCCTTCATTATATTCTCTACAGGATTCTACACCTAAACTTATTGTACACTTATGCTATTTCTCCTAAAGGACATTAAGATACAAGTGAAACTAATTTAAAAATAAGATAAATGACCATGGGAATATATCTTGTAAACCACAGGAAGCAGAATTACATTTTTTATACAAAAGATCTTTAGCATTTGATATAGGCTAGACTTAAAGAAGAAAATAATTTAAACAGACTCTCCTAAATAACCCAAATATCAAAGAATTCCGGAAGAACCTCCATCTGGGGAATAATCCCAGATGCTCTCTGGAAATAACACATTCATCGAGACTGATAGCCTTGATTTTGAGATTTCAGTAATGTACTGGTGCTGATGCCTTTTGTAGCAAATAGAGCAACATAGAAAAATAATCATTGAGATCTCAATTATTTTACACAAGCTCATTCTCAGCTCTAACTCTCCAATGCTAAGTAAATTGTCCAAGTGGGCAATCAGAATACAATTTAATTTTATCAATAATTGTTCTAGTTTTCTATAGCCTTAAAGACATATGAAAGGAGCCGAGAGACATACATCTCTAAAATGCTTAATTATAATATGAGTTGTAATTGTCATTGCTTAATGACAAGTACTTCAAAAAATAATGTCTCTGGTAGCTCCACAGTTCTGAAAATGAGCCACTTATTAAGTCCCTCTTTTGTCACATCTATTGATTTATTCCCAGTATGCTAAAGAAAAGGTCTTTAAACCAATTTAGATGACTTTTAGGGACAATCAACCCTAAACAAACTCCCAACACTTTCTTCCATACACAAAATTACTGGAAAAAATAGATTGACACTGAAGCAGACACAAGAAGTATTAGCATGTGTAAAACATTCACATACCAAAAATCAGTAAAACCTTTTTCCCATCATAAAGAACTATACTACCAAAAATAGAGAGAATCTCAGTAGTCATGGTATTTAAGACAAAATTTTAAGAGCCTTATCTATATAAGAATTATTCATAAAAAACACTCTTCAAAATATAGAGGCCACAAACATATCACTTTTTATGCCATCCTGCATTTTATAGGCTGATATAAGAGCAATGCCCTGAGATAAAGTACTGCTATATAGGGGTGTGTGTGTGTGTGTGTGTGTGTGTGTGTGTGTGTGTATACTTATATCTTAAGAAAAAATATGTATAAAATTAATCCATTATATTGAAATAGGTAGTTCACATCAGAGAATCAAAGACAGAACTAAAATCCCTAGAGTAATTATCTAAAATTATCCTACCATGTTAATAAGCTTTCTTTCTAAATAATTTCTCAATCCCTTTCTAAAACAAATGCCATCAGAATCATTTTCAAATATTTACTAAAGTTTAATAAAGTTAAGTGTTTAAGAACACTTGAATGTTCCTAAGTAATTTCTAGGATTTTAGTGAAAGTTTATTTTTGCTTTTGGGTCAAACATGGATATATTTAAGCTCAAAATATGAGTATGAAATGTTTTTTTTGTTTGTTTGTTTGGGGTTTTTTGGTGCCGGGGATTGAACTCGGGTCCTTGGGCTTGCAAGACAGGCGGTGGAACCACTGAGCTAAATCCTCAGCTGAGTATGAAATGTTAATGGCTAGGAATGTGCAGCTGATTGTCACTTGGAACTATTTTACTACCCCTGCCATAGGTATCAGAATGGCAGTACCACTCACATTTGCCAGCTGTACACACCTATTCTGGCCGTGTACATCTCCTACAAGAGCAACTGAACACTTGCCTCCTTGGAAACCAGGACACCAGATGCGTAGACATCACACATGTCCTGCGGCAGGGTCCCAGAGACCCAAAAATTCATCTCCAAAACTCCCACAAGGACAAATCATCTCACAATTCTGAACACTCATCTATCCAAAACTCATTAAATTCAACCTAGCTCCTTTTATTGTTTAAGTTTAAATAATAGCAGAAAATATAACATAACAAGGCTTAATGAGACAAAAGTGTATTATTATCCTAAACTAAGCCCAGGCTGGATAGTGGATTGAAATGCCTTTTACCACTCTGTTATTTATTTTCAGCCTTTGACTTCACCTAATAGTAAGAAAACACTCCTCACAATCCATCTCTCCTGCCCACATTCTAGCCAAGAGAAAGAAAGAAGGTTTAAAAAGAAAATAAAAATCAGCTCTATCCACAGGGACATTTTGCAGAAGTAACACATAACACTTCTGCTCACATCTTACAGGCAAAAACATAGCCCTTTGGTCACACCCATCAAGGAGTCTTAGAAATGTGATCTTCAACCAAAAAGGAGCAGGAGTTTTTATTGATAAATATGAGAAAAGAACTCATGCTGGAGGACAACTGGCAGTATCTGTCACCTTCCTCCCCTAAAATCTTTTAGAATTTAAGAAGTTAAACAACCAGGTAATAAAATCCAACTGAGGAGAGTAAGTATAGCACTGTCAGCCTTCTCATTAGATACTATGTGACACTATAAAATTATCTTTAAATAAACAAACAAATCCTGTAAAAATCTATTGTGGCAGATATTTTATAAAATAAAACAAAGAACTTCATGAGTAAAACTTCACTGGGTCTATGTGAGTAGGGTAGATTACATTTCTATAAAAGTGGGGACATTTAATTTTATTTGTTTGGCAATCAACTTAATCCTACAACAGATGGCAACATTGTCTTTAAACAATCACTAAAACTCTCTATTTTTTCCAGCCTTACAGTATGGTTTTCATTTGGGAGTCTGCTGTGGTAGCACATATCTGTAATCCCAGCAATCTTTGAGACTAAAACTGAAAGTTTGCAAATTTGAGTCCAGACTGGGCAATTTAGTGACTTTGTTAGGACCCTGACTCAAAAATAAAAAAGAGCTGGGGATGTAACCCAGTATGAGGGCACTTGGCTTAAATACTTATACTGAGGGGTGGTAAAAGGAAAAAGAAAAAGTAATTTTATAAATAAATCGCCTTATTTATAAATAAATATTTATTTATAAATAAAGTCTTCACAACACATGATGTGAGGAGGAACACAATGTTAGTAGTTCGTGAGAAAATTAAATTTCCCAATTCATGTGTGATTTCATACACAGAGTTTAGAATCCCAAGACTCAAATATACACAAACCAAAGTACACATTAAAATATTAATCTAGTTGGGATAATAATGTCATCTAAAATCACCTTAAATTTCAAGTTAAAAATTCCACTGAATATATCTTAATTTTATTTACCCTGGTTGAAGTCACACTAAGATGTGACTTCTAACTTACCTCCTTCCCCTCTACTTCTTCATCAAATAAAAAGATGCTCAGAGAAGTGGCAATGAAAGAAAGTGAAAGGAGATAAATTGAAAGTCTTAAGAAAAAATGAGTTTTTCAGTGTGTATGACTATAAATTTTTGCAATGTGAAAAGGATTTTAAAAGTTCAACGCAGCACAAGTGGGTATAGCCAACCTCAAATCAGGTATGAGTTAGAGCAGATCAAGATACTATAAATAAAAATGAAACCTTAAAATACGAGGTAACAATTAAAATTAGAAGCCACAATTACTATTCTCTGAACTCTTCTAAGTAAAAGATCTAAGTAAAGGACCTTGCTGGTCCTTCAAGCACTAGATAACTATGCTGAAGGGGCTTTAATAACTAAGTTTTGTGCTAAGACAATATATTTTATTTCTACATTCCTATTAATCAATGAACACTTCTGGGTGACTCCTGCTAACTTTGATTCACTCATTCATTTATTCATCTTAAAAACACTTAATGTACATCTTTGTTTTAGTAGAAACAACATAGAAGAAACGCACCATCCATGCCTCTGTGAAAATCATTGTCTGTGTGTGTGTGTGCAAGAATAATGTTGGAGGAAATTTACATGAATATTAAAATACCTTTCAAAGGTAAAATATACTAGCTGTATATTACCATAGGTTAAACTTACTCCAGACTGTGGAGAGGGGGTACAAGTAAGGAGGGTTTCTTAGAGTAAGTGATATCTAAGATGAGATCATAAAGGCAAATAGGGATTGCTGGCAAGGAAAAAGAGAAGAAAATATGCTTCAGATTGTCTTCAGAAGTGGAATTTGAAAGAAATATATGATCTTGTTCTCTAACTGGTCAGCTACTGATAATTGAACATTGAAGGAATTTTTTTTTCCCTTTCATTCAACTGATTTTTTTTCTAAAACCCCATTTGTTCTGGGTGCTGTTCTGGGCAGTGGGTGAAGGGAAGGTAGTATCCAAGAAGAGAGATTGTGTCATAACTGGAAGCAAGTTGAAAACTTTCAGCCACAAAATTTATTCTGTCTCTAAAATGATTTTATTGTTGACTGAAAATCTTATATTCAAAATACTAAGCATTTACTTAAGGATGAAAATTTCCCATTGCCATTCATTCCAGTCATCCCTCACAATGGCACCTTACATCATCCCCCAAGAGTTAGTCTACTAGAGTAGACAAACTGAACTTAGAATGGATTTGAGAGCTAGAGAGGCTCAGTCCCAATCTTGACTCTGTCATTCATCAGCTATATTAGATTGACCAAGAAACTTAACCTCTGTGAAATTAAGTCCTCCTGTCTGTAAAATGAAGAGAGCAATAACAATTCCTACTTCATGCAATGGTTTGGAGATTAAATGAATTAATACATGTAAAGCACTCAGAACAACGTCAGCTAGGTTGTCATCAGTTGTAAGGGCTGCATATTATTATAGAAAAAAATCCAGTATAATCCTACTGAAGTTCAGCTCACTTCGTGTTACTGTGAATAAATAGCATTCTGTCAATCTTGGTGCTTTTACGTAACCTTAGACAAGTCACTTAAACATCATTAGCCTGAGTTTCCTCCTCTACAAAGTGGGGGCAATAATACCAGACTCACAAGATTGTCTTGAGGGTTAAATGCTATAGCAGATTGAAGGGCTGGTAGGCTGCAAATTGCTGTGCAATTGTTGCTTGTTGTTATTATCTTGCTCTTTTTAACCCTCATATCCAAATTGGTAAGTGCCTCTCTCTTTAGGAGGAGGACAAAAATGAACACACTCGCATGACTTTGACATGTTTCCTGCTCTCCAGATAGTACATAATGGATAAAAAAGAATGCCTCCAAACTGAGACTGGAAACTTACTTGACATCAATTTGTAAATTCAAAAGCTGATAGACTTTCTATGAAGAATAACTGAAACAATATCTTTTCAGTTTCTGCTTGTAGAAAATCCTGCAGTCTATATTACCTTTAGTTCTATCTTACTTTTCCTTCAAACAGCATTTGAACAACAGAAAAATCAAAGCATTAGCAACCCCTTACATGCAGGCTTCATGTGAACTGCACTTTGGCCTCCCCAAGCCTTCCCTGGGTTAACTCATTCCAAAGACAGATGCTTGGAGAAGGGAAGAATATCAGTTTGCTAGGCCTGGGAATCACTTTAGATTTATTTGCATGCCACGTACACTCCTTGAACAACGACTAAATATCTGGCATCATTTATGTCTCTCTAAGGTTTGCAAAAATGAAATTGAGAGAACTTCAGTCCCCAAAGGACTCACAGCCTCCAGTGGGAGAGAGACACAAAAACACAAATTAAACAAGCTACAATGTGGAATCAGTGCAAGAAATAATAATGTAAATGAGGAAGTGTAGATGCTTGGGGACAGTGATCATTTAATCGCCCAAGATCAGTGAGGAAGAGCATTAAAACATGTTTCTGACTTCAAGGAAGAAATGCCATCGCAGCGGGAATTTGAAGAATGAGTGAGTTTCTCCAGTAGATAAGGAGGCAGGGAAGAATGCCAGGCTGAGGAACAAGGTAAGCATCTCGGAGTAGAAATGTGCAAGAGCGTCTTTGGTTTGTAAAACAAGGAGGAGAACAAAGGGCTCTGGACATGGGGTCTGAGAAGGGTGTGAAGGAAGAAGGAAACTAAGGATAAGAAAAAAGTCAACCACAGAGGCCAGGGATTTAGCTCGGTGGTTCCGCAGCGTGCGTTGCAAGCGCAAGGTCAAGTGTTTGATCCCTGTACCAAAAAAAATTTTAAAAAGAGTCAAACCCAAAGCATTGATAACCACACAGAAAGTCTTAAGAAAATGTTGGGGTATTATTATTATTTTCTGGGAAAGTTTTGTATAGGTTGAATTGAATGGCACATACACAATTCTGTATTTTCAAACCAGAGCCCCTCTACTCTGGACAAGAAGCACCAGAGATTTGCTTTCTCCTGCAGAAACATCACCAAAAGTGAGCAGAAGATGTAAGCTTACCAGTTTGGCTGACACTGCAGGGCACACCACACAAAGCTCAGGTACAAACCTATACTACTTACACACAAGGGGCAATGCCACCACAAGAAAACTGTTGACATGACTACCCTTGATCATTGGGTCACACACTACCCTGTACTGCATGATTTTTGTGGTACGTGTGCTGGTGTATTCATATTCATCTTTACAAAGGAGGGCTGTGGTTGCATTATAGTATTTTGTTCCTTTCATTTCTGGCAATGTATTTGTGTAAAATTGAAACAATTAATTTCAAATGCCTCAGTCCCCCAGGAAGAAGGGCAGCTTCCTACAAAGAGCCCCAAGGGAGCAACTGGCTCCACGACTGCATTTTATAGTGTGCATTGTGCTTTTCCTGGCCATCTCCACTCCCCAAGAAGCACCAGAATTTGCTTGTGATTTCCTGCCATCTATTCCCCAGGATTCCTTCCCAGAGGAGCACATAGATAGTAGGGAGGATGATAGGCAAGAAACAGATTGCTGAACTGGCTCATTCCACAGCTGTCCTTTTTCTTTTTAAAAGTAGTTTAGACAAGAGAAAAAAGAAAGCAGCTCCAAACTAAACAACCACATAGCTTTTTATAATCCTCTGTCACACTGTCTCCAAAAGCAGACTAAAATTAAGGTCCCAGTGATTTCAGTTGAGCCTCAGTTTGATAGGCAGATGTGGCAAGATCAATGGGGTTTTGAGGGTTTGAGTTGAATTGAGAGCTTCAGAATGAGGGCTGCCTTTCCTAATAATCAATGTTCTTTTCAACTTTATCTTATTCATTTTTGAAATTTGGAGAGTAGGAATTATTGCAACTTCTGCTTTACAGACTAGGAAACTTTGGTCTCAGAAGAGGGAGCCAGTCAGGGAAGAATGATGATGGACAGGTGGCATTCCTCGTACCATGCCTTCTATTTTTTCCTATTTTTGTCTGAGAAATGTTCATAGATGACAAAGAAGTAAAAAAAAAAAATCTCCCTGGTCTTAATCTACTTTAAAATCAACAAATATTTACTGAGCAGCTATTAAGAATTCAGGAAGACACAAACCTCTATTTTTAAAACCCCGTTTTCAGGAACTTTTGGATTACATTGAGAAATAAAACATAAATTTATGAAAACAAAAGAGCTGAATAAAAATACACGATGGTAAAGAAAATGGCTCCAAGTCTTCGCGTCAGGTTTTCCAACCACTGCATGATTGACTTCAGAGGCCTCCACAGTGGTTACTCTGCTCCACTCATCTCCAATGCAGTGTGTCCCCACACCCTCCCAGTGAACTCCCCACGTGGCCGTGCTGCTCCCTCATTTAAAATACTCCGCTTTCCTATTTGCTAAGCTTTAGGACAAGTCTCTTCATAGGCTGCCTCTAGTCTACATCCAAAGCTTCCTTTCTGAACAGACTCCTATTGCTTCTGTAACAAAATACCACAAACTTAGTGGCTTACCACAAAGTGAATTTGTCTTCTTACCCTTTATTCCAGAGGTCAGCAGTCTGGCATGGACCTCACTGGCATAAAATGAAAATGTCAGCAGGACTGCACTCCTTTCTTGGAAACTCATGGGAACAATATATTTGTTTGCTTTTTGCAGCTTTTCTTTGGCTCATGACTTCCTTCTCCGTCTTTAAGTCAGCAACTACAGGCAAGTCATTTTGTTATCAAGTCTCTCTAACACTGACTTTCCTGCCTCGCTCTTCCACACTTCTGCCCTCCAGATGACACTGGCCTCGCCTGGACAGTCTGCATTGGAGCTGATTAGTAGGCTTGCTTGCATCAGCAACCTTTCTTCTCCCTTAGGACATAACACATTTTCACAGGTCCAGGGACATCTGTGGGAGAGGTCCTTTTGCCCACTACTACCTCCCACTCTTTTCCCTAGATTTTTTTTTTTTTTTGGTTACTTGGTTTATATTTTTTGTTTCCATCTCTTGGTTATTGTTTTATTTTTATTTTTGTCTTAGTACATTTTTGCTGTACATAATGATTCTATTCCTCCTGGGGAGTTGGTACATGTATACAACACATCTTGTACCTGAATATTTTACCACAGGCCATAGACCTTTCCACTGACACAGCAGATTTTTCATAGTTCCTTGATTTTTATGATGTTTCCTATAATCCAAATCTCACTTTCTGCTTTCCTTGTGACACTACCTCATCAACAAGTAATTCTACTGTGAAAATTCCTGTTTTTCTGGATCAGACCCACTTTGAAAAGTAACTCTGTCCCAATGTTCTTTATTCTGTCAACCAGCATTCACTAAACTCCTGTTACATGGTAGTAGTTCTATTATATGTTGAGCAGACAAAGATAAACCAAACAGAAAAGATTCCTCTTTCATAGAGCCCAGTAAAAGATAAAGACAATAAACAAGAAATTACACATAGAAGAGTAAATTATAAGTTGTGAGTGAGAAGAACTGTATGCCTATGAGGAACTGATAAACAGTTTGAAATGGAGGGGACTTCTGAGGAAGTGACATTGAATCTGAGGCTAAAAGGAGCGATCTGGCCTAAGAGAAGGCAAGAAGCCTGGGCCGAAGGGCCAGAGGTTGGTGTGACAGAGAAGGCCAAGGGCAGAGGAAAACAGAGAGTGGCTAAAAGGTGAGACCCAGACAGACACACAGGCTGAGGCTAGACCTCTTCAAGAGTGGCACTCTCTTCTGGTGTGCTTGGATATAATTTTAGTGACTTCAGTAGAGGACAAATGTAACCTATTTTGCATTTTAAAAACTCATTCTGTATGTAGTGTGAATGATGAAGCAAGGTATCCAAACAGGGAGCCGACCATACTGAGCAAGAACTTCTCAGGGGAAGGAAATGGGGCGAAATAAAGAGAGAGGAATACATATATTGAGTGGTCTTTGGGGGGCTGCTTACTAGAGACCCATACTGAGATTTCTGGGCTATATGAAGTATTTATTTGAACCAATGTTGATAAAATTGAAGGAAAACTTATCTGGCTGGTTTATAATTTTCACCAGCTACAATGAACTGCTCAGATGTAGCCACAGGGGAGACAGGTGGTTGGATTTATCCTGATTTGGGGTTTTGCAAAAAAATATTGTGGGTGGAAAATACGGTGGGTGAAAACAGGGGCAAAGCAATTGAGGGCATTTGCAAGGGAGTAATTACAATGATCACTGCTGAATCCTCACTAGAAAAGAGGCAAGTAGATGCAGTAAGTGGAGAAGGAAAATAGTTGTTGGATTGGTGATTCCAGGGCATATTGCAACAAGTGAAGTTAGAGGAAGGTTGTATCAGTCAGTGTTTACTAGATAAACAAATAATACAAGATGTACAAATATATAAGAATTTATAAGATTGACTGACAATGGCCACAGAATCAGATGTGGAAAAGTACAGATCTGAATATAAGTGAAAATTGGATAAGATGGATGAAAATATGGAGTAGGAAGAAGATAATTTGAATGATAAACTCATCTGTTTATTTACCTGTTTCTACCACTAGGTAATATTAAATCAAGAATTTTATATTATTATTTCTATAATTTTGAATAATACTTAATATATTAGATGCTCCCATAAATACTCAGAGACAAAAGTATGATTGTTAAATAATAAATACAGAGACTAGCTTCTCTGATTTTTCAAGCAAATGATCACTATATATTAGTTTAGAAAGGCTGTGGAAGTAATGCATTTGTGCTGTGTGACTTTGAGGAGGAATGTAATTAAATGTAACATAGAAGAAAAACTTTTGGAGGGAACGTATCCAGAATGAAAGTGAAAACAGGAGTATCCTGTGGTGGTTTAGATTTCATTTAGAAAGCAAACTGACTCAACATGTGCTAAAATTTCCACATAATTGATGGAGAAAAAAGTAAAACTCAGCAAATGCCAAATCTAAAATCATTTGAAATAGTATCTTCCTTCTGGGAGACTGGGTTAGAAAAGCCTGAGGCTTTATTTCCTTTCTCATCCTGAAAGGCTGAACAAAGTTGCCTCAGTTTATTTCATTTATCTCATCATCCCTCCGAAGGTCATCAGGTTTGTGGGAAGTAGGTTTCCCCACCCTGGTGGAGTACAGACAGTCAGTGGCTTCCTGTCAGACTGTGGGCATCTCTTACCTTGAAAACGTAACAGCATTTTGCTTATGATGACTGCTTCACAGTAAAATAACGAACATGTCACTTGTTAAGTTAATACCAAAAGAGGGGCGCCAACAGAATATCCAGCAAAGTGTAACAGAGATCACAAAGGGGGTTGGCATCAGCACTGCACTGTGATTTGCAGCTAGCTGCACATACTCCAAGAGATGGTTGTTCCCTATGCCCGCCCACAGAACCAGGTGGGTCTGTCAGAGCCTAAAGGGAAGAAGCTACTCATCTGCCCTCAAGAAGTCGTGATCTCTTGTGGGAAAGAATATGAACACAAATGATAATGTCAAGCTCTTCAACGGAGAAATATAGGAAGTGGGCCATCTGCTAAGGAGGAAAAAAATCACTAAACTCAGAATGAAAAGGCCTAAACACTAGTCTTCCTACCATATTTGATCTTTTAACTTGATCTCAATCAATACAGACTTTTTCATCATCAAAAATCATTAGAATGATTCCTAAATTCTCCAAAATTATTATTTTTGAATATATATATATATATATATATATGGAAAGAAATTCCCTGTTTTTAAGGAATATGCAGAGAAGCAGAGGTTTCAGAGCTATGGTGATCTTGTGCAAAATATATTCAGCAAGGTCTTTAAGACATGGTTTGGAAAATAAGAATTGATTAAAGAGAGCATCAGAGAGATTCACGTGAAACAGTAGGCATAAGCAAAGATTTGAAGCTAAGAAGACGTGCTCATAGAAAAAAATACAGATTGATGCCTGAGGGGGGATGGGTAGCCTGAAAAACTGTGAGAATAAATCAGTGAGGGAAAAAGAATAGCTTGTCATATAACTAATTTTGCAGATGCTATTTAGCTTTTAAATTGATTTTAGAAGTGACTGGAAGGCACTATTCATTTTTTAAGAAAGTAATCTAATGTTTAAAAAAAAACTGAAGATGAAAACAGCAAAAGCCCATGGAAGGACCCCTGAGAGAGGGCAGAGAATCCTTCCTGTACAAGTGTCTCTTTAATCTTCAGCCAGGAGACCTTCCTGTGGAAGGGACAAGTGTCAACCGAGACAGGAAGAAGTGACTTTGTACAAGGTCACGGCTGGGAGTCTACTTTCCTGCCACCTGGACTGTAGCTCTTTTCCAGTAAGCCTTGCCCCCTGCCACTTTCCTCAGGGACACTTCTCCTCCTTTGTTTTCACATCTCCAAGAATAGAATGTGTCTAAATTTCATGGATGCTACATCTTAAGTGATCCAAACAAAGAGTTTGAAAATGTGTGCATATGGCAGCTAAAAAGTGTTGTGTATTGCTGGAAATAATAGAAGGAGAAAGGCAAGGAAGGACCTTTCTGCTCTCTTTCCCCCTGGAACCTAACAGAAAACTAACAGGGATTTGGGGGAGGAGAGAGGGTGAAGTCTGCATTTGTCTTGGTGTGCTCAATTAGTATTCTAGCCACATACTGTCCCATCAGGGGAAAAAGCTTCCCGCACACACGTGTTCAGGATATCAGTGTGATGGATCTGAGCAAGGGCCTCTCCAAACACAGTGACCATCTGGTAGGCAAAACATAGGGGTCTGACAAGCAGAAGCCATTCAGACCCGTTGTTGGGCCACATTATTACATATTTGACAAGGGTAATGAGGGGCTGTCATTAACCTTACATGACAGTTGCTACAACGACACACTAAAGCAAGGACAAAGAAGCCAACTCAGTAAAAGGCACCTACTTCTCATTTAACCCTGGAATTATGTGACGCCATTATTCCTGATGGAGGCTGGCAGGCTTGGGGTTAATTTCCATTTCTGTGTCTGCTTGTTCTCTTTTTAAAATGTACCCCTCGTATGGCTAAAGAAACTGTTAGGAAGGCGCTGCATTATTTATCACAACACACTGTGATAGATGCAAGAACAGAAAGGGTCTCCCAGAGAAATGAACAAATGGAAGGATTTCACAAGGCCCAGAGATGGTCTGAAATGAGGCATCTGAACTATGCTATATTTAAGGCAATCACTACCCAAATAAGCCACTTTTGGACTTTCTGCTGTATCTATATCAGATTTCAAGGAATAAGACTGTTTTGAAATACAAGTATATAGTTATGATGAATTTTTCAGACCATAGACAAACATGGGAGGAAAAAATGTTAAAATAGTGTTGATAATTAAACACTTAGTATGGGAATCTAATTTCATCAATCTTATTTCCAGAAGGATGCTAAAGCATATTGATGCATTATTTTATGGAAGGACAACCAAATGTAAGAGGGTCCAAGCATCCCTACTCCTTGTCAGCCCCCAGAACTAATAAATGTTGGGCACCCACACTCCTGGAACTGTCCAGCTTTCCAGAGCCATAATTTCTCCCAGCTTCCTCTTTAATTATGCAAATTTTATTATAAAAATGTGGACCATTTAATTATTGAATTATGAAGCTCCTTTAAAAGCAGCCTATACAACTGTAGCTTTCAATGCACCATGCGTGAGAGCTCTTTTTAATCTGGGCAGCAGATCTTATGCTCTGGCCACCAAAATATTTCTCCCAATGCAGTCTATCTGCCTGCCATCATAGAACCACTAAAATGATGATACCCAATCTGGATCCTTTGTTTCAAGTTAAGAAACTGCATTCAAGATCACCTCAGTCACTAAGAAGAAAACATTTAGTAGAAAACAGAAGGATGATATGGTTTAAGCAAAAGGTCTTATAGCTCATCTATTTGTACTTGCATACCACCTAACCAGTGAAACTAACCTATCACAATATCACAGTATCAGACTCTGGCACTATCGGGAGAATCCAGATGCCTTGCCATTTGAGTCTAAAGTGCAATCTCTCTTTCACATGCCAAGTAGAAAAACTGATGACTCAGTTCTTTTTTTATTAAATTTATTGGTACAATTTAGATATTCATAATGATCACATTCATCATAGGGAATTTGTACCTGTACATGATATATCTTGATTCCTCTTTTTCCCATTTCTTTCTCTTCTCTTCAACCCTTCTTCCCCTTATTATTTATAAAGCTTTGTTTCTATTTTATCTTTCTTTTCTTCTTTTTTTCTTTTCCTCCCCCCCCATAGTTCCCCTTACTTTTGAACAATTTCTTCCTGTTTCACAATAAATATTATATATTTTGGTCCTTATTTACACTTTCAGTTTCTCACACCAGGGAGACAATGCAATATTAACACATGTGTTCAATTTATTTCACTTAAGAGTATGGTCTCAAGGTGTATCCATTTACCTAGAAATGTCTCAAGTTGATCCTTCTTCGTGGCTGAGTAGTACTCCATTGTACTACTAAGTCATCTTAGTTCTTAAGCAAGTTATCATTTATTTGGTTTAAAACAGAGGCAATGTGGCTGGGGATTTAGATCGGTGGTTCCATTGCCTGTCTTGCAAGCACAAGGTCCTGAGTTCAATCCCCAGTACCAAAAATTAATAAACAAAAACAGAGACAATGCAATGGTTTGGGCTTGTGGCTATAACCTATAGTCTAAACCATTGCTCCATCACTCAGATAGTGCAGGACAAATGCCAAATTTTTCTTGTCCTAATTTTCTCATCTGGGAGGTGAAAAGATTTGAATTGATATTGTCAATATTTCCTAGTTCTAGTTCAGACACTACCGTGCTAGTCCACAGCAGAGAAAAAGTTTTTTCTGATTTTCTCCAAAGTCTTATCAACTCTTTCTGAGTATAATCAACTCAATATGCAAATGAGTTTAGATAATCTAGGACACAGAAACAAAGAAAATAGGGAGAGAAAAAAGGATGGCCTGCTACCCTGAGATTTGTCCATGTCTCATATGAGAGCATAAAAACATCAGAAAGTTCATAAATAGACAAAAGTCAGTCAAATGTCTGGACACTGGGAATGAACATTTGGAACTGAAGCATTCTGGCTGGGATACACCTAGGATGGAGACAGGAAGTAGAAGGGTTTCTGTGTGGAGCCATCTCATACTCATTACCTGTCACACAGGGGTCAATGCATGAGTGACTGAACATATGGAAATTTTAATAAAAAGTACAAAGAGCTCATGAAACACAAGCCTTACGTTTTACTTGATACCAAAGCTAATGACGGCAGAGCATCATATCTTCCTCAAAACTTACTACTTAAATATAGAAAACATATTTGAAAAAAAAAGGCAAGAGAAAGAAAAAAATCTAGAATGGGCCCTTTTAATATAAAAATATTTAAATTTGACATTGAAAGTCTGCTTTATTTTAGTAGTCCCTTAAATTACACTGGTGAGTATCTCTTGGTTAGAGTGTTAGCTTGGTTAATTATGTAGTTACTTATTTATTATATTTTTCCTATGTGGCATTCTGGCAGAAAGCTTGTACACAGTTGTAATTTAAAAAAAAAAAGATACAATTTTAAAACATGTGAATTTAAAATCAGAATACTCCTAAGTGCTACTGGTTACAGCTTAAGTTGTTAATTTTTGTTACAAAGAACACCTTTCTTCACTTTCTATTCATAATTTTATAGAGTCCAAACAAGAAAGTGGCAACCCTAAAATGAGTTAGTATAAAACCTCACACGAAATAACAAACCAGTTAACCTTAACCTTTTTTTCTCCTATGAAGTATTTAAATCTTCAATTTGATTCTTTTCTGAACTAAACTTTAAATGTAAAAGTGTCACCTAAAAAGCCATAAAACAGATTAACTCTTTTCCAAATAAAATATATTTTTTATTTTCTCCAGAACTTTCTAATCATCCCACACTGAAATTCTGTGTGCATTAAGCAGTAACTCCCTATTTCCCTCACCCCGGCTGCTGGTAATCATTGTGATTCTTTCTGTCTTATGAAGTTGATTGCTTTGTAACTCACATTAATGCCATACTATACCACATAATACTTCATAGAAGACTGCTCTGGGTACCTCTTAACAGTGGAATCATACAATATTTGTTGTTTTGAGCTAATTTCATAACATGTCTCCCAGGTTCATTATATTGCAATATGTGTCAAAATTTCATTCCTTTTGAAGATTGACTAATATTCCATTGTATACATATATCATTGAATGCATTTTATTGTTAATACATTTGGGCTGTTTCCACCTTTTAGCTATGCGAACATCAATTATTATATAAATATCATTAGAATCCCTGCTTTCAATTCTCTTGTATATACTCAACAACAGAATTGCTGGATGATATGGTAATTTAATATTAATTATTTTACATTCTTACCAGAAAAACACAATTGTTTCATTCATTTTCCATATCTTTGCAGACGTTTGCTTTTGTTTTTTCAATAGTACTCATACATTTTTTTTTATTAAATTCTTCTATTGGTACATTGTAGATATACAACACAATTACATTTCTCACTGGGAATTGTACCTTTACATAATGCATCTTGGTTCTTATTTTTTCCCCATTCCT
>NW_004624744.1:28176725-28189879 GCF_000247695.1 Heterocephalus glaber
GCTCAGAAGCCCCTACCTCTGGGCTGGGAGCAGCAAGACTCAGTACCTTGGTCTGGTGGTCTGGTGTCCTCTGCATCTTTGTAGTGTGGAACCAGGTGGCTACCTGTCTGCAGAGGGGTGATTCAGTGTCTTCCGCTTGACTGGGGACCTCGGTAGGGCGTGGGCAGACCTGCCTGTTTGCAGTGAGCTGATTCGGCATCTTCAGTGCAACTCTGGACCTCGGTAGGGCATGCACAGACCTGCCTGTCTGCTCCAAATAAAATATTATATAGCAAAATTATAATACTCATTGACAATAATATGAAGTACAGCTAGCACACTTAAAATGTATATGGACATATTACAAAAACAGATTCAAATATTCTAATTATATGTGTTGCCTACTGTATATAAAAATTCATCCATTAAATATCATTTCATTGTATTCCATATGTTACATGGGACAAATGTTATACTTTGAAAGCATCAAATAAAACAAATCTGGACTTAGGTAAAGGAGATGTTATTTGAAAATTTCCTGCCATGGGTAGTATTCATTAACAGTAGTATCTATAAGCTTCTTGAAGGTCAAGCAGAAATGGTTTTCCATTCACAGGGAGGACCACAAGTGACTACCAAGAACTGGGTCGGGGGAAGCGGGAAAATGCTTGGCATGATCAGAGAGCTGGCCAGAAGTGTCCTTCTCTGTGGTAAGTCTGCTTTAGGGAAGAGTCATTGTCTTAGTTACTTTCCCATAACTGGAACAAAATATTCACATTTTCAGTTTAAAAGAGTCTCCAGCCAGAAATGGCATGGCAGAGGGCTATAGCTGAGGAAAGCTGCTCATGTCAAAGCAGCCAAGGAGCAGAAAGAGAAGGGAGGAGCAAGGCACAAGAATACACACCCCTAGTAATCCACCTCCTAACAGCACATTCAGCTATTGAACTTATCGATGTGTAAGTACACTGATAAGTATAGCTCCAACATAATCCAATCACCTTCCACACATGAAATCTTTGCGGGATACTTTAGATCCAAAACATGGCCTTCATTAAGGAAGGAATGAAGGTGTTCCATGTTCCGATCTTTGTTTAAATTCCATGGCAAATTAAGGTCCATGGGTCTAAGGAGAGGTGTGAAACCTGAATAAATTGTGGTCAACTAAAGTTGGCTGTTACTCTGTCCATGTTAAGAGAATCGTTCATCTCATCATTTTTGAGGCAAAGAATGAGAATTTACAGGGCCTGTGTCCAGGCTCATCATTATAAACAAGAAGGTAATCTCTCATCAGAATTTTTTTAAATTTTTAATTACAGTAAAGCCCACATAAAATATACCGTCTTGACTATTTTTATGAGTACACTTTAGTAGTGTTATGTACATTCACGTGGTTATACAATCTCTGGAATTTCTTCCATCTTGCAAAAGTGAACTCTGTATTTATTAACAATAACTCCCAATTCTTGACCTACTCAGCTCCTGGTGACTACCATTCTACTTTCTTTCTCGGTGAATTTGACAGCTCTAAGTTCCTCATTTAAGTGAAATCATACAAGTTTATTCTCACTCGTTTCACTTAGCATATCCTCATGTTTGTTGCATGTTGCAGCACATGTTAGAATTTCATTTCTTTTTAAGTCTCCATAAAATGAATAGATCACATTTTATTTATGAACTCATAAATCAATGGGCACTTAGGGTTGCTTCTACCCTTTACTATTATGAATAATGCTGCTATAAACATGAGTCCACAAATAATCTCTTTGAAACCTTGCTTTCGATTCTTTTGGGTTATAGTGGCATTTCTGGGTAATGTGGCAATTGTATTTTTAACTTTTAAAGGAATCTCTACTGTTTTCCACAGTGGCTATACCATTTTGTAGCCCCATTAACAGTGCATAAGTGTTCTGTTAGAGAAAACCAGATTCTGACAGTAGTTAAATAGTAAAAACAGATTATTTTTCACTCAGTTTTGCAATAAGGAAAGAGACCCCTGTAGAGAACTGTACTCTTGCTCCATAGAGTTTGGACAAGTGGGGATTTATAGCCAAAGAGCACTGTGGGAATCAGAGCTGTGTAGACATCAATCGATGGGAAATTGCTAAGAAAAACATCAGGGCTAAGGAGGATTCTGGTTAAATCAACCTGACAAGATTCTTCCTGAAGGCAGGTCAATGTATTCACATGTCACTTGTGAGAGGGTGCTCAATGAAGAATTTGATCAGATATTGAGGTACAGGAATTCTTGCTAAATTGTTAGCAGAAATCTTGCTAAAATTGGATAACACAAAGATGCATGCAGGAACTCAAAGGTCAAGGCCAGTTGGGGAAGAGGACTGGGGAGGACCTGACTTAAGCCTAGTCAAGGAAAAAGCCTTTATTATCAATTCCCCTTTTCAATATACTTACTAACACGTGCTACTTTCTAGTTTCTTGATAACAGCCATCTTAATACATATAAGGTTTTACCTTATTTTGGTTTTGATTTGCATTTTCCTAATAATTATGTTGAATATGTGTTTGTTGGCTATTTGTAGATCTTCTTTGGAGACATGCCTACTCATATTCTTTGGCATTTTTCATTTGGGTTGTTTGTTAAGTCGTAGAGGTTCTTCATGTATTTTGGATATCAACATCTTATCACACATTATTTGCAAACACTTTATTTTATTCCACAGATGGCCTTTCACTCTGTTCATTGTGTCCTCTGGTCAGCAGAAGTTAATATTGATGTTTCCAGTTTATCTACTTTTACTTTTGCTGCCTTTGATTTTATGTCATAAAGAATAGGAATGTTTGTTAATTGTGTTACTAGAACAAAGGCCTCAAGTTCAAGAATAATGTTCATTCTTGGACGGGGCCTTGAGCACAGAAGTTCCCTGGGCCCCACACTGTCCTGCATCCCTCTCGTGCCCACCTGCCTCTGCCACAGTTACAGCCTCCGCTCTGTAGCCTTCGTCACCCAGAAATGCATGTGTTCCAGGTCCTCCTGGGCCTCAGTGAAGACATTATCAAGCATATGACAGTCACTGGTGGTGGCTGATGGGCGCCTGCATAGTGCAGGTTGCTGCAGGGACTGGCCCCGCAGTGGTACTGGTAGACCAAGTTCACAGCACCAAATAGTTGTGGAGGCCACTGTGAAGAGCCTGAAGGTGAAGAACAGCACGAGGGAGCCTGCAGCCGGGAGCATGCAGACACAGGTCAGGGCCTCCACATGGCTTAGTGAGCATGGCCTTGCAGTCCCTCTGAAGCCATGGTCTCCAGGTCCAGTACTAGCTGATCCTAGCACCAAGAACCTGTCCTTTCTAGCCTGCATTTCCGCGTGTCTCCTAAAAAGTTTCGGTACCCTCAGCGCCTGTTTCATTTGAACTTCACACCTTTGTAAGCACTGCTTGGCCGCTGCACTTGGGAGGGGACGCTCTTCCTCCCAGAGAGAGTGCCCTCTTGGCACCGTCCGAGGTCCACAGGCGTCTGAGGACATCTGGGCTTAGGGACACCTGCTGCAGCTGAGAGCATGGCAGCAGCATTCCCGAGCCTTGGCGTCATGCAGCTGGGAGCCGTGGCCTCCCCTCAGCCACAAGAAGCCCTGCTCTCCTCCCCACCGTCCCCAGGCGCAGGAAGCATCCAGACCCACTGGGCCTACTTGTGGTCGTTGGTCTTCCTCCTGTCCTGTTAGGGAGAAATCAGAGCTGCATGCTGCCTATCGTTGATTCTGATTGAAGGGAAATAAACACCTGTGATTTAAAATGCAAAAAAAATGATATTCATTCTTAACTGTTATCATCAATTACAAGGGGAAAGTAGCAAGAGATTCCGCAACACTTTACTATAAACTTAATGTTCCAAGGTCAGGGTAACATGGTCCTTTGCAATCTAAAGAAAAGAATTAGAAGGGTAAGGTTGACAGTTCTCCCTTTCTTTAGAACAAGCCTCTAATGGAATTCAGGCTGATAATGGTATGTTAGTGGAAGGAAGGAGATGAGCAACTGCTAATGTGTCTTCTACCTGCTGGCTTCTTCTGAGAGGAAGCAGCCTTTTTTTCTCAATTCTCTACTCTCTGTGGGCCAGTCTTAGTTGTTCCTTCTTCAGAAACCCTCTCTTCTCCAGGGAGTCTTTGACCTGCTCTGCACTCCCTGTGTCCCACCCCAGGCCGACAACTTTTATCTTTCCGAGGCTTTCTGTCATTCTTTTCCACATACCCTGTTCTCCCCACTGGAGGGAGCTCTAGTGTACCTTCTACCTTTTCAGTAAAGTGCTGGATGAATGAACCAAATCTACCCCAAGCAGTGGTCTAGGATCAAGGGAGAGAGTTTTCCATTCTGAAGAATGATCTCTCCTCGATTTTCACAAGTCCTTTCTACTGCTTGCTGAAAGTGTATCTTCTTTATCTACTTTGGTTATCTTTACCCAAAGCTTCCTTTTATTCTTTAAGTTGAATCTACACCCCTAGGGAAGCAATGTCAATGCCCAGAAAGAAGATAACGAGGGGTGTGTAAGACTGAGTGAGCCAAAGACAGCAGGAAAACAAGCACAAGCAAATATTCCACTACAAACTCAATGAGAAGTGAGGAAACATATGGTCAAGACCCAGGAAAGTAGTCAGGAGTCTAAGAAAGCACATGTCTTTATTCATCCTCTAATGCTATAATAAAATACCCTAAAATAAGTAAATTATAAAAAATAAAAATTTATTTAGTTCATCATTCTGGAGGCCAAACAGAACAAGAGCATGGTACCAGCATCTACTTGGTATCTGATGAGGGCCTTTGGTTGCATCATAACATGGTGGAAGGCAATACATGGTGAGACAGAGCAAGCATATAAACTCAAGTCTCTCTTCTTAGAAAAGAGCTAATGCCATCATGGGGCCCCTGCTCATATGAACTCATCTAATACTACTTACTTCCCAAAGGCCCCAACTCTAAATACTATTAACATGTGACACTGGGAGTTAAGATTTCAACATATTAACTGTTAGGAGACATAGGCCAATCAAGATACAGGTTGGGAAGGCTCAGCAACAAATCAGGAAATCAGTTGGGCAAGGAAAGCAGAGCCTGAAAACAATAAGTATTAACAGAGGAAAGATCTAGGCAGAAAGCCAGAAAGTCTCAGAGAGCAAAGGAAAGTAGATGATCTAGGATATTGTCCTACAAGAAGGAATAAGATGCATAAACCAAAGGAAAGTTTCTCGTTGCATGATGGTCCCTTTGTACTAGAAGCAAACACTCAAGAGGATCTGGCAGTGTATCTATCAAAAGTGCACCAAAGAAATGCCTAAATCCTTTCCCTTAATTTTTTATGTAATATCTTTCAAAGTATGTAATGTTTTATCTAAGAAGTTTAGTATTACATTAGTATGGATTTTTTTTAAGTTAAGAAGTACTGACAATACTATGAATAGTGAACAATTTCTCCATCTACAATTTTCTGTCTCCTATAGATTTAATCACTGTTACTAGATTCTTTTGCATATTTGCAGAAAAAAAAGAAAGTTGAGTGTACATATCAGTTTTATATAAATGATAAATATTTATTATTTTGCCTATTATTTTTCTCATTTATATTTTCTTATTATCAGAACACTTTAATCTGTCTCATTCTTTTAACAACTTTACAGTATTTTATGTGTCTCCCATATTTGTCTAGCCAACCATCTATCAAAATTTTCACTGTATCCCTTCTTTTGTTATTATGAAACTATTCCTAACTTAAGACATAAATTCTAAGGAGTACATAAAAATATGTCTATACATTAAATTCTTACAAATGGAATTCTCTCAATCTCAAGGGAAAGAGATCTAAGAATGGAGGGAGGGGGAGAGGAGATGGGAAGGGGAAATGAAAAAGACTAAGCTGCCATATATATCTACTACCTCCCCATTATGTATCACAAACATGTTAAAATACATAAATAAATATAAATAAAATTTGGTTAGTACTAAATTGCCCTTGAAAAGCCTCATTTATTTATAGTACCACTAAGAATGTATAAAATGAATATCATTCCATTCTTTGTCAATAGTGTACAAGATTTTTGATCTTTACAGATCTGATGTACAAGATATTTCCCAAATTTATCTTGAATGAAACAAAGCCAATATATTTATGTTACCCATAGTACTCTCTATGAACTGTTTTCTGCCTATTTTAAAATTAGGTTGCAGGAATTATTTATATACAAGGAAATATACACTTAAAAGTACTGTGTCTTAGGTACTACAAATATATTTCCTATTTCTATTTGCCTTACAGTTATTTGTTCCATAAACTTATTTTTAATTTTACTTCATTGTTATCTTATTCTTACATTAATAGCTTTTCAGTTTTTTCTTGTTTAAAAAGAAAAATCATTCTTGTTCCATTAATATAAAAATACATTCTTCCATTTTCATCTAGTATTTTTACAAAATTATTTTAGAGGATTCAGGGTAAAGAATAGGTTTAATTTTAACATTAAAATTGTCAATTACTGCAATGAATATAATCATTATGTACTGCAAACAAGTCTTAAAATAAAAATAAATAATATAAAATTGTTAATAAATCCTAATTCATTTTAATAAAAATGACTTAAAAAATCTAAGTGTTCCCCCATCAATGGCAACCAATTTAAATTCTAATTGCATCAGATTCTAAATAATCTTGGATATCTATTTTAGATTGTGGCATGGGTCTGTTAGTTACACCAGAACAAAAAGTATAGTATTTGGTTTTATAAATGACAGATTGAGCATAATTGAATAACCTGTTATTTGCCATTTTAAAATCCTATTTTTCTAAAGGGAAGAAAAACACAAATAGGCAGAGCACAGAAAATGTTAGAGCAATGAAACTATTCTGTATGATACTAAAATGGTAGATGCATGTTATTATGCATTTTTTCAAACCTATACAATGTACAACATTAAAAGTCAATTTTAATGTAAATTACAGATTCCAGGTGATAGTGATGTGCTCATCTTCTGTTAAAGCAATAGTGAAAGAGGCTATGTGTGTGGGGGGTCAGAGCATCAGAGGTCTTTACATACTTTTCCCTCTATTTTCCTGTGCAATTGAATTTGTTCTGAAAAGGAGAATCTGTTTTTTAAAAGTAGTAAAAGATTGGATATTCTACTTTAATGTCTTTACAGTTGGTTTTAAGAAAAGATTGATTCAAAAGAAACTAAGTAATGAAAATAAGTAAGCATAAAAAATTACATTTTATTTTTTATTAATTTTTATTGGATTTTAGACCTAGGTTGACTAGCTTCAAAAATAATCTAAAGGTTTTTAAAAATTCATTTTATTGTTACATTTTAGTTGTACATAATGATAATATTCATCATAGGAAATTTGTACCTGTGGGTGATATATATTCTTCTTTTTTTCCCATTCCCCTCCCCTCCCTTCAAAACCTCTTTCCTTCCTTATTTACAAAAGCTTTGTTCCCATTTTTTCTTCTATTCTCTCTCTTTTTTCTTTTCCTTTCCTTCTTTTCCCCTCTCCTGCTTGTTCCCCTTCCAGTTTGAACATTTTCTTCCCATTTCCCAATGTCTATTATACATTTTGGTCCTTATTTACACTTTCAGTTTCTCATAACAGAGAAACGATGAGATATGTAAACGTGTGTCAAATTTATTTCACTTAAGGGTATAGTCTCAATGTGCACTGGAAGAAAGATAGCCTCTTTAATAAACAGTGCTAGGAAAACTGGCTTTCCACATGTTGAAAATAAAACCTAGACCCATATCCCTCATCATGCACTATATGAATCAAAGATCTAAGTATTAAAACAGAAACTTTAAAACTAGTTGAAAATAGAATAGGTAGAACTCTTGAAGATATAAGTGCAGGCAGACTTTATAAAAAAAAAACCCTGATTATACAGGAAATAATACAAAGAACCAACAAATGAGATCTCATCTTATTAAAGAGCTTTTGGGCAGCAAAAGAAACCACCAACAGAGTGAAGAGGCAACCCACAGAGTGGAAAAAATCTTTTGCCAGCTGTTCCTCAAAGGGATAACATTGAGAACATATAAAGAATTCAAAAAATCAGACCTTCCAAATTTAATCCAAAGTTAATGAGGCTTATTTTTGTGGTTTTATTACTTATAAGTTATAAGGAAAATTTACATCTTTTCTACAGTGAATCTTCTTATTCAATACCATTACACCTTTCCATTTATTTAAGTTTTCATTTGTATATCCTCAGTATTTGTGTTCAACTTTTATAGGTTCTCCACAGTTCCTGTTAAATTATGAACAAGTATTTTCTTTTTGTGCATAATATTATAAGTGGAATATTTTATTTCTATTATTTCTTTTGTGATGTGGTTCTAGAAACCTTGTTTTTTTAATGTTATAGGGTTAGATTCACCACATTAATAACTTCCCTCATTGTTTCTAATTGAATTTTGATTATTAACTCACGCTGTCAAAAACTATAATAACATTATCTGTAAATGATTATATTTCCTCTTCATTTTCAATTTTTGTACCTCAGATTCTTTTACCTTTTCAAACTGTTGGCTGGTACTGCACAAAAAATTCTTAACAGCAGCCAGGCATGGTTGCTTATGCCTGCAATCCCAGCATTCAGGAGGCTGCAGTAGGAGGCCTTGAACACTCCGAGTTCAGGCCCAGCCTGAACTACATAGTGAGCTCAAGGCCAGCCTGAACTGCATGATGAGATCCTGTCTCAAAACAACAATAAAAAAGCAGTAATAGTGATCATTTGTCTTTTAATATGTTGTTGAATTCAGTTTGCTAATATTTTACATCAAATTTTTACTTCTATATTATAAGAAAAATAGGTTGATTTACCTTTTTTCTCTATTTCTGGCAGGCTTTGGGGGGGTGAGTCAAAATAAATTACCTTTTATGGTAACTTTTAATGAACTAGTCTTATTTTAATGGAATTGATATAGTCATTATTTTTTTATTGTGAAATTAGTACTATTTGCTTCTGAAGTATTTCTCACCAAAGCATATAATGTGATGCAGGAATACAATGCTTTATTTTCCTCATATGCGTAACTGATTATCTCACACTACTTATAATGGCAATGGCCCATCATTCCCTCTTTTGCCTTGGTCATATGTCCAGGAGATAGATAGATAGATAGATAGATAGATAGATAAGTATAGTGATATATAGAGATATATTTAGTTAGTTAGCTTTGGTTGGTTAGTTAGAAGTTTGGGCCAGTTCTTCCAATTCAACACTGAACAGAACTGATGGTAGTGGGATTCCTTGCCTTCTTCCTGATATTTTTCAAAAGAGAATATTTTTAATATTATACTACCAGATTGATATTTGCCAACAGAAAACAAACTGTCAAAAGAACTGAATAAGTATTTTACTGAATATATGGCATACGAATAGCAAATATGCACATGAAAACAATCAACATCACAAGTCATCCAGAAAATTCAAATTAATAAAAATAATGTACCCACTACAATGACAAAATTCATCTTATAAATTTGTTAGATGACTGGGTAGAGCACTTAGCTCCTGTTGTTATTTTTGTTTTTCTGGAAAGGTTAGAGTTTCAATGAAAAGAAGAAGGATCTAATAAATATTTCTGCTGAGCTGCAGTGTGTCCATAAAAGATAAAGAAGCAGCAATGTGAGGAGGGATTGGAGTCAGGTAATCTCAGGAGCACATAAGCTGGAGAAAATGACTAGAAACACTCCAAGGGAGAAAAGGAAAGCCTGAATCGCAGCAGTGAGAAGGAGTATATTAAAAACTCATGCCTAAAAGAAAACCTATAAGGTTTGATGTATGATTTTTTTGTGGGGTATCGGGATTCTAGAATGATGAGAACACTATTTAAAACATCAGATACTAAAATATACATTTTAAAAAAGGAAAATTGCATAAATCATGTAGTTATTACATTTGAGGAAACTATTAATGAGGTTCAATTCCAATCATCAGAAAATCATTAAACTATAATAAAGATTTTTGTCTTGTTTATCAGATCATAAATATCATTTTTACCAACTTTTTCATTTGTAACATATATTACATATGGTATGGACATTGTACCCTTACAATACAAAATTAACATGTTGTTCAGAATAAATTACATACAGAAAAAGAAATTATAGAAAACAATTTTCAATTCAAACAGAACTATCAGCTATGTGCAGATACACTAAAAGTGTAATAGAAATTAAATACATTTTGAGTAGGAGGACTGGATTTATTTGATATTTTTAACATATCTAAAGAAATTAAAAAATATAACTCATCTCTTCTTAAATTTAGCATAAAAGACTAAGCATATGTTTTCATGGCAGATAGCAAGAAATCATTTTTTCTTTAGCTTGGTCTTTACTTGTGCTTCAAAATGTTTGTTTCTGCCACATTGAGGAGCACCTTCTAAACTGAAGTAAATCCCCCTTACTCATTGGTTTTTGCTTTTCCTTAATATCTTCTTTGGCTCCATGTAAGCAAATATAACAGTGAGGGAAATGTTAGAGTTAGTATAATTCGGTACATTTTAGGAATGTTTGCTTTCACAGTCCGATTTGAAATACCTTTGCCCTGATTTATATTCGAGGGGAGAAGCATATTGAATTACAACTAGGGTTGCTTATCAAACTGAATCAGATAAGTTTACTTGAACTATAGCTGCCCCAACACCATTTTTCAGGGATCACAAGCCAACTGTCCTCCCCAGGTAGCTTGCATTTTTATGACTAGATAGCACCTGAATCCTTAGGACCACTGAGCCTGTTACTATGGTTCCGGGGTGCTGTGGACTCCTTCTTAAGATTCTCTCTAGGTTCTTACTGCTATGAACAAAGAATTGGACAGGAAACAAGGTAGCAAGCATTTACATTTCTTAAAGATAGGAAAAGAAATATACTCTGTAGAGTGAGTTGCAGGTCAAATAAAAGTAGGAAAAGAAGTACACTCTGCAGCGTGCAGAGTGGGCCACTGAACCTTCTTACAGTGGTCAACAGGTTAATGGCATCTGTCTTTTGTATCCTCCACTTCTCAGACTGATGTCAGGTCTAGGCTGTTATTGAAATCTTGCTTGATCTTGGGCCAGAAGAATTGAAGATAGCATTCTCTGATTGGTACCAGGTGCAGGGCTTGGAAGCTGTTCTGTGCATGTCCTGGATCTCCACATAATTGACAGGTCACACCCATTTGCCCAGCTTCTTTGCCATGCCCTAATCTCCTGCCTCAAGCCTTTTTCATGAGGTTTAAGTAAGAATCATGGAACATAAAAAATCCTGGATCAGTATTCTAGAAGCCACACAAACTTCCATCTTCCTGGAGGGAGTCAATCAGAGAATCAAATACTCAGGAAAATAATGTATAAATGAGGATGTCTCTATCAAGGCTAGAAGTCAGCTATTGCAGGGAATGGTGAATCACATATGAATGCTTTTGTGTCTCCCATTGATCTATATCTTACTATTTGATGCATAATTAATGTTGAAGTCAAAGTTGTCATGGTCTCATACTTCCTGCTTTGTAGCTACTGGCTTTCCCAGTGATAATTCAAATCACTACACCAGTTTTATGTAATAGTAGTGCCTAACTTGGAGAATAGGGGAGATTTTTGTGTCTCACAGAAATATAACCCATAGGCATAAGAGCTAAGTTTGTCACAGAAAGACCTTAATTTAAGCAGATTTTTGACCTTGGGTCTGATATTTATCCTTGCTGATTTTAACTTTATTCTCATAAAATGAGAATTATTCTACTACCTCATTGCATACAGAACTTTTTTGTAGAAAATAAACAAGTTAAAACTTGTGAACTCCTTTAAAAAATAGGGAAGTATTTGTAAAAGCAAGAAATGCCATGTAAAGCACAGCTCTAACACTGATGTTACTTTTGGACCCATGATCAGACTGAGGTAGAAGAAATGAAAACCAGGCAGAAAGGAAACAAGGTCAATCATAATTTTAAAAATGAATACTATAGCATCAGGACACAAGCCAGTTTATTTACTTACTGTTTGTCTCCCAGAAAACAGTAAGCTTGGACAATTCCTTTTCATCTACAAATAGGTTTGGACATTCCCTTTTTACTTGCAAATGGTCTTCCTTCACCTGTGAATAGACAACGTTTCACCTATAAATTAGGATTTCCTCTCTAAAGGGATCATTAGATGGGTCACCCTTTCCCACCTACTAGGCCAAGATTAGGGCTTTTGATTTTCAAATTTGACAGATTTTCACCACCAAAAATGCATGAATATTCCCAATTCCAATGAGTAATGCACCTCATTTCTCTGAGGGACTGTACTCCACTCTTGAGTACATCCTAGAATCTCTGTTTAATAAATCTTTCTTGTTACTCTTAGTAGTGCATCCTAAAAAATCTTTTTTCATGATAGTAGTCAGCAAGCCTGCAAACTTACTCTACACAAGGGTGAGCTAAATTCCTCACTGCAGCTTTGGGAACCTCTTAGACCAAACCCACTGAGAAGATTTTACACAAGCAACTAGAGCTCTTTGCTCTTGACATTTGCTTTAAGTGGATCCCTTAACTTTCAAAGGAGAACCATCAAGAGTGGGTTAATTTTATTATATGAGGTTTATTTTCTAAATTTCAAATGTCAAATCATATGATATTGGAATAACTTCACAAATACCCAACCTATATGTGTATTCTATAGACATTTGGTCAAATGTGGGTTCAATTCAAAAATCCAAATGATTCTACATGATCGTATTAGAAGGAAAAGTCGTTATTGAGAAAAATCAATGTAGACTCTGTTTATTTATTTATTTATATATTTATTGGTATGTTTTAGGTATAAAATACATTTACATTTATCATTCAGTGTTTGTACCAGAACATGATGTACCATAGTTCTTATTTTTTCTCCCATTACCTATGCACCCTTGACCCCCTCCACCCTTCCCTATTTACACAGACTTTGATTCCATTTTTTTTCTTTCTCACAATTTTTCTTTTCCCTTCTTCTCTTTCCCCTTCCCCTCCTGCCATCCCCAAACCCTTGGACCTTTTCCTATTTCAAATTATCAATTATTCATTTTAATCATTTTCATCCTTGTTTACACTTTTAATTTCTCACACTAGAGAAACTATTAGGCATTTACACGTGTGTCCTGTTTATTTCACTTAAGAGTATGGCCTCAATATGCATCCATTTAGCTATAAATGTCTCTAATTTCTCATTCTTTATGGCTGA
>NW_004624744.1:28206282-28233443 GCF_000247695.1 Heterocephalus glaber
TAAAAAAAAAATACAAAGGGACAAAGGGAAAAAAAGGAATATTGAAGGAAAAATGGAAACAAAGCTTTTGTAAATAAGAGGAAGAGGGGTCAAAGGGAGGGGAGGGGAATGGGGAAAAAAGAAGCAATATCACATTCCGGTAAAAATTTCCTAACATGAATGTTATCATTATGAGACCCTAAAATGCACCAATAAATGTTTTGCATCAAAAAAATAACACAACAACAAAAAACACAAAATTATAAGGGCCGGGGATTTAGCTCAGTGGTGCCACCACCTGCCTCACAAGCACAAGGTCCTGAGTTTGATCCCCGGTACAAAAAAAACCCAATAAAACAAAATTATAACACAATTGTCCGACGTGTGTAGAAAAATCTAGGGAATAACTAATTTAGTGCAAATTACAATGACAATGCGATACTTACTTGTTGGAATTGGTAGAGATTTTAAAAATCACCAAAGATGCACTTTTGTTGAGTGTTTTCTTTTATATATGCTTTCCCAAGGGCTTTTTAACAAGTAACTATCAAAAGGCTTTTTTTTTTTACAAAAATATTTTCTAATCAATGTTATTTCCAGAAATGTATGGTAAGGAAGTATTTGGGCAAATTCACAAAGGATGCTCATGGAAGCAAATGTTATGGAAGCAAAAATTGGAAACAAACTCAATGTCTATTAATAAAGAGTTGGCTAAATAAAAGTACATCCACACAATGAAATATTAATCCATTAAAAATTATGTAAATATATTGATTATCATGAAATTTGCCACACTTGTAAACAAAAAAGTAACAAGAATATTTTTGTGAAAAATATTTAGAGAAGTATACACGAAAAGTATTTTACTGAATCATCTTAAAAAAAAAAACTACAAAGAGGTGGATAGAAAGGAATGGGAAAAAATTAAGTCCAAAATCAGCAGGACAAACATTAATTCCTGTAGTTCCATGTCTGCCATTTGAGGCAATTTGTGGAACTTGTGAACTTCAAAGGGCTTGGGTGGCTTTGCCCCAATTGCAATGTAGATATTGCAGCTCCCATGGCTTCTCTCTTGGACCAGTTTTGCTCCTTTCTTGCAGTTTTCCTCAGATCATCCATATTCCTGGCTTCTGCAAACTTCTGGGATTGCCACTGCATCTTCAGCTTCACACTCACAGCTTCACGCACTGCCCTCTCTGGGACACACTGCCTGGTCTCCCAAGCCTCTTCTGAAATCTGGATAGAAGCTTTCTTGATCCCACAACTCTTGCATTCTGCATGCACCTAAAACCAGTACCTTGTGGATTATGCCAAGGTCTGCTGCCAGCTGAAGCAGTAGCCAGGCCTCCTTTCTCTTAGCTGTAGAGATCGAGTGCCTATGATCCAAATCTTGAGGAACAATTTCCCTTGGCCACTGCCATTCTGGAATGTGATGTTGGGGGCTATCTTCTCAAAGAAAAGTCTTTCACTTTTGAAATTTTGAGACTGCAAAGGCTGGAGTACTACTGTTTCATGTGATATCTTCAGGCTATCTTTTCTATTCTCCTGTTGCTTTTCTGCAATCATGATCTCCTCTGCTCTATCTTTGCAGTGCACAGCTATATTGGTGTTTCCATTGTGGCCAAACTCACAACATTTTGAATCATTCTGCTATGGTCTTTGCTCAACATAGATCTGGCTGAAAGACCCTAACAGTAGCCACACCACTGCCTCAAAATTAGATTGCCTTGAAATTTCTTCTGCATGATTAGTTAGTCTGCTGCCCTATATCTTAGTCTCAGGCAAAGTCTCTGAACATGAGCAAAATGAGGGCAAACTTTCTACCAAGGTATAACATGCATTGTCTGGAGTCCAACAGCCAATCCAGTCCTTCTTCCCAGCTGAAACCTCCTGAACCCAGTCTTTACTGGCAGCATTTCTATCAACTTTCTGTCCTTCTGAACTCTGACTGTAGTCTCTCATTAAGTATAGCCCAAGGCATTCCAGGGCTACTTTTTCAGCTGGCTTCTTCTAACTTTTCCAAACTCTTTCTACAAACCAGTTCCAAAGGCTCTTGAGCCACATGGTCAGGTATAGTCACAGCAACAACTCCACTTCTCTGGTACCAAATGCTTTCTTAGTTTTCTCTTGAGTTGTTCTGACATGTGTCTAGATGTCCCCACAAAGCTTCATGCAGTCATAGGTGGAGTTTTTCAGCTGGGATTTTTGATGCTGGGATTAAGGGTATGTGATTACTAAACTAGTCCACTGATTGGTTTGGCACCAGACCTAACCCAGATAGCCTAGATAGAATATAAAAGGGGGAGAAAGAGACTTTTCTTGTCACTTGTGGCTTGTGGATTGCTTGTTTTGTTACCTTCTACCTGCCATGAACTGTTTTTTCTCTGCAATGACCCTCTACCATGCCACCCTACCTTGGAGCCAGGCAACAATGTGCTGAAACCTCTACAAACTGTAAACCAAATAATTCTTTTGTCCTTTAACTTTGAGTGTTGGGTATTTTGTCTCAGCAATGAGAAAAGTAACTAAGACACCCTTCATGGTCATTTTGACTCTAGGGAAGAACCAGAACTTGCATGGTACCAGAGTTGGTAAATAAATTGGATGAGGACACACTGTAATATTTTTATGCAGCTGCTTTTGTCTTAGATGGCATTTGGTAGCAGCATTCATCATATTTTTGATAATTCCTCCTGAAGACCCTCACAAAAGATGGCTTCCAGAACTGCTTTAGAAAGTGGAAAGAATGATGGAATAAATATGTTCAAAGAATGGGGGAGTATTTTGAGAGAATTAAACTCAATGCATATTTGTAATAAATTTTTTAATTTAAATATTCACTATATATTTTGATCAGCCTTTTTATTTTCTCTGGAATTAACTCTAATAGTATAATTGGATAATGCTTGGTATTAACAGGGATTGGTTCCAGGACCTCTTATGATACCAAAATCCATGGTTGCTCAAATTTCTTATATAAAATTATGTAGTATTTCCATAGAACAGTGGTGATGAAACTTTTAGTGACCAATTGCCCAAAGTGCAACAACAAACCCACTTATTTATCTCAAATAGCCAATACTGCAAATAAACCTGAATACTGAGATTTTTATTTGGAAAAACAACTATTATCCAATGTTTGGCTGCTGTGGGACTTGGCTCACACGCCAACAGAGAGGGCTCTGCGTGCCTACTCTGGCACATGTGCCATAGGTTTGCCACCATTGCTATAGAACCTATGTACATCCTCCAGTAAAATTTAAATATTCTCTAGATTATGCACAGCACCTAATTAAATGTAAATGTTATGTAAACAGCTGTTACACTGGTTATTTATGGAATAAAGACAAAAAATATCCGTACATATTCAATACAGACACAGTCTTTTTCAGTTTTGATTAGCAGTTAGTTGAATCTATGGATATGGAACCCTGCACTTGTGCAAATATGTATTGCCCAACAAGTCAAAGCTAACTTAATTTCACCTAATTGCCTAGAAATTTAGCCCAATAGCCAATTCATGACAGATTCTTGAACAATATTGCTGAGTCAGGTAACTAAAGGAACAGGCAGTCTCCCTTTGTAGGAAGTTATTTCTTTTCACGTTCAGAAATAAATTGGAGCCAAAATGTATATTTGGTCTGGTGACAATGGTAGATACATAAAATGTTCACAATATATAAATAAACAACCCATTTCTTTCTTCTAATTGCAATCACTCTGGTCCAAGCATGTGCCTGCTGTCTTTATGCAGCTCCAATAGCCTTCTCCCTGGTATCCTTGGCAGAGTCTCAGGACTCTCACGTTCCTGCTATAGATAATTATTTTGTGAATACTTGTTGAGTCCTTAATAAATGAGAAGGAGCTTAGAAAAACAAAGACCCACAAATACACAG
Organism: Heterocephalus glaber; assembly: GCF_000247695.1. The sequence goes on from NW_004624744.1 coordinate 28,210,158, forward strand.
CCCTTGTTTTCTTCTGGTCATGGACTAAAGAGGAAGAAGGAATGGATCCACATAATTTTGAACTGGACTTTAAAAAGAGAAAAAAATGGAAGGGGAGTTCCAGGGAAAGGATATAAAGGAACCAAAATTTTAAGGCAGGAAAGATAGACCATGTTTGTAGAGTCTAGTAACAGAGACTAACCAGCTTACCAATGATAGAGAAATCTCGCCCCCACCCTAAGGACAGTGAGCCATGTCACAGCTTCAGCATGCCGAGTGGAAATCACAAGAAAAGTACCCAGAGCACCTGCTCATAGCTGAGTCATGGTTAACAAAATATTCACACCATTTTACACAATCTGTAATCTTGACTATTTAATACAATACATCTGGGATAAGGGGTCTGTCCTTTTGAGGATCTGTGAAAGCTCAACCTGAGACACTTACAAGAATTCATTTCCTTGGGGGTGGAGGGAATTAGCAACTGTGAATAGGCCCCTAATTTGGCCATGATTGTGGTTCTCTTCAGTCTTCTTACACCATTTTCTGTTAAACACATTCCATTTTGTAGAGATTTATGGAATTGTGTTAATATGATATTATGATAAAGACCAAATTGTCCAGACTGTTAGATTGTATTTCTTTTGGCTTTTAACAAATAAAACTAAGCACTATTGCTATTTTGCTTAGCAATTTAGCCACTTACTTAATGGTTAACAGCCAAGATGGCTAATTTGTTTATGAGCCTCTTGCTCCTTAATAAAATGTGAGTGTCTCCAGATCTGGAGCTCTGCCTCTCCATCTCTTTATCTCAACAGAACAGTGCAAGACCAGAAGCACAGATAGGGCACAACATGCTTTAAATATAACTAGATGTGAAGAACATATTGGGAGTGTCAAGGTAGGATGTCGAACTCCACCAGGAATCAGATCACAAAGGACCCCATGGGGTCTGCTGAGGCATTTCTGGACCCAAGGAAAGTGATCAACTATTCCTTACATATACTACTTTATGTTTCAATAATGCTTTAAAGGAGGTATGAATGTTAATCTCTTGGTACAGATGAAGAAGTAGAGCTTCATAGACATCAAATAATTGAGTTGGTCATGGTGTCACAGGCCTATAATTCCAACACTTGTCAAGGCTGAGAAAGGAGGATTGCAAGTTTGACCCTAGCCTGGGCAACTAGGAATGTTTTGAGATCTTGCCTCAAAATAAAAAGGGCTGGGGGATATAGCTCATTACAAAGTCCCTAGGTTCACATCTCACTACTGCAAAAAAAAAGGAAGGAAGGAAGGAAAGAAGGAAGGAAAAGGGAAGGAGGGAAGGAAACTAAGTAACTTGCCATAGGCCTCCTGTAGAGTAAATGGAATGGAGGTCTGTGAGACACAAAATTCGTGCCCTTCACCATGACTTTATATTTTAGTTTCAAAGATTTGCATTTACATCATGATGGCAAGCAAGATTAACTTTCACCACATGTTGACAGCCATGTCATCTATGTTGATCATATCAAGAATCGAAATTAATGTTTCCAGTTACAAATCAGTAAGTCTTAGTTGCACACTTGTTTCCAATAGGAGTCTAATATCAAGCTCATTAGACAGACTCTAAATGGTCCTATGTACAAATTGGTCCTAAGGCAAAAGAGGAAGCCTAATTTATTCCTGCCTCCTTATACATTTACCATTGAAATTGGCCCCTCTGACATACCCCATAGGTTGGCTGCATTACATATCTGAATAGATTCCTAGCATCTTCTGTGATGGGAATAAAATACTAAAATATAAGCTTCCAATGCCATTGCATTTTACTACTTTCCAAAGAAGAGTCTACATATGTGCTGCTGTACCAACATGTGTAATAGGTTGGGAGAAGGAAGAAAATGGACAGGAATTTGATTTACTAAATATAAAAGGCATAATGAGAGAGGAAAAGACACCAGAGAAGGATGAATTTACAAGGAATGAACAGGCTTTTAAAAGAAAGGGAAAAGAGAGATCTTGGGAAAAGAATTGACACACGGAGTAAGATTTTAGTAGCGAGAACATCTAGAGGATATTTAAAAAGCATTAGTATCATGCTGAAAAGTATAACCCTTTTCACAGTGTTAAGGATAAATGTGTCATATTGTTCAATATCTTGGGAGTAGAATGTGTCTTGTGTGAGTCATCACAGCAAGATGGGAATCAAGACAGATGCCAGAGTCACTTTTCCCATGGGTTTCATTTATATCTGGCAGGGACCTTGAAAGTTTATCTCTTATGTTTTACATATAAGGAAGCAAGTACAAGAAGGTCAAAAAAACAAGTTCAAATCATACATATGGTCTGCTCTAGTTCTTAAAACTGAATATATGTGCAACCTTGCTGCAAAAAGAGAGATAACTCCCAAAACAATATGCCAGGTGCAATATGAAAGCTAAGTAAATTTTCATTTCATCATGGTGAATTAAATATATTCCACAATTTCTATCTCTCTTAAAACCTTAAAATGGTAGAAAATCTTTCTTAAAATTTAAACATAGAAATACCTTATATTTGTATTTACATATAAAGTAATTATCTAAACCCAAAATTTTAAAGTATACTCAGTTATACATTTAAAATATCATAAATTAAATGTGAGTATTTGAAATAATAATGGGAGTTCATAATGATGAAAAAACTGAAGAGAAACTCCTCAGCAAAAGAAAGAAGACAGAAACTTGTAAAGTCACAACCACATAGGAAACCTGCCACCCAGAACACATACAAAGAATAAATAAATAATATTGTAAAAGGACAAAGTGATCCTAATTCTACCCTCAGAAACAGAAAGACTACCTGACGGAGAATTAACTGGATTACTTTCTTTCTTTTTTTCTTTAGCAGAACTGTGCAGTCCAACTAGCCAAGCGCTTCCTGTACACTAGCCAAGTACTCTACCGCTGAGCTGCATCTCTAGGCCTGGTTGGGTTACTCCTGAGAAAGCAATTAAATGAGCCAACTTCAGGAAAGGCAACAGCAACAGGCATTACTCCCTGCAATCAGAACAGTGAATACTCCAGCATGGGTTCAAGGGAAAAGGCAGATAGTGGGTAGCCTGAAAGGAACAGAGGAAACAAATGGCTCAAAGATCCTCTCAAGAATGGAGCCATTACCAATGCCTCCCACCAGGCTGTAGGAGAGTGCAAAGGATCTTCCCCGGGCTACCAAGAAAGCTGTAGAAGAGAGGCAGTAGAAACAGAGTGGAGAATGCCCAGGAATAAGGTACCAACAAAGGAGGTCAGCATGAGAGGTGAAATGAAGTGAAGTGGAAAATACATAAAGAGGGAATAAGAAAAGGAAAAAGTAGATGAAATGAGAAGTATGGTTTACTAAAAAAAAGAATGTTAACAGAGCCTCTATTTTTGTTGGATGTACCACATAAACAGCTTTGCAACAGCAACAAAAATGTATTCTTTGCAAGCTCTATTGTTCATGATTAATTTTATGTATCACCTGGGGTAAGGAAGATTTGACCTCGCCAATATGGGTTGACATTATCCAATCTATTGAGGGCCTGGACAAAATGAAAATGCAGAGAAAGGGCAAATTTATTCTATTTTCTTCATCTGGAACATTCATCTTTTGTCCTCAAACATTAAGGCTCTTGGTTTTAAAGACTTCAAACTCAAACAGGTTTACACCAGTGTATTTTTCAGTTCTCCAGATTTCCAATGGCATAAACTGGACTTCTGAGCCTGTAGTATACACATTTATATCTCCTCTTATATATCTATACTTTTTTCTGTTCTCTGAAGAATCCTGACCAATACAGCTATCATAACAAAGCACCATAGACTGGGTGACTTAAGCAACAGAAATGTATATTCTCTTAATTCTGGAGAAGAAAAAATCTGAGATAAAGATGTCAGCAGGTTTTAGTTTTGTTTGTTTAATTTCCTTTCTTTGGCTTGTAGATGACTGTCTTCTCCTTGAGCCTTCACATGACCTTTTCTTTGTGAGTGTCTGTGTCCTAATCTCTTCTTCTTTTTCTCCTTCTCCTTCTTCTCCTTCTTCTTTTAGGAAAATAATAATTATTTTTTATTTGTTTTACATTTATTAGTTGATATTTTCAGGACATAATGATTACATTCCTTGTGGGCAGGTGGTATGGGTATATAACACATCTTAATACTCTGAATAAACAGTTTAGCAAGAAATTAGAGTTTTCTTCTTATAAGGACACTGGTCATATTGGATTAATGCCCACTCAAATTGACCTCATTTTAAATTAATTTCCTCTTTAAAGACTCTCAATGTCTAAAAGTAGTCACATTCTGAGATATTTAAGATCCAACACACGAATTTTAGAAAATTAAACTCAGTTCATAACACAAAAAGAGAAGTATGATTAATTATATGATTCTCTATGGCCATAAGACAAAAATAAATCAGATGCTCAGGAAGAGCACCATATTTCTGCTACCAAAAATGAAAAAAATAACTCATTTCAATTCTTAAAAGGAAATCACTAAGTAATAGAGTAAGAAATTTCTTTAACAATCTTCTCATAGTAAACACGTTGCATTTTATAGCACTGTTTCTTACAATGTGCTTCAATGTCTGTCCATGGTATAATGCTAAAATGGAGTTTAGTAGAAATATATCTATAAGAATGCAAACTCACATCACGTTTTGAGTAACTGCAGGATAAATTTTATAGTGTCTAGAAGAATAGATGACTAGCCTTTTTTAGGCAAAACTTCCATTAATGTTTTTTCATTCAGTATTTCAGAAGTCTGGAGAGAGAGCAGGTTTAAAGTTTTATTTCTAAAAAAACCCCTCAGAGTTCAATTAATTCCTGTTGTCATTTCAATGTATGCACAAATATATTTGGGTCATTAAAGCAGGCTTAACTTATCCTTCTAAGATGACAGTTCTCCTTGATAGTCAGTGCATGTGCTCTCCAAATTAATCTGCTCTCAATAGTAGAGAGCTACATTTCCCTTCCCAAAGAGAAAGGGGCTTGACACAAATTCTGTTCCTAACAGTATAGAATCGGTGCCAAAGTAAAGACTGAAATTCAGTTTTCCCTGACTGTACTGCATTGTGGGGGTTCTTAAACATGAGCATTGTGTCTCACCTTCATGTGGAATGCTTGACAAACTTCAGTAGCAAAGCTCTGGCCCAGCATTTCTGGCTCAGTAGGTCTGAGGTGGGACCCAGGATTTTGCATTTATAAAAGGTTTTACCATCCTACATCACAATGTTGTGGTGGATCCTGATCTTCCCCACTTCCAAGCAGTTGTACCATAGAGAGGTGTTGTGACTTCCTTCAACCCATATCCTTATCCATAAAATTAAAGTGAAGCTATCAGGGACTTAGCCATGTAACTGCTCAGATATTAAAGAGCAGCAAGCCAGGCAACACCCTATGTTGATTTCATTTCAGCGCTCTCTCTAGTGCAACAAGCTGCTTAGCTCTTTTTTTTTGGAAGGAAGCAGAACATAAAAATGATGCCCTTCTCTCTCAGTTTTGACTCAAGTCCCCAAGTCTGAATACAGACTGAGAGATCCCAAAAGCCTCCCTTGTGACGAAGTGGGGTGCTAGATTATCAACTCAGAATTTGTAAAGGTGATGATCAAGCACTCTCTCTGGAATGATTCTGCACATGGTTCCCTTAAGGGTTTGGGGGTTTTCTTTTTTTAACCCATAAGGGTTTTCTTGAACTGAAAAACTAAGAAGTACTTGTAGCAGTGGGAGTATTCCTGAGGCTTTCACGGGCCATCCATATGAGAAAGTACACATTGCCTTACTTCTCCCATTTACAAAGTAACAGTGCTGAGAGAATAACTCCAGATCACAACAGTTCAGGTCAAGGGAGACCTAACAGGGACCTCGCATGGCCTTCTCTGGCTCCAACCCAGGAACAACCAGTCAGTCCTGAGAGGGCAGCAGAGTAGGACGAAGAGGAGTGCCAGACAGAGGACATGAGTAGATGCCAGCCTACCTCACATCTCCCCTGCAGTTTCCCATCTGTAGCACCTTGAGCTATAGAATGAAAATAGTTTTAATGTCCAGCAACATTCTGAGTTGTCATTATTACAATAGGCAAGGTAATTTTGCTACTAAGATGACTTATTTTATAATTATAAGTACCAGAAGGCTTGCTATTAACTTAAAGCATACAGAAATGTTAGTGGACCTGAATAGAATTTTATCCAAGGACAAAAAAGAAATATGCTTGCTCATTTGATTAAGCAATAGGGATAGAATATAAGCTGCTTTGGGGTTTCACCTCTAAAGTTTTAGTCTGTAAAGGACCCCTTAAATTCATAAACATAAACATCCCACAATGCTGAAGGATATTTCTTGGTTTTGTTTTCTCTCAACATACAGTAGGTAAAGGAGTATCTTTCTTTTAATGTAATTTCCAAAGAAGACACATGATCATTTGGACCAGTTCTTAGAATCCCAATATAGTGTCTTAAAAATACATAGTCTGGGTATGGGCAAAGTGGTGGCATACACCTGTAGTCCCTCTTGGAGGACTGTTTGAGTCTACTTTAAGGGACCATGTGCTATATAGCAAGGCCCTGTCTCAAAAAGATACATAATATTTTATGGACTATCATGAAATATTTTGCACATATGAGGAAATAGGCAAAATATGTTCCATTTATGTTTGATAAATATAAACGGCCTATTTCTAGGAAGCTCTAAGAAACAGTGCAGTCCAGATCATTCAACTATTGTTGAATGGAAGAAAAATGCTTTGTTGGTGTTGACTCGTTTCCCAAACCAAATCATTACTTGTTTCTATTAGCAATCAGTTATTCCTAGGAGATGCACATTTGGCAGAAAATATCAAAACTTTGCAAATGTTTGGAGCAATATTTATGTTCTCCTTTCACTTTTAAACTACTTTTCTTGGATGTTTGAAATGGTATAGGAAGCACCACAATGGAGCTGAGCTATCAGAAACTAGGATTTGAGCACACTGAATATTTTGCAGTAAGCTTTTTACACTTGATTGTCACTACATAATTTCCTGCTTGAGAACATTCTGAATTGTGTTTCTTTAGTTTCTCAGAAAATTTTGATTAAAAATTAAATGCTATTTGTTGACATTAACACAAAGCATTTATTGTACTTCTAGTTCACCTTCGATCTAAGACATTAATACAAAATATAACACATAATTGTCTAGCTTCATACAACTTAACTCCTTTTCCAGTGAAAAGTTCATTGTACTTACAACACAGTCCAATAAATTTCACATATATACACACATACACATGGACCAAAAATAAAAAAAAAAAAACAGGAATTCTCAAACTGAATGTGAGATTTTGGTATAGATTTAAGAAATACTTATTCTATCACATGTACAGCCCACTCCAACTTCACATCACGAGTTTTCTAGCCATGAAAAGAAATTCAAGGCGTTTCTACTATCTCAAAATAAGAAAATGCAATACTTGTAAAGGGGCTTCCTATACTTTCTCTTTTTAAATTGAATGAAATTTTGTGTTCTATATTTACTTCATGAGGGGAAAATTAATAAATATTATAGCCTTTTATAATCCAAAGAATTAGGGTAAATATTATAAAGTGGAAAATATACTAAAATGAAAATTAGAATCCCAGTAACTGTCTATAGCTTTTAGGTCTAAAAATTCATTTCTCTAATTATTGAATAGTATAAAAGATGTATAAACATGCCACAGCTTTATGTAAATTTGATCATGAAATTGCAGAGACCACTGTCAAACAAGGCAGCTTCTAATTCTGACTCTGGCATCATCTACTTGTAATACCGAACATAGCTTATCATCTCTCCGGAGCTTTGGAGTTAATAGTAACACCTTCCATATTGATTAAAAGAGTTGAAAGAATCTATGTAGTTAAGACATTGTGTGAAAAAAAGGAAAGAAGAGAAGGAAGGAGAGAGGAAGGAGGAAAGGCAAGCCTCTGAAATCAGTTCAGAACCAGCCTGTGACATATCCATCAAAAGACTTTTCCCAAGTCATTTGACTTTTTCTTTATCTTCTCATCTAGAAAAGGTAGATGTAGTTATTAAAAATGTCTATCCACGCTAAAAAGATTAAATGATACAACATATGTCAAAATTTAGTATACTATAGGTACTCCATAGATGGCAGTTAAAATTATTAATCATGTATGAGAAGATGCTTTGAGCACACGAAGTAGTTTACAAAGGCAAGTCACTAACACATTGTACTGCACCCGTGAAATTGGGTGACGGAGGACTCCTCTCCCGAAGAAACCACTCTTACATGCACACTTACTCTCCTCTGCTCTTTCCCTTCTTTACTCCTATCCTTTTCCATAAACTCTTTCTAGAAAGTCTACTCCTTACATCTTTGTAAAAATCCACATAGTTCTTAGTGTGGATCACCAAAAGAGTAATGTCTGCCACTTATTCAATGCCTCTTTTTACAAGCAAAGATGACAATTAATTTAATACAGCCTTTTATTAGGAAATATTTCCATACTCCAGCGGTTTCCCTCTTAAGCTTCCAGTTTATGAAAACCACATTTCTAAACCACAGTACTGCTCATACTGAACTGTGCTACATGGGTACTGTGGTTGACATAGTTGCACATCAAATGTTTATTTTTAAAGTGATTACACAGGCTTAACCTGTATTTCAACCTCATTAAATGCATGAGTAACAACTTCTGAAAACTTTTAAGAATTATATGCTGCAACTGATGTTTAGCAAGGGCCTGAAAACACAGCTCGAGCCTATGCCCTTCTCTGACACTGCCTGTTACAGTACAGACCATTTGCAGGTTCCCTGTGCCAGTAAAACACTGAAAGGCAGCTTTTGTAATAGGATCATTGGCTAAAATGAAATGAGTCAATCTGATCGATAGAAATTGCACATGCAGCAAAGAGCTCTTAATGGATCATAATCTCCATTAGGCTGAGTTGGAGGAAGTTGGAGGGGAAGCTGCATCACATTTCAGCCATTTATAGTAGCTTCATGGTCATGAGCAGCTCTCAGGGAACCAGAGTATTCGTCCTGGGGTGCTCTGGGACAACCATCAATGGGATGGTAAACTCTTGCATCACTGGTGTCCAGGAAATGCTCTGGGGAATACTCTAGAGAATTGTCTCTAAGGCTTATGAAAATTTTAGCAGGAATTCATGGTAGGTCAACCAGAAAAACATTAGCATATGAAGCTCTTCTGTCATATGTAATTAAATGTGGTTTAGGATCCCTCAGACATGATTTATAAAAGCAATAAGAACAGTTCCAAGTTTGTTACCAGAGGCTCACAAAGTGAGTGCTCTGCAGAGAACAAGGATTAAGCTTTCCAGAAGTAGGCACACTTTGCACATGACACACAAAAGTATAAAAAAAATTCTAATGTTTGGATGCCCATAATGTGCAACTAACTGCCTCCCAATTTAATATATAATAGGGAAAGCTCCATGCGGAAATTCGAAAGAAAAGGAAAATTGCACACAATTTAGAAGAATATCCATTGTACATGCACTCCGAAATTACAAAACAATACCTCCTAATTAATGCTGATTGAGGACTTTGATTTCAAAAATTGTAAAGCATAATACATGGACATTGCATTATACATTCACACAGCCTCCTCACCAAGTCCTCCATGTCAAGGGACCAAAATAGAGTAACCAATAACATGGTTCATTGCTTTTCTTCTTACTCTAAGTAAGACTTTATGATATAAATGCCTAAAGTCCAAAATTAAGAAAAAGAAAACTGTCTTGGGCTATGGCGTAAATAATTAATCTCAAATGTTTGAGCTACCTGAGGCAATATGAGTTTTCTTCCACATCACATTTAGAATTTCAGATGTAGCTGCTTTTTTCCTCTGATTCTGTAACACATTACTATTACTTCTATTATTATAGCACTTCATTGCTAGATATAAAGAGGGCTCATTTTTATGTCTGACTTTTGACTATATCTAGAAAGGTTTTTGGTACATAGTGAATGAAGAGATGAATTATCAGACCTTTGAGAATCAAAATATACTTTTCATCAGTTTATACCCTTTCCCTAAGACAATGCCATCATGAAAGGAACACAGAGTAGGTTTTTGTTGAATATGCACAAAAAACAGCAAGTTCTTTTACATTTGATAATCTTTCAGTAAGGCATTAAGAAAATGCTACCTACTTTATAAAAGCCTGAAAGGCCTTTGAGGATATATCAATGATCACTTTGACATGAAAACTGAAACTAAAAAAGAAAGAAAAAACAGATTACAGTAGTATATTTATCCTATTACTTCCACATAGAGAATATAATGGCATCTATGAACTGTTCAGGCATGTAACTTTATTTTCTTCAGTTATGAATTTTAAAAACTGAGTTACGAAGTTGTAATATTTAGATTTTACCGCTAGTAATTATCCATAGGCTAAGGATGATGATAGAAGAAAGTTTACAATTTAAGTAGACTAATTTAATGTTTTATTCTCTTTGGAATTGAACCCAGAAAGGAAAGTGATTTTTGCAAATGAATTATTGATCTCACAAGGATTGTCTAATGACTTACATTTTTAATTATTTTATCATTCCTATGCATCAATTCTTCTACCCACAACACTTTTGAAGTACAAATTTAGATGAAATACCTAGCATACAGTAGAGACTCAATATATATTGCTGAAGTAATAAAATAAGTGAATCTTCTCCCCAAAAATAATGAAAAGAAGCATCCAGCTTCCTTCTGGTACCACAGTGTAAATAATGTTTCCTGCCCAATACATAAGTTAGCCTGTGTTTGTATTTTGTAAATATGTCCCTGACTTGTATTGTCAAAAGTCCTTTACCTTCATCCAAGAATCTGCAAATGCAAAAATCATCTGAGAGTTAAGGGAACATAAGAAAGAAAATGGGTTTGGGTAATGAATTCTCAATGATATTACACATTTCTAATTATTTTCATTTTAAGTTAACTTATTTATTACAAAAATATGGAGGTTAAGTCAAGTGAGAAATTTCCAACTCTTAAATTATTAATCTATGTGGTTGATAGTATTTAACTCACCCTGTCTGTTGGAAAATTTCTACTTTATATATAATCTTAATCGTAGCCTTAAATCAGCTTTATTGCACTATTACTTTGGAGATGAAAAAAGAGAATTTTCCAACGCATGTCTTTGTACAATAGATGCTGATTGTTTACATTCTAATAAATGTAGATTTCATTTAATATCATCAAGAGATCCTTTTACCAACAATTTATTTTAGTTTTTAAAAATCCTAGAGTGTAACAATTACAATAAATCCCAGAGGGAGGTTTTGGGCTCAGCTGTGAACATCAAAGTGCAGAAGTGCAGATTCTGAGACACTGTATGACTTCTGTGAAAGGGATCTGAAAGTGCTCATCTGCAGTGTTTTTTTCAATGACTGGACAAATCACTTAATTCAGCCTTCGTGGATGCTGCCTTGTGTAGGTTCCAGGAACTGGCCCAACTGGGAGCCTGGAACTCTATCCACTCTAAAATATCTGCTCAGTCATTAAGTATTGGAAATGATGGCCCCAGGAGAAGGTCTCGTATCAAAGAATTTCTTTTATCTTAGGTAAAACCAATATTTTTAAATTATGTACTCTAATTAGCTCTAGAAGCATAATGCTCTTAGGAATAGTATAAAACAAATTGTCTTGCCTTCCAAAAGCATATGCTATCTGTTGAAATAATATGTCTATTAGAATACTGTATATTCTTTCTAAATAACATGGCAGACTAATTCTAAACAAATTTTAGGACCACAACTTTTTTATCCAGAAGTATTAGCTTTATGAGGAGTAAGAGAACTTCAGGCATAATTTTCTCCCTGTGAAAGTTTTATAGTATGTTTAATTCCATGAAATCAAGGCATTTTAAGACCATTTATGAGACTCACTCATCTATCACAGTAGCAATATTAATAGTATTTATGATCAGGGAGACTCTGGAGTGAGGTTGCCCTGGTTTGAATTCAGCATTCTCCAGGAACTTGCTACATTTATCTCTTTACTCTTCAGTTTTCCATCTGTGAAGCGATCACATAAATTCATATGTATAAAGCTCTTAAGACAGTACCTGACAGATAAGTATTAATCAAACTTGTTTAATGTTATATTGAACAATAATACCAATGGATAGAAATTATAACAGTCATGGTATTAGAGGTAAATCCACCTCAATAATAAAGCTAAAATCAGAAACAACAAAAATACCCTCATAACACATTTAAATGTAAATGTAACCATTGATAACTAAGGTTATGTCCTAATTTTTTCTTACTAATTTACAACAAAAACTTAGTATGGCTAAATAGATAAAGAATAAGTTGAATACCTGACTTATTCTTGCCTACACAGACATACACATATATTACAGAGGGAAATACTTCTTTTTACAAATTCTATTAGAATGTTTTAATTATCATAAAAAAAATCAACTTACTTCCTAGTTACTTTCAGGAAATGCAAATCAGTATCAAACATCAAGCATAAAAGCAAACTCATTGAATTGAAAAGCATTTCCCAACATTAATTGCATTTTAATTAACTTCATCAGTTTTAAGTTACTCTACATAATGCATCAGTTCTTTCAAATATAAGGGAATGTCTTTTACAGTTAATTTTATTCTGTCTAGCTCATCAGGATGCAGTACTTTCTTGAGGAAAAAAATAGTCTGTTGGTAATAAATGCCTTTAAAATTGTTTCACACCAAATAGATTTTTTCATGCTATATAATAGTTTCAAAGTCTAGGATCTCTGCAAGAGCTTGAGAAGATGGAAAGTTTTTCTTTGGGAAACTACTACATTTTTGGCAGGTAGCCGAGCTATCCTGGCCCATGTTGAAGCAGTAAGCCTCCTGCCTAGGAGAGAATAAGAACCGGTGTTCTTAAGCAGCCAAACAAGAATGGCATTTTGCTCTCTGCATATCTGGCACATGAAATATACGGTTCTACATTTACGACCAGAGCACAGAACATCTGCCTTCGACGTACGGAAAGTGATCGTGCTCGAACTGTGAGCTAGAGCCTCGCGATGGCTTTCTCAAGACATTTGGCATTGAAGAGTATACCAGCTTTCTACTTGACACTAAATTTTATCCATATATTAATTAAGACTATCAAAAAGAAAATTACTCAGCCCTTGATGATTAAGTCCATAGTCTGCTAAATTACAATTTCTTGTAATAGCCTAAGCTTTTATAGGTCAAAACAAAAAGAACTCTTTTGAACATTGGTAAAACCATAATTGAAAAAAAATTACATGTTATTCAAAGTTCTTGGAAAATGTACATACATAATGAAAATGTTCCTTTAATTTAGTGATAGAAAAGTTGCTCTTTGCAAATCTAGTATATATATTTCTTTGATCAGCCACTGAGAGTTATAGACCCCAAGTGTTTCCTTTGTGCCTTGTTAGGAAACAATGATATAACTCATGGAAAGTGCCAGTGCTGGGCAGAGTAAAGCACTCAATTACAGACAGCTGCTATTGTTAGCTGTTATTAATAATCATAATCTTATTTTAAATGTCAGGTGACATTTTCTTCATCTAATGTTAGAGATAATCTCTGTTCTAATTTTAAACTTAATTACTCTGTTTTGCATTATTTAACTTATAAGTAACCTCAAAAAACGCAAAGTTTAAGTTCAAACTAAAAGTTTAAAAACAAATAAGAATTCAACATGATATTTGTGATACCAATAACAGCAGAAAAGTTTGTCTTAAGCTTATAAATGAGAAGTGATGACAGAAATACAAGTAAGACTTTGATTAAGTATATTATCATTTCTACTGCCATGAAAATGTTTACCCAAATTTAGTATATAACTACATTTTAAATTTATAGCTTGACATAGTACAAACCACAGTAGGTCAAACTAACTGAGAGTTGTGGAGAAAGGCTAATCTAATAAATGAAAATTTTGAATTACAAAATATATCATTAATGTAAGTCAAGTGAGCTCTAATGGGACATGATGACAAGCCAAACGAGGCCATGGCAGCAGGAAGGGAGGGCCAAGGCCACAAACCGACCAGCATGTGCACAGGTAAGGGATACCGAGGTTTCTTCCTTTGGACTCTTGGAGGCTACTGCAGGAAGATACAGTAGCACAAGGCCTGCTGCACTGAGGTGGAGGCATTTCTGGATTTCTAGGGTAGGCAAAGTCTCTAAGCTGGAAATACAACATTCTGAAGACATTATATGAACAATTTATAATTTTGCTACTACTCTGATCATAGTAAAGAGTTCTGAAATCATGCACACCATTGAAACTGGAAGAAACACCACGAACCACACAGCTAGAGCTTTTGTTTTGCATCTGTGGAATTGAAGTTCCGAAAGGCCAACTGAAGTCACACACCTGGTCAGTGAAATACCCAATACTTCACATCAGGGCCTGCTAATGCTCAGTTCACTGCTCAGTGCCCTGCTGTCCTTCAAGGGTTGGTGAAGGAATGTCTCTATTTGTCTTTGGCTATCCTGGTAATAAGACTGAAAATGTCATATCCAGGAAAACCTTCAACTGTGAGCAAACCAGGATGCTGAGTCAGTCTAAAAAGATGTGTTAGTATTCACTTCCCATACCTCCCAAAAGGTTATCATGCCAAAACTCCACCAGGAACTAGGCTTCTCTAAACAACTTCAGAATGAGGAGTAGCCTTAACAGCAAGAAGTAGTCTTTCTGGCATCTCAGTAAAAGAAATGAGTAAAAACCTCTTTGTTTGCCAATCCAACCTGTGATTACAATACCTGACTTTAAAGTTACGTTACCAATCCTCCCACCCCACCCCCAACACCACCACCATATTAGGCAGCAAGATCACTGGTAAAATCTGCAAAGGGCCTCCTTTTCCCAAGGTCAATTGTAACCTGGAAAAATATTTCAAAATGAAAAGGCAGAATGGAGTTTGACCCCAGCCAATTTTGCTTCCCACCAGTCATGCAAAACAGTATGGCTTATCCTAAAGAATAAGTCAACAGGCATACAAACTTCACAGAAATTTGCTGCCTTCCAAAGTTACCAAGGAGCAAAAAGTAAGCTCTTTTGAAGATTTCAGTTGGAACCAACCAAAAAGGAAAATGCAAGGTCATTTTTCTTTAGGAAAAAGGCAAAGAGAACTTCTAAAAGAGAAACTGCTGCTGTCATCTCACAGCAAAGGGCTCTCACACAAAAGATTGAAATTTCCCTCCTTTGGCCAAGATCTTTCCTGGTCCTGACTCCTCCACTCCATCTTTGGTCTGGCATTGGTCTTCCCCATGAGTCATGCCAGTCGATACTGTCCCCGGCAGCCCAGCCGCCACCTCCTCACAGTGACTTCCTTCATCATGGACACAGCCCTGCAGCCGCATCCCAGCAACCCTGAGGATATAAGCTTTAGTTTCCAAGCCCAATGTGGATATTATCAGTGAATCAAATTCCAAATTAAGCTTCCATGGCTTAGGAAGAAAAGAAGGAAGAAAGAATGGGAGGGAGGGAGGGAAGAAGGGAAGAAGGAAAGAAAAGAAAAATAAAGAACAGAAAACAAAAGAAAAGAAGAGAAAAGGGAAGGAAGTAGGAAGGGACACACAAGAAAAAGAAATGCCTTCTGAAATGTCAGACGATCCTGTTGTCCTAAACCCTAGACTCTCCATCTCTCAGGAAATGCTCTTCTTTTTAGGCAATATATCCATTGCTCATTCCTTTCCCTTCTTTCCCTCTTTGATTTTGTTCTGAAGTTGGAAAGAAATCTTGTTATCAAAATTCCATTAAGACTAAAGAAACTAAAATATCTCACTGTTTAATTTTTTTCTTACTTGTTTTGTATTAACTCTTTTAATCTATATGGAGTTAAATGATAAGCAATTCAGTCTTTCGTACAAAAAATTGCTTTTCCTAGAAAAGCTTGCAATTCCTACCAACTATCAGTAAAGATGCAGCCCACATTATATAGCTTCTTTTAAATTTTCTATTCTGAAAGTTAGAGGAATTTCACAGAACGCCAATGGTATGGATGTCCTGGATAAAAATAACATAAATTATAAGTAAAGCACCTTCTGCAGCTTGGAAAGATAAAATTATAATTTCAATAAGAAGTAGTCTCCAGTTCCATCCTCCCAGATCACAGTAAATCTCCCATTTGAACATTTGCACCTCTGAGCCTTACTGATTAAATCACAGCTCCAGAGGCTGCCTGCTACACTAGTTTTGCAGACATCCTTTCCACCCAGCATATAATGTGATATTCTAATGTATTCTAAAACTATTTGTTTAGTTTTGTTTTGTTGTTGGTGCTGTGCTTTTATCTGATTTTGTTTTGTTTTTGGAAGTCTCTCTGGAAAGAATGATGAATTTAAATTTGAACACTTGCATTTGAAACCCATTTCTACTAATTCCTTGGAATCGAACAATTTCTTAATCTTCTCTGCATAAGAGTTTCCTATCTAGAAAAGGGTAATAATGACACAATTATACAGTTTTATTGGAAAATTACCATATCACAGTAAAACTGGTGACATGCAGTAGTTGTTCATAAATTCACAGAATGTAGAAAAAGAGCAACTGCCTGAAAATCAAAATTTTTGTGTGCTCATCACCATAATTAGAAGCTAGATCAGGGCTCAAGAATGAGACCTTGGGCTGGGGTTTTAGCTCAGTGGTTCTGCCACCTGCCTTGCAAGCACAAAGACCTAAGTTCGATCCCCAGTACCAAAAAAAAAAAAAAAAATTGCCAGCATAAGAATGAGACCTTGACCTCAAATTGAAATCTCTAATAGCTAACATCCACATGTACCTATAATGTGCCACATGGTCTGATATGTACTTTAACATGCATTGTCTTGAATCTCATAAGAACCATATGAGGGGAATATTATGATAGCCATTTTTCAGATGAGGAAAATAATCCTTTGAAAAGTTAAACATTTCCCAATGTCACACAACACATAAGTGGGAAAGCTGAGGCTAGAGCACAGACCTGCCTGTGTTCCTAGCTCCCAGTTTAAGCTGAGGACTCTTCAAACACAGGTACATAGGCAAACACACACATGCCCAGAACTAACCATATTCAAGAAAATCCTTCACTCCCATTCAGGACCCAGAGGGTTAAAGAGAAGAAAACAAAATAGCATAAACAGCTGGTTCCAAGGTGCTAGTTGCTCTTCTGTGATGCCATTTTGTTTTTGCTCTGCAGCTGTAGCATAAAGTTTTTGTTCTTCCAAGAAAATACTGAACTCAAAAGATAATTGGTATTCAAGACACACATGTTTTCTACCAGCAAATAAGAAGAAAGCACAACAGTATTCTTGAAGGATGCTGATTTTTTTGTGTTTTGCAATTCTGCATTTTCAAAAATGACATCTGTTTTGTGAGTGACTAAAAACTCTGGGGAAAGAATTTGTAAAAGGAAATAAAATTGTGTTTTTGAGCATTTTACTTCTTACTGCCTTCAAATAATATCTGTTTAGCCGGTCCATTTTCCCAGAAACATGGTCAAGGCAGAAGTTTTTCTCTTTTCTGCTCACACTTCTGACAGGTTTGAAATGATGTTCCAGTGGCAGATGTTTTAAAATTTCTTTTAGCACTCTTCTCCCATGTATCAAATCATTCCTTCTTTTGAGCACTCAAAAAAATTGTGCCTTCTAAGAGGATAAATGAATATAATGCATCCCACTAGTACCATGCATTTCTAGGAGGAACTCAAAAGTATTTTACTGTCTTCACTATTCCATGCTGTTTATTTTTTGCCAGTGCATCAACAAATACAAAAGTTTAAGAGAGCCATTTCATATTCATTCCCATCTCTTTGATTTATCACTTCCTATTCCATAAATTTCCACTCTCTGCTTCACACAAATAAAAAGGTGTAGTAATTCATGCAACTTGTCAGCTAAATCCCAGTTGTAGAGATGGAAGAATATTAAGTAAGGTCATCTGAGGGAGTCCTCTCTGTCCGTGGTGCCACCTCTGCTTGAATCCTTACTCTCTCGAGTTTGTACTGGCCCTTCTGAAAGAATCCCCTTCCCATCCCAGCTTCCAAGTTATAACTTGCAGAATCAGCACTCTCCAAGGTAGCACCAGCTCTTTGACTGAAGGTGTGCATATTTCTTCCCCTGCTTTAGCCCAAAATTTATGGAACCATACCTCATGCAGAAATGAAACATAATGAATGTTTGGGAACATTCACAAGGCAGAAATCTCCCAAGTTGTCCTGACAATTTAGTGCTCACTTATCCCATAATTCATAAACCACAAGCCATGTTTGTTCAACACTTCTTTCTTGAAATTTTGTCATTGGTTTTATATCTTATCTTAGTCATTGGTTTTTAGGTACTGACCAGCCAAGCCCACGTGTCTCAGTGTTTTCTTCCCTGCACAGTGCTTCTGGCCTATTTAGTGCCTCCTCTTTGGAAACAATTAAGTCAAAGTTCTCAATCTGATTTACATGCTGGTTAGCTCTATCATTACAAGCTTGGAAACAACAAAATTATAGATAAGTGTGGTAAGGAAAAAATAGCATACCACATTCGTGGCTCATTCATGGGAGTCAGAGTTCGCATCAGTAAAATTTCACCTGAAGGCTATCACTATTTGAATCACAATCAAGCTTGGGAAAAGCTAAAGTGGGCACAGTGGCCTTCTTTACTATGTTCACAAGCAATGCCATGTATAATATCCTTGTTTAGACAATATAACCTGGGGCCATTTAGTCAAATGTATGGTTTTGCAGTTTTATTTGCTCTTTTGCATCCTACATTTCATAACCTATTTTTTATGTTTTATAGAATAGAATTATTTTATTAGATGTCAGAAATTCTATTTTTCTTTTAAAAACTCTCTATTTATTCTTCAAAACTTATACACTGCTACTCTTTTCCATGTTCTAATATTTTCAGGCCCCTAATTCTTATTGTGAACTTGGATTCTTTCCATATAAATTTCTACTGGAAAATGGACTATATATGTCATGGTCTCTTTCTCTCCCTCTCTTTTCAAATTTTACCAGAGCCTCCAGGTCCATTTCAAAGTCAAAATCCTTCTGCTAATTATCTGAGATATCCTTCATAGATGTTGCTCTCTTCACTTGGGAAATGCTCATAGTGTCACAGAATGCACTGAAACATGGATGTGCACTGTGTGAGCTAGAAGCCAGGTTTCATAGCAATAAGCACAGAATTAGGCACAAAATAGACATCTCAGGAATACTTGCAAAATTAAACAAAATTAAATGCAGAAAAACGGGAAATGAGCATAAGGTCAAGAAACTTAGATTTATTCACTCAACAATGTATATGAAACAGCTAAGTTGCAGTGGTAGGCATGAGAGAAAAAAATATATGTCATCATTATTGCCCTGTAAAAATCTAGTGAGGAGAATACAAACATAAAGAAAGAAAAGCACTCCCCTACAGGTTCTGTATAACAATAACTAAACAGAATATAAGGGGCACAATAGAGACAATGGTCAAGTCTACTTCAATTGAAGATTGACTTCCTCAAGGAAATGATGTTGCGACTGTGTTTTGGAAAAGTAGATATGTATTCCAGCAAACACAAGGCATAATCTATGCAATGAAGATTGGTTTAATTACTATAGTAAAAGACACATTGCAATTAACGCCCCTCAAAATACTCTCCTTTGCTTAAAATGCACTTATTCCACTGCTCTTGACATTTTCTGAAGCAGTTCTGGAAGTCTTCTTTTGTGAGTGTCTTTATGAGGTGTGATCAAAAATATGGTGAAGGATGCTCCTGCATGCCATTCAACAGAAGAACAGGCTCATAAAAATATTGTGATGTGTCCTCATCCATCTTATTTGCTAGATCTGGTACCTTGAAACTTCTGACTTTTCTCCAAAGTCAAAATGACCATGAAAGGTAAATGCTTTGAACTGATACAGGAAATGCAGGCAGGCACAACAGCGCAACTAAAGACACTCATAAAAGAACTGCTTCAGAAAGTGGCAGGAATGATGCAATGAGTGTGTTCTGAGGGGAATATTTTGAGAAGGATTAATAGTTGTGTCTCTTACTGTAATAATCTTTTTTAACTTAAATATTCGCTCTAGTTTTCCATTATACTTCATAGATGGTGAAGAATAAAAAAACATTCTTGACAAGATCAGTTTGATCAAAGTCAGAATAAGACAGTCTAAAACTATGAATGTAGTAGGTGTGAAACAGGAGCTATTTTCTTCAATAAGCATTATCTGAGTAATTCTGATGGCAGGGGATATAAAACCATACTTTGAGAAACATTATCCACATTCTAGTTCTCAAAGGACTTGCTCAGAAGTATTAATAGTAGGTAAAATACATCATTTATCTTGGTGTTCCATGGGACAGATCTTTCCTCTACATTCATGCCTGAGTGACTCTTCTAAACCATACATCTGATCATGTTACTTCTCAGATTATAATTTGAATCCATCAGTGACATCTCACTGCCTAGAGAACAATACTTGAAGCTTTAGTAAAGCACACCTGGCCTTCCCCCTGTTCTTGCCTTTGGTCTCAGTTCTCATACCCTGACTTCCAAAGATGTTAAAATCTATTCTTTTGTTTCTTATAATTGTTATAAGAAAAATAAATTTTAAATTTAAATTTTTAAATTTAAATTTTTTTAAAATCTTAAATTTTGGGACATATTGAAAAAGTTTTTCGGAGGATATCCAATTAAATAAAGTTTTTGTTCTAATAGGTAAGTAAGATCAATAAAACTGTTGAGTGAAATCCCAAAATGTTTTCCTATTATCTGTGGAATGTTGCCTCATAAATATCATTTCACCAAAATAGTTCAAAGTTCTGAGGAAATAATAACAGATATCCCAAGAAATGGTAAGAATGCAGAAGCAAAACACATCCTAATCCCCTCCTAGTAAACACACACACACACACACACACACACATGTCTCATACCACTGGAGGGCATCCTGGAATCTGTGCATCTCCAAAATATTCAGTGATAAAGACATTTTCTTCTTGGCACATTAGAGAGAGAAACTGAGACCAGACAGCTAGAAAGATAAGACACACTCTCCCTTCAGGAGCACATGCTGCTTTGGCAAACACAAATATCACTCACTCACACACACATGTACTCACGCCTGTGCATAATTCTCTTGACAACTCCAACTTATAACATTAGCATATGAATGTTAAGGCTTACAGTGATATTCGCCCACCAAATGGAGTTTATAATATAAACACAATGAAAAGTATATGAAAAATTGCTCTGCACTCTGAATTGAGGCTGTCAGAGCCTGTATATGAAATATATATAATATCTGTATAGAACCCAAAGTAAATATATTCTTCCTGCATACATTCATAGGGAAAAGCTAGATGGTTGGGACAGTCCTAAATTTATACTTCCTTCTCAAATAATACATAAAATAAATGTTTCCAATTTCCCAGCTTTATGCATGTATATCTTTTCCTATTTCCAATATTTCACATGTATTAGGCCAAATGTGATTTTTCTTTCCAAAGGGCTTTCTATCTTCCTTTTGTTTTAGTTAGATGTGCTTCTCCTAGCTGCCAAGAATTATCCACAACTCCAGGAAAAAGATTTTAGAATTGCATTCATGATCTACTCAAAAGCCAGGAATTATTAATGTATATGACATATTTTTTCCCAATAGATTATAAGTTCCTTCAAGGTAGATTGACTCGTCCACCTTTTAAAATCATGCTATCTTTTAAATAATGCATATGAAAAAGCAATAGTTTATTATGTCACGTGATTCTGCCGGGTGTCTTCCCCCGGGCTCACACACGTGGCTCCATTCATGGAGAATGGCTGGCAAGCTGGGAGTTTCCAGCTTCACTCCTAAGTCTGGCAGTACTGTAGTTGCTGGCTCTTGGATGAGGTTCCTCCACCCTGTTCCACAGGGCCTTTCCTCCAGCTGGCCTGACAGCTTTCTCCTACTCCAGCCCAGGAAGAAACCAAGTCCTCTTACAACACCCTGCACACAACATCACTTCCACCAAGTCTGGTTGGTCAAAGCAATTCAGAGGCCAGACCTGGTACAGGTGGGGAAAGTGGATGCCACCTCATGATGGGAAGACTGACTGACAAAGACACCCAGAAAAGAGGCATGCATCCAGGGATAAAAGGCAGAGCAGGAGCAGTCTTCCAAACAACTTATGCCAATACGTTCTACAGGAAAGTCAAAACATACTTTTGGATACTTCATTAATTCATTTATTTATTCACTCATTTAATAAACATTTATCAGCTGCCTACAGTGTAGCTGAGCACCATGTTAGGCTCTGGAAAAAGAGCAAACAACAAGGCAGAATGAATTTCTGACCTCATGTAATTTGTAAAGATTTAAATGAACAAGTGAAAGAATGAGGATAAACATTTGGGTGGGGCTTTCAGAGGTAAGGGTTTAAATTCTAGGCACCTTTCTTAAAGTTTTATTATACAGTTTTAAATGCCTGAACCTCTTGTTGCAGTTGTGAGATCAAAGTCAGAATCGTATCAGTTAGAGTTAAACCCCAAGAAGTTGAGGCCGGAGCAGAGAATTTTGATCAAAAGCAATGTGAAAGGGGGCCAGAGAGATCAAAAGCAACATTAGAGGGGCCAGAATTTGAAGAGAATTGAATGAAGAGTGGTAGGGGCAAAATTAAAGAAAATAACAAGATACTTCAATGCCCATGGACAAGCAACACCAGGACGTCATTACTTAGGCTTGATGTAATAAAAAGAAGAAATGTTTTTATCAGAGTTAGGGGAGGGCTGGAGCTATGGGAGACAATACCTTTGGCACAAGGTAGAGTTATGAAGGTAATCACTGCCAGAAAAGCAGTTCCAAAACAGAAGCAATGGAGTAAACATCTAGGTTTTTCTCCCTGCCCTTTCATCTCTTGTCTCCCTTTCATTGGTCAAACCCACCAGTAACCAAGGGTGTGGTCTTCTACCAGCATGGCAACCAGTGTATTATACTTTGGCCATGATACCACTGGAAAAAAATATTGAGTACTGAATACGGAAGCAGCTAGAATTCAAGGGTTATGGAAAGTAATGGCGTCACTAGTAAATTTTTGAGCTTGTGAGGTCTGCAGCTTGTCTGGATTTCTAATACGTAACTGAAAGTATGAACCTGGATTTGCGGGGAGGCATGCAACTAAAGATAAACTATCACCTTAAAATTCAAAGCCATAAAAATTTACAAATGGCCAAGGAAAAGTGTACAGAGAAACAAAAGAACAGAGTAAAGCTAAACTTCCAGGAGTCATAATCAGGCATATAGATGGGGAAATGGTAACTGAGAAAAGGAAGTGAATTGAGTTAGAAAAGTCTCTGAAAAGAGTGAAATCGGGGG
>NW_004624744.1:28233543-28257227 GCF_000247695.1 Heterocephalus glaber
TGAAAGAAAATAAAGTGTTTTATGAAGTTAATCATTAGCATCAAGTGTAATATATAAATTAGAAAATAAATGATAGTCTGCACAAAATATATATAAATATGCACATACATAAGAGAAAGGTGCAGGGCATTAATACAGGTAACAAACATAAATAACTGTAGGAAATAAGTAGAGGAGCATAAGGAGGAAAACTATGTGGAATATGTATTTTTTAACCAATAGGACTGCTATTATAGCTATTGCTATCATGTTCTTTACTGAACAGAATAACTTATCAGAATACCAACATATGACTTTCTCCCCAAAATAAGTTCTGCTATACATTTCTCAATGTTAAGTACCTAATGGGAGACATAAAGCTTAAGATGAGTTCACTGCAATTCTAGGTATGTAGACTGCTACATTATATTCTATATATTACATATTGGACATTACAAGAATTTCCTTCCTTCCAGTAGTTATAATCTATTTTCCTATATATTTCAAAATTTCAAGCTTAATACTTCTGCCTGCTTGCATTTTCCTCAAAATTGCTTTCATTTTATAAACTTTAAAGTCCTGGAGTCCTTTCTACATTTTCCAAGACAATGATGGAGAGGGTGAAGGGATGGAAGAAATGAAGGAAAAAAATGCAGCATAAATGTAGAGCTGTTAAATGAAGTGCCTCACCCTGTGCAGATTGAAACTTACTTGGCCTGGAGCCAACTGCCCTCCTCAGTTGCTGGAATTCTAGTGATTGCCCCCACAATGCCTATCAATCTACAGGGATTTTTTCCCTAGAAACTCCATTTAAATACTGCCTTGTCTGCTTTGGCATAACCCTCCAGGCATGAGGCTTGGCCCTTTCTCTTGTTTCAACAAAAGTCTACTCATTCCGATCACTTGGCCAGTTTTGTTAGGATGAGTTTCATCACACTCTCTTGCCATCATTTTCCTACCTCCAGTCTCTTGCTTGCTGTCACTTCTCCCAGCACGTATGTAGTACTTCAGCCCCTTTCCAAGTTTTCTCCAGACAAAATCCCCTTTCCTCTGGAATCTTAACACTAACAGAGGTAATGATGCTTAGCTTCTACCAAGCTTTCTTATACAAACTCATTACACCGGATCCTGGGCGCTAGCGTGAGCCCCTCTCTATAGAACCAGAAAAGGAGAGATCATGCAGAAGCTTAACTCTCACAGCACTCCAGAGTTCCACAGTTACATAGCTCACTCCAGGTCATATTCAGTCCCCTAATATGTAGCAACACTCCAAAATGGAAATCTAGAAGAACAGAAGTTAGTCTTTATAAAAAGCCTTAGACATATTCTCCACATGTGTCACATATAAACATTCCACTATAATTTCTCCAAGAAAGTATACCTAAGTTACCAGAAAATGTTAAAAATTTGGAAAGAAAAATTAAAAGGCCATGTGCTTCTTAAATTTATTTCCTAAACCCTCAAGTATGTAAATGAGGCAAGAAGTGAAAAACAGCAGGTCAGGTTCCCACTTCTATTGAAATGTTATCACAATTTAACAGACTAGAGAAGGGACATGCCTGTGCTATGCTAATGACTTCAGACTGGGAAATGTGTGAGTTTCCAGACCTTAGGAAAAGCTCATTAAAGCCGTTAGCCTAAGAAAAAAGAGTTCACTTTGGTCTTTTATGTAAACTAGAATTTCCTTACCCTTGCCTGTTTCCTGCTCTTCTCTGCAGCAAAAACTCTTTACAGTTTGCTCTTACATTGTCTCCTTTAAGACAAGATTTATATTAGCTGCCTTCCTAAGCATTTTTGTTTGTTTGTTTGTTTCTTACCTTTATCTTTTGAAGAAAAAAACTGATCTCCCCAGTAACCACTCATTTATTCCCTACATCCCACACCCTGCCTCTGTTAGGCTTTTAATGGTTTGGAGAATTATAAGATGGAAATTATAGCTGCCTCGGTCACATCTTTTTTTACAACTATTAATATAAGAAAAAGTGATATTACAACCAGCTAATGCTTATCTATTTGGACAAAGGTCTGTGCTGTTTTCTTGAAGTCTGAACACCTTAGCTTTTTGAAAATGAAGAGCACTTTTTTTCAATTGACCTTTAATTATCTCCTTAATTGGGTCTTTTTCTTCCTCCTAAATGTTTTTCCTAAGACTGCAACTATGAACAAGTGAGTTTCTAACTCTATGATCTAACTTTCTATTTTCTGAAAGAGTGTGAATCAGACACTCCAGAGGGATATAGAATCAGCGTAGAAGAATGCAAAATGGTCATCTATACCCTGTAGAGCTGGACCATCCTTGAAGGTTGAAGGCCTGGAGCTCACTGCAAAATCTGGTGTGAGCTTGTGTTGGAAACCTGAAGGGTCTGCGTTGGGAGGCTGAAGGAACTAGAGACGGTTGTTCAAAGGCAATGGCAAAGACCAGAGCTCCTCCAAAGAAAAAAAGGTAAAATTTCTATCCAGGCTACAAACCTATTGGTTAGTGCCACCTGCATTCAAGATGTGGCTTCCCTCCTTAGTTTGAGGCCTACCTGTCAATCATCCATAGACACACACAGAGCTTTACTAATCTGCTAGGCAGTTCTTACCCAAGTCAAGTGGCCATATCGCAATTAAAAATCCATGCACACACGTGTGTGGGGGGGGGTGTGTGTGCGTGTGTGTGTGAGAGAGAGAGAGAGACAGAGAGAGAGAGAGAGAGAGATGGAGAGAAACTTGAGAGCATCAATTTAAAGAATTGAGGTAAAATGTTGTTATGATTTACATCTAAAATGTCCCCCAGAGGTCTCATGTGATCAGAGATAGGGCTTTTGGAAGCCTTTATACCCTGTAGAAAAGTTAACTAAGGATGTATTATATATCTAAATGCAAAATTATAACATTTTTAAAAGTTAACATAACTTAAATGATGTTGAGTATGGCAATGACTTTTCAGGTACAATACTAAGGACATTATACATGAAAGAAACAGTTGATTATTAGGTGGACTTCATTAAAAGCATCTGCTCTTTTAATGACAATGTCATGAAAATAATAGACAAGCCACACACTGGGAGAAAATATTTCCAAATAAACATCTGATAAAGGATTTTTACCAAACAATATGAAAACAAACAATCTGTTTAAAAAGTAAAAAATCCTAAAAAATATTTTACCAAAGAAAATGTGCAGTAATAATGAAAAAAATGTTTATAATTTGTCCTTGGGGAATTTTCAAATTAAAACAATAATAGATACCACAATGTATCAGTGTGTCCAAAACCCAAATATCACAGCATGAAATGCCAGGGAAATTGTGGAACAAGAGGAGTGCTCTTTTTTTTCCATTTATCAAGTATTTATTGAGCATCTATCCTTTAACAGGCACTGTTCCAGATGATACTAACATATCTTTTACAAAAGTGAACAGAAATTCATGTACTCATGGATCCTTTTTTTTAGTAGCAAGGATGAAAATGATCCTCTAAACAACAGGAACTCTTGTGGGAATGAAAAATAGTCTTGCCACTTTGGAAAACAGTTTAATAGTTTCCTATCGAACTAAATATATTTCACCATATGAGCCAGAAATTGTACTACATGGTTTTTACACAGATAACTGTAAAATTTATGTCTGCACAAACCTCACACTCCAACTTTTACAGGAGCTTTATTTATAATTTCCAATGTCCTTCCATAGGTAAATAAAATAAACAGTGACACATTCAGATGATGGAATATTATATAATATGGAAAAGAAATGAGCTATTACTCCATAAAAAGATGTAAAGAAACATGCATATACATGTATGTATACAGGTATGCATGTGTGTGTGTATATATATATACACATGTATGTATATATATTCCTAAATGAAAAAGCCAATTAAAAGGAGGACATATTGTATGACTGCAAGTGTAAGACAGTCTGGAGAAGATAAAAATATGGAGGCAGTATAAAAATTGATTATCAGTATAAAGATCACCAAGGCGCCATGGAGAATGGAAAGATTAACAGATAGAGCACAGATAATTTTTTAGGATAATAAAACTATTTGGTATATTAGCACAATGATGAATTCAGGTCAACACACATGAGTGAAATCCATAAAATATCCAACACCAAGAGTGAACCATAATCTATAGACTTTGAGTGACAATGCTGTGTCATTAGTAACAAATGCACCGCTGTGGTGCAAAATGTTGGCCATGGATTAGATCATGCATATGTGGGAACAGGAGCTTTATGGAAACTCTGTGCTTTCAGTTCAGTTTTGCTGTTGTATTTGGTCAACTTTCTTCTCCCTGGCACAAAGTGCCTGACATCTGAAACTATAAGGATGAAAGATTCACTTTAGTTCAGATTTCAGTGGTTTGGATCCATAGTCAATTAACTCTAAGGCACAAACATCATGGCAGAGGGACATGGCAGAGGGCCATAGCAGAGGAAAGTTATTCACCTCATGCTGACTGGAAACAGAATGGAAAACAGCCAGAAAGAAGAGAAGGGGCTTGGAACAAGTATATATTCTTCTAGGCCACACCCCCAGCCACACTTTTCAGGCTCTAAAAATTAATCAAAGGGTTACAACAAACCAGGAAACAGTTGTTCAAAAAAATAAACTGGGGCCAGGGATTTAGCTCAGTGGTTCCAGCACCTGCCTCACAAGTGCAAGGTCCCGAGTTCGATCCCCGGTACCAAAAAAACCAAAAAAAAAAACAAAACAAACAAACAAAACAACTGTATCTTAGTAAGGATACTAAGTTTTGCTGTTTTAACTTCTCTCTCTTCATATCCTCCTCTACCCATCCTTGCCATATTTGTAGATGACATGATCCTTCACATAGAATACCACAGACATATGCAAGGACTTTTTGAACAGAACTCCAGTTAGACAAGGAATAATACCAAGAATCAATAAGTAGGCGTATATGAAATTTAAAAAAGCAAAGATAACAACCAACAGAGTGAAAGGACAACCTATAGAATGGGAAAAAAGTTTGCAAGGTACTATCCAGACAGAGGACTAATATCTAGAATATATGAAACACAAAAAAATTAAAACCAAAAAATAAAGACGGAGTCAAAAAACGAGCACATGAAATGAATAAATGTTTCTCAAAAGAAAATACATATGGCCAATAGGTACATGAAAAAATGTTTAGAACCTTTGGTCATTAGAGAAATGCAAATTAAAGCAATATTAAGATTCCATCTTACATCAATAAGAATAACTATTATCAAACACTTAAAAAACAATAAATGTTGATGAGGTTGTGGGGGAAAAAGAACTCTTCTACAGTTTTGGTGGGATGGTCAACTACTACAACCATGGTGGTAATCAATGTGGAGATTCCCAAAACAATTAAAAATAGAAATTCCATATGACCCAGCAATACCTGATTAGGGTACCATCAAAAAAGTTATACATACAAAGCCGGGCGTGGTGGTGGTTGACACCTGTAATCCTAGCACTCCGAAGGCTGAGGAAGGAGGATCACTGTGAGTTCAAGGCCAGCCTGTGCTACATAGTGAGTTCAGGGCCAGCCTGAACTACAAAGGAAATACTACTCAGCCATAAAGAAGAATAAATTTGAGTTATTTGTAGGAAAATGATTGGATATTGAGACTATAATATTAAGTGAAAGAAATAAGACACAGGAAGTTAAATATTACTTTATTTCTCTTAATGTGAGAAATTTAAAGGACAAAATAAAAGAGAGATGTAGGAAATGAGGAGTAGATTTGTGGAGATAGGAAAGCAAACTGGAGAAGAGGAGAAAGAGCAGGATAGGGAGAAGAAGTAAACATGATCGAGATGCAATAAGTACATGCTCCAATTCTGCAATGTGAATGTAATTATTATTTATCATAAATATATATTACTAATAAAAATAAATGAAATATCTGTATTTATTGAGAGATAGTTTTACATTTCTCTAAATAAATAAACTTGTAAAAGTCTAAAAAATAAGGATACTAATTGTAATTCTCAGGACAACCAGTAAGAAAATACCTTAAAACCATATGGGTACTTGATAAAAGAAATGAAAACAAAATTCAAATTTAGATTATGATAGGCTAAAACATATTAACACAAAAAGATAACATTGGAGGAATTGAGCAACAAATAAGATCTGATTCAGTGCTCAACAATGACACCCTTGCCCTTAATTTATCTATTTTTTTTTTTTAAGGTTAAAGTTCTTCTTTTCAGCTTCACAAGTTCTTTTTGTGATATATATGGATCTTCTTAATTTTTCTCTTCAGAGTACAGTTCTGTTCCATGGACCTGTGACCTGATTGTTCTATCTCATTCGCCTTTGAGAGCCCTCTGAGATGCTATCATTTGTTATTACTCATTGTGGTTTAGTCTTCAGACTGTTACATGTACAGTATAATTTTACAAAACAAATTTTTTTCATGAGGCTGCCAAATGTGAGGAGGCTGGAGCCACATGTCTCAAATCTGCCTCCCTAAAGATAGTGTTTAGGGTGTTTGTGACAAAGAAACAGTTTGGCCTGAGATACAGAAAAGGTGATTGGAAGCAAGGAGAGTAGAGTAATCAGTGGTCTTCATGTGTAATAAAATTCCGTGGCTCACAAGATGCATGTTCAGAAAACGGTGGCGTTAACACGATGTAAAAGTGGAGTTTTCAGGCCCTGACATCAAAAGGTTACCCATTGTAAGGTAGGAGATTAGGGCACAGCTGGGCAGTTGGGCATGACCTGTCGGTCACTGAGACGTGTCCATCATGGCTGGGAACGCCCCCACCCATAGTCCTCCATGGGATGCCCCGGATCAGGCATCAGAAGGAAGATATAAAACATGGCGGCCTTGGCCCCGCCCCCCTGTTCTCTCACTCTTGCAGGGGCCCGTCCTGCCTACAGGAAATATTTTCTCTTTTCTGTTCTTCAAGACACTTCTTTGGAATGCTTCCTTGTTACTTCTTTTCTTCTTCTTTTACCTTTAATAGATGTTAAGCTTATACGTTAAAAAAAAAAAGATATGATGACCATAGATAAGATTTTTCCTAAATAAATAAATAAATAAATTTAAAAGAAAAGATTTTTCCTCATCAATATGAACTTTAATAAAACTGGATTAAAATCTCCATTTAAAAGGCAGAGATAAACAGATTGGATAAAAACATAGCAATCAGACTATATGCTGTTTATAAGAGAGCCTTTCAATTCAAAGATCCAGATGGTTTGAAAGGGAAAAGGTGAGGGAAATGTCACCTTAGTGCCAATAGTAAACAAATAGAGTTGGAGTGGCTATATAAATAGCAGATAATAATGTATTTTAAGACAAAAGTGGTTGCAAGAGATAAAGAAGGCAGTGTATACTAATAAAAGGCTTACCCCATTAAGAAAACATGATTTCAAATGTTTATGTAACAACAGATGCCACTGTGGTCTCTCTAGAGGGAGACCTGGAACCCCGGAAAGCACCGACTTTTAAAGAAAGAACAGGAGACAGCCTGGGGAACGAACAGCAGTTTATTCCTCTGACACTGTTCGACCATCACAAAGGAAGGAAGCAAGGCTTTTATACAGGTAGGAAAGCAACTTAGTTATTTTGACTATCATCTTTCTGATTTTAACCTCTGGTGACAAATGACTTTAAGTGACTCATAAAAGCTACAGGTGAAATTACAAGTCCCCTGTTTCCGTTCACCAATCCCATACATCTGAGAGCACACCGCAGCCCTCTTCTTATCAGATGGTACCAAGACAGCAGGGCGACTTCAGCCAAAATCAAGCCCACCGGCCCAC
Organism: Heterocephalus glaber; assembly: GCF_000247695.1. The sequence goes on from NW_004624744.1 coordinate 28,241,278, forward strand.
CGCAAACATCACAGATGTGCATAGTGAGTCGTATCTCTCTTACCAACCGTAGAGTCACTGGGTGGTGGTCCTCTGATCCCAGAAAATGGTAAATAAGAAAACTAGGAAAACCTGTTTTTCTCCCGTGAGAATTTTACAACGTCTCTTAAAGTTTTCTGGCATTCTTTTAACAAACAGACTTGTGGAATTTCTCAGAAACGACTTAATTTTCTCAGTTAACAAACTTCTTGTGATCTATTCTTACAACTAGATAGCTGAATTCTACAATTTCCCACATCCCACAAAATACGTGATGTGTCTACTAATAGAACTGAAGAAAAAAATTAGATTGACCAAGAATAATAATAGATTTCAGTATCCCACTTTCAATAGTGGATAGAATAACTAGAAGATTAACAATGAAATATAAGGGCTGGGGATTTAGCTCAGTGGTTTCGCCACCTGCAAGAGCAAGGACCTGAGTTCGATCCCCAGTACCAAAAAAAAAAAAAAACCCAAAAAACACAATGAAATATAAGACGTTAACAAAACTTTAAATCAACTGCACCTAATAGACATCTATAGAACACCCCACCCAATGGCATCAGATTATACACGCTTCTTAATTACATATGGAAAATTTTCCAGGATAACTATACCTTTTGCTATTAAATAATCTCAATAAATTTAAATGATTGAAATCATACAAAATATGTCTCTAAACATGTTAGAGTTAAATTAAAAATCAAGAACATTAGGAAATTTCCAAATACATGAAAATGAACACATTCATAAATAATCAAATCACATTACATTTTGTTTCTATTCTTAGAGTCAAATATAATTAATTCAAAACAAGAAAGATAGAAGAGTACATTGTAATTAAGATATGAAATTTAAGAGATGAGCTAATAAAAAGTATACAACTGAAAATTCAATCATAAAGCCTAAAAAAGTCTTTCCTTTTATTATTTATTTATGAATTTATTTAGTTATTTAGTCATCTATTATCAGTACAGACTCATGAATTTGTCTTTGATCTATAATTTATTATTTAGTATTTAAATTATTACAGATTTTACCAGTGGAAGTCCCTTTGCATATTTTGACATATACTACACTCATTGTTTGGGGTTTTTTTGGTGTTGTTCTTCTTTGCTATTTTGACATATATTTACTTTGGAGGATAATTGTGCATTTAAGACTTATTTTGTTCCTACCTTGCCACAGGTCTGTTGTCAGACATTTCTTGTATTTGACAACAAATTATTATTAATTTATGGAGGTCAGCAACATCATTTGTCCAAATTAATTATTCCTAGAATCTAACTTCTTTTTTTCTTTTTGAAAACCCGAATATCGTCCTGAAATAAATCTGTAATTTCCTCATAGTACTGTTAGTAACTGAAATTATATTAATTATATTAATAGGACACTTTATTACTTTAATATATAACTCTTTGCTCCTCAGCTAAGAATTTAGTTCTTTCTATGTACAATGACTTAGGCACTAAGATCTCTCTGCCAGTGATGCTATTTCTCTAAGGTTGATGTCTGGCCTTGAATGGTCTTTTATGAGATTCATTGCTACCCCTAAATTATAACTCTACTGCGGGAGCCCTCTTGGCTTATATTAGAAATTGCATTGATAATGATGACCTGCTTGGCTCACTACTATTACAAGCTCAATTGAGTGTCCCTGTGCTCCACGGACCCTTTGAGATCCTACATAGACCCCTTCAACACTGGCAGCCTTGCCCCATTACTGCCTACTTGAACTATGCTCCTGGGTTTGTGTGTATCCATTAGCCTCTAGGTCCCAGTGTCCTTCTTATCAGATCTTTTCTGCTAAGACTTAACATTTCTCCAACAAGAAAGACAGTGAAACAAGTAACAACAAGACTAAAAAGAAAGAGAATGAGGCATCCAAGCATGGTGGTGGGTGTCTATAATCCCAGTACACTGCCAGGCTCAGCCAAGAGGGTCACAATTTTGAGGCCAGCCTGGGAAACTTAGTAAAACCCTGTCTCAAAATAAAAAATAAAAAGTTCTGGGTATAACAAAATCCCCAGGACAAAGAGAGAGAGATGGGAAGGGAGAGGGGGAGGGAGAGGGAGAGACAGAGTCACATGTTGACAATGGTTCTAATTGATAAAAAAAAAAAAAAAATCACTATTTAATTCTAAGGTAGTTCTCATCTGATTAAGGAGTCAAGAAATAGATTAAAATGGAAGTAGCATTTGATCCTGGTTTTGAGTGATAGGTAGTTTTTACCAACAGGATTTTTGGAGGAAGGGGCAGATTTTTTGGAACTTGAAACCTACAGAAATGAGGGAAGGAAGGTTCTTACAGAATACAAAGTTACCCAAAATTAAATATGCACTGTTCATTAAATAATTATTATTAATTAAATATAATTATTTAATAAGAATGAAACAGAAATCACAAAAGTAAACTTTGAAACTGGCAAGTAACTGAAACACCACAAACACAAGAAAAATAATATTTTTATCAACTTACTACCTAACATACTGTGCAATCCATATGTACTACACTGTTTTTTTCATTACCTATTCGTTTATCACATCCCCATGACATTGGCTTTGTAATATTTTTCTGGAGAGAACAGAAAGACACTTCAATCTTTTATTGATATGGCTGATCAAAAATTGTTTTTGATTATTCATGGTGTAGAAAGTTTCATTTTATTTCACAACTCATTACACTTAATACATAAACTTTTAGAGCAGTTGTTAAATTTAGAGAAATATTTGTCCAAATTACTTCCTTATAAAGGACTATTCACTGTGGTCATACTACAAGTTTGTATCCTAAAAACAGGAAACTGTACATTTAAATGCCGTGTTATCCCCTATAAATATGTATAATTATTATGTCAGTTAGAAAACTTCAAATAAATGCTTTTAAAAATACAGTAAACCTGATAAATTCTATTCTATGTAAGTTCATCAAAAAGGAAAAAATGTTTATGTTGTGATAATGTTATATACCATATTGTCAAGTTCATATCCGATGAGAGAGCTTATGTTTTAACTAAGCATCAATAAGAACAAAATCATTTACTGAAATTGCAGGAATGACTGAAAGAATTTCCACAGACTATCTTCTGGCTCTGGGACCATGGGATATAATCATATTGACATACAACCTCTGACTCTGCCATTGGGTATTAACGTCAGCAGGCACACTGAAAAGAACAATTTCTGGAACTCAGTCTATACTAGGTCAGTTTGAAATACGTATATGTACTATCCCATCTACTGCCTCATCCTAGTAAACTACCAGTTTTATCTAATAGCATGTCACCCTAATAGAAGCATAAATTCCAAACAACTAGGAGTGTCAGGCTCATTAGACTCATAAAACCAATTCTGAGAATTAAACATTAGATCATTTGTTAAAATGAAAGGCCATCCAAGGACAGTGGCCAGGATGGTGCCAAGAGACAAGAGAAGAATAGTTATTAGAATTTGGATATTAAGCATGTCAAAAATATGACATTTCTAGCTAAATGGATGCATACGGAGGCCATACTCTTAAGTGAAATAAATAGGACACACGTGTAAATACCAAATTGTCTGTCTGGTGTGAGAAACTGAAAGTGTAAATGAGGACCAAAATGTATAATAGATAATGTGAAATAGGAAGAAAAGGTTCAAAGGGGAGGGGGAAGTGGGAGGGATAGGGGAAAAGGAAGGGAAAGAAACAAATGAGAAAAAAAGAAAAAATGGAAACAAGGCTTTTATAATTAGGGAGGGGTGGAGTGGTGGAAGGAAGGGAAGGGGAATGGGAAAAAAGCAAAACCTAAGATATATCATGTACAGGTACAAATTACCAATGATGAATGTGATCATAATGTACACCTAAAATACACCAATACAGTTAATTGAAAAAAAATTTTTAAATACAGATGGAAAAAAAGATGACTTGGGAACAAAGAAGGCACTTTGCAAAACATGGAAAAGACTGTCTTGTAGGTGAGGAATTAGATTTGCTTTACATTCTTTTGGGCAGAAAAACTCAGGACCAAGTTCAAAGATTTAGTGCAAAAAATACATAAAATATCTCATTAATAGTGTTTATATTGATTGTATATTGAAACAATAATACTGTAGACAGTTGGAGTTGAATAGTACATCAATTTAATCTTGCACAGTTTTAACTTACATACTAGAAATTTTAGAAGTACATATATAACTTGCATTGGTGGTTTTCATTATATTACTATGGGATGGCACTGATCTAAGTTTTGAGCCCCACTGAGATAATCCCTAAGCCATCAAAGCCAGTGCAATTTTACCAAGAGCCAAGGCACTAAAGCTATCCTATATTTAGGCAGCTTTTACTTGAAATTTTCTTCTCTTAAATTTAATGCTTTTACTGTACCTGTTTCACTGGTGTCACTTGGTGTTTTCTTCAATAGGGAAAATAAGCTCCCATAGTGTTCAAAGAATAGCCCAATAAAGATACATTATCATCCCTTTTCTCAATAGGACGAGATGGGTCATAACAGTATGTCTGACACTAGCAGGTTTATACTATGAATTTTTTCTTCTCAGCTGCTTAATGAAATGAATTCCTATCATAGCATCTTTAAAATGTTAATACTCTTATAACTGTCTTCAAAGACCTATTTTGAACTAAATATGTTATCAATCAAAATACTCATTAAAATTCAATGTAAGCTTATGTGAAGAGAAAGATTAAATCGTTGAGGCATATGGGTTTCTTATTTTACTAATGTGACCTCACTATATCATAATTTGTTATTACAAAAATTTAATTTTCTGATGCCATACAATCACTAAGGATCTTCACATTTCCCAGGTTTTCATCCACCCTAACTTTCTGATCATTTACAAGTTGGGTCCTGGGCTGCTTTCTGGTCTTAGATTTATATTTCTGGCAGACCACAATATGTAACCTAAGAAAGCAATACACTCTAAGGACAGTTTCAGCCTCTAAAGGAGCTTGACAATGATATTCTTCAAAGAGATGAGGAAATATTTTAAATTAACCTTTGCTTTAGATACCATTGCAATCCACGTGGACCCCAATGTCAACTTCATAGTTCCTGCTTTATCACTTATTGGCATCCTTTCAAGCATATGTGATGGAATCAGAAAGAGACAGAAGATGGCTTACAGTGTGGGGCAGTTTCTCTCTTTACTTCAGAGAGAGCTGTTAGTGCCAAAGGAAGTATGTGGCTGGCCAGAGAAAATACAAAGCAATCCCTCATGCCTTTCTTGCCCCTCACTCTTATTCCTTAATTTAGTCATTCAATGAAGCATGTTATGTGACTGTCTCCTGCCACTTAAGTAGAGCCCAAGAAAAACCATAAGGAGCAATAGAACATTCTGAGGCTCAGGAGTCAGGAAAATGGTACCAAAACTTTGAGCCATTTTTTCATAGGCAAACAATATCTCAATTTTGAAGAAAACTCAAAATTACATCTGAAAACCTTGCTGCGTGTAACTTATGCAACTATATACAACACTGCCTTCAGCTGCCCTTACATGTTCATTCTGGTCATCTCTGATATTTTATCTCTGCTAATTGCTCTCTTTAAAAAAATATTATATACTCATTAAATTATCATAATTATAATAAATAATTACATTATTAAATTATATAATTATATAAAATTTAAAATATATGGAGAGAGAGAGATTGGATCTTGTTGACAAGGCGGAGCTAAATTTTGATGGGATCCCAGAACACAGACATGCAGAAGTACTCTCATTGAAATTGTGATTGCTGCCAACCAAAGTGATGTAGTTCCTAGTGATCCCATAGGAAAGGCCTCATAATGAAGGACATGAGCTGCCTCTTAGATCATCAGCCTCCTGGCCTTTGAGTGTTATAAAAATCTCTTTCTCCTCTCCTCTCCTCCCCTCTCCTCTCCTCTCCACTCTTCTCCCCTCCCCTCTCCTCTTCTCCCCCTCCCCTAAAAATAAATCTCTTTCGGTGATAGATGAGGACTGCCAGGAACCCAGGATTTCACTGTGTGAGCTCCCAGTTAGATCTGTTGTGATTCCTAGTCGTCTCCACTTTTGTCCAGGACTAGCTACACTGGCCTTCCCGTTTTGCTTCCACAGTAAGCCACCCACTACACCAAGACCTTTGTACATTCTGTTTCTTGAGGCTATTATTTTCTCTCCCTCTCTCTCTCTCTCTGCCCCACCCCCCTCAACTTTTGCTTAAATATGACCTCTTTAGGAAAGTTCTTCTGACAACTCAAATCACAAGCTAAAGCTCTTTACCCTAACTCCACATCCACTGCCCCACTTAATCTTCCTTGGTGGCATCTCTCAACATCTGAAAAGCTCCACATGCAATGTGCTCGGTGGTTATTATTGGTTTCCCTGCCTTGCAAGTGTAGTCCACCAGGAAGGGTCTTTCGGCTGCCTTATTGTTGCCATGTCACAAACACCTACAGTACAAGGGTGGTTGGTACAAAGGATAATGATTAAGTAAACAAAAAAAGCACTTATTAATGGTTTTTGTCACTTTGTTTGAGTACTCCGCATGACCGTTAGTCCACACAAAGAACATTGCTTTAAAATCCATGTAGTGTATGGGGCCGGGGATTTAGCTCAGTGGTTCCGCTGCCTGCCTTGGGATCTGAGTTCAATCCCCAGTACCCCCCCCCAAAAAAAATCCATGCAGTGTATAGTTTTGGCAACTTGACGTGTGTGTACACATCTCTTTGTAAATATGAATACACTATAGTCTAAATTTGTTGGGTTATTGTGCACATTCCTTCATTACTGAAAAAACAAATGGTTCAAAATTCACATTTCAGAATAACTCAGTACTGAATAACAGATGACAGATTACTTTTCCACTATTTTATGCAAAGAAAGAAAATATAATACATAGAAACAAAAGCCATCTTATAGTGAGAATAAATTCCTGAACTGGCTCACTGGAGCCACTATGCACTACAGTAGGACAACAGGAAAACAGAGGAAGTTTTGTTTGCTAGGTGATAAACTGCTTTGCATGCCTCCCAAGCAACAGTGCCTGACTCTGGCCCCCAAAAGCCTATCTCTCTGGTGACTCTACAACGAATAAAGGAGGGGCATTGTAGCTTTAACACTACATTAAGAACATCAGAACCCTCAAAGCAAAAGCATGATGCATTTTAGAACTCTCTGGTTTATCCGTTATTGTTTGAGATCAAGCCTTAGTGTAGAAAAGAAAGACAGACAATTCTTTGCAGATAACTTGCAGTTCAATAACCTGGTAATTATTCACTTCTTCTTAAAACATGCTTGTAAATATCATTTCAAATGAAGCACTGACTTGATTTTTAATCAATGAAAACTGACATTTGTTGAAAAGCCTTTTTGAATAATTACCTTGCATTCTTATTACTAAAGCGGATTTAGCAGAAAATCAAAACAAATGATATTAATTACATCATAGCCTCATTATATATTAATAGGTTCAGAAACCAAACATTGAATGTCATATTGAGCTGGTGTAATATTTATATGAAGCTTTGTGATGGAAACCAGCTTAATTGTACTGCATACATTTTAGTGCTCTGACTTCTGTTTTCTGGATCCATGATTTTGCTGGCAGCGAGAAGCACAGATATTAGGCATTAGTGCTGTGAGTTCACATCTGAGAACAGAATGTCACAAGAAGTTGATTTTCTCATACTGAAGGACGTGAGTCAGGTGATTGACCAGTCATCACTTACCTTTAATTTGGAGTACTGAAACATCTCCATCTACTTGATGAATTTAGAGCAAAAAAGGAAAGACACCTCGCGTAACTGTAAATTGAGATCCATAATTGTCAGTATCGTCAGCAAACACCAGGGTGGGTACAATGAGAAGCCTGAGAATGAAGAGAGAATCATAGGACAAGAGAGTTCTTCAAATCTTTATCTCCTGGACTGGCACTAGGACCCTCACTTCTTCTGTTCAGCCTTAGTACTATGTCTCTGTTATAATAAGAAACCAGAACACTTTGGGGGATTCCTAGCTAGATATGGAATCTTTTAGTTATATGACACCTCTAGGCATCAGTTTTCTTGTCTATAAACTACAAATAAAAGTTATAAGTGGTGTCGCAAGGATTAAAAGTGTGGTATTATGAACATTAAAGGAAGGAATCCATATAAAGTGCTAAGCACAGTGCCTAATAAGTACTAGGCTGTCAAGCCATTTTAGTTCTTAGAATTATTACGGTGAAAGGCCCCTTCCTGGGCCATACAAATGCAATATGGGTTCCCTAAGCAAACTTCCCTGTGCAGCATCTTCCTTCCACTCACGATATCCTGCTGACCTCTATGCTTACTGTAAAACATCAGCACAGGCAAAGTGAAGAAGTACAGACAATGGAGTAATTGTGGACATAGAAGGCCTGGTGTACCAGAATATGAACCATATGCAAAGCAGTAAGACTTCGCCCGTGTGGGAAGAATCCAAACAATACTGTAATCCCTGAAGATGGCATTTTCAATATCTAAATCATTCAGTTAGATGGGCGTGTGTCGGGAACTGTCCTGGTTATGGAAGACTTGACCATGAACAAAAAACAAGTCTCTCGGGGAGTTTATGTGCTAGTTGGCAGAGGGAAAACTGATAGAGAAGGGAGTAGAGAAGTAGTGCGATGTTCTTCCTTCTACGATGCCCTTCAGCCACACTGAAGCTTTCTCTGATATCGCCACAACTGTTGTGCATATCAGTCAGCATCACATTTCCATTGATTTGATTTTCTTCTATAAACCCTCAGTCTCCTCCTCCTCTCTGATCTCACCGACAATACTTTCATCCAGATCTTTGCTCTCTCTTCTCTTCGTTACCAAACTAGCTCCTGAGAAAATTTACCTGCCACTCTTCTCAACAACTACTGAAGGGCCCTCTTCTGGTTTGTCTTAAAAACGTCTACTACATCTACAAAGTTCCAAGTCATATCCTTTACGAAGTCTTGCTCAGAAATCTCTTACCTCATAGTCCAACACTAGCAGAAGTAATTATATTCAATCCAGAATTTCAGAATTTCTTACATTGACCGAACTTCTAGTAGATCACTGCTATGCTGTCATAGAATCCATTCATTCATTCGATAAATACTTATTCAAATGTGTGCCATAGATCAGGCTCCATTATAGACACTGGAGATATAAGAATGAATGAGACATATGAAGTTGCTATCTCAGTAACCCAGCAGTTCCACCTTCTCTCCTTAAGAAGAGAGATCATGTCTTGTTACTTGAGTGTGCTTGGCACATGGCCCATGTTCAGGATTTATTGAATGTCAGCCACATCACCCTAATTTGATCCAGAGAGAACAGGAAGATCAAGTAAAGGAGTCAAGCCTAACTCAGTGGATTCAATGCTAGAATCTTCTAGATCAGCCAGTTTAAGGATGCCCCTTCATTCCTTTATCTAAGACAGAGAGGAAGCAACTACACATCTCCAAAGCATTTTTAGTATTTGGCCTTTTACCCCACTATTTTCAGTTAGATGGGGATAAAAATGATCTAGTTCTTCCATAGCAACCAAAATTTCTTTAATCTCTATTTTTAAGGCAAAAATGTTATTTTCTATCACCTGCAAGTATTTTCTTTAAACATTATCACAAGGAAACCTTAGTCATTCAAATAAAATAATTCCTAAATTTTCCCATCAAAAGAATCATTTTCACCATATCAGGTAACATAAAAATACATGTGTGAAAAAATGAAAGATGAAGCTAGACTATGGTGCTCTCTATTCATTCAGCTTGATGGCTTCTGTATAACCAGCAACAGTTTCAGATATAAGAAAGAGTGGGTTCTGGTAAGGGAAGAGCTAGTTTCAGGAAACATCATATTAATGAGATAACAGTTATTATTAAAACAAAGTATAATAATGCTCTTTTACTCAGTATAAGCAACCATAACAGAATTCCACAGGCTGAGTGGTTTAACTAGTAGACATTTATTTCTCACAATTATGGAGGGTGTAAGTTCCAGATCAAGAGTGCAACAGCTTGGATATCTGGAAAAGGTTTTCTCCCTCATTTGGAGACAGACTTTCTCTTTGTATCTTTACATGATGGAGAGAAAGATCATCTTTTGTGTGATTCTCTATGAGGGCACTAAAGTTATAAAAGGGTAATACAAGAAAACAGGGTCAATTCTAAACAAAATTGAAAACTTTCATGCCAAAATCAGGAACAAGACAAGGATGCCCACTATCACCACTCCTGTTCAATATTGTTCTGGAAACATTAGCCACAGCAATTAAAAAAGAGAAAGAAATAAAAGGAATAAAGATAGGAAAGGAAGAAGTGAAACTGTCATTATTTTCTAATGATATAATACTTTACATAGAAGTAAATACTCTGCCAAAAGACTTCTAGACATAATTGACAGGTGCAGTAGAGTAGCTGGATATAAGTTCAACATTCAAAAAACCACAGCCTTTTTATACACAAATAATAGACTCACTGAGAAAGAAATTAGGGAAACAATTCCTTTTACAATAGCATCCCCAAAAATGAAATATTCTAGGAATCAGTCTAACAAAGGAAGCAAAAAACCTCTACACTGAAAACTACAGCACTCTGAAAAAGGAGGTCGGGGAGGATATAAGAAAATGGAAAGACATCCCTTGTTCCTGGGTAGGAAGAACCAATATAGTGAAAATGGCCATACTTCCAGAACTACTATATAGATTCAATGCAATGCCAATTGAAAATCCAACAATATACTTCATAGAACTAGAGAAAACAATGCAAAAATACATTTGGAACAAGAAGAGACCTAGAATAGCAAAAGCAATTCAAGGCAACAGAGACATGATTGGGGTTATTACAATCCCCAACTTGAAACTATAGTACAAAGCTAATGTGATAAAAACAGCATGATACTGGCAAAGAAACAGACCTGAGGATCAGTGGAATAGATTAGAAGATGCAGAAACAACTACAGACATGCTCAGCCACCTCATCTTTGACAAAGGATTCAACCACCCTCATTGAAGGAAAGATGGCCTATTTAATAAATGGTGTTGGAAAAACTGGATTTCAGCCTGCCAAAAATTAAAACTAGACCATACCTATCACCATGCACTAAACTAATACCAAAGTGGATTAAAGATCTAAATATTAAGAAAGAAACACTAAATTATCTGGAAGATAAGTTAGGTAGAACTCTTGAAGACATTGGCATGGGAAAAGACTTTATGAACAAAATCTCAGTAGCACAGGAACTAGCACAAAGAATCAACAAAACTGGGATCTCATCTTATTAAAAAGCTTCTTCACTGCAAGAGAAACTACCAACAGAGCTAAGAGACAGCCTACAATGTGGGAAAAAATTTTTAGCAGCTGTACCTTAGACGGACTACTATCTAGAATATATAAAGAACTGAAAAAAATCAGACCCCCCCCCCAAATTCAAAGACCTAATTAAAAAATGGGCAACTGAAATGAACAGACATTTCTCAGACAAAGAAGTAAAAGCAGCAAATAAATATATGAAAAAATGTTCAACATCACTGGTCATTTGAGAGATGTAGATGAAAACAACACTGGGATTTCACCTCACCCCACAAAGAATGGCTGCTATCAAGAAATCATCCAATAACAAATGCTGGTGGAGATGTGGGGAGAAAGGAACCCTTGCCCATTGTTGGTGGGAGTTCAGACTGGTGCAACCACTGTGGAAATCAGTATGGAGATACCTCAAAGAACTAGGACTGGAAGTCCCATTTGACCCCGCTATTGCCTTCTGGGTATCCTCCCCAAAGAATTAAAAGAATCATACCACAGCGATATATGTGCACCCATGTTTATAGCGGCACAGTTTGTAATAGCTAAAGCTTGGAAGCAGCCCAAGTGCCCATCAACTGGAGACTGGATAAAGAAGGGATTTTTTTTTCATAAAATGGGGTACTACTCAGTCATAAAGAATGAGAAACTAGAGACATTTATAGCTAAATGGATGCGTATTGAGGCCATACTCTTAAGTGAAATAAATAAGACACACATGTGTAAATACCGAATAGTTTCTCTAGTGTGTGAGACTGAAAGTGTGATTAAGGATTAAAATGAGTAATTGATAATTTGAAATAGGAAGAAAAGGTTCAAAGAGATAGGAGTGGCAGGAGGGGAAGGGGAGAGATCAGAGTTACTGGCTGAAATCTGGAAAGAATCCATATACAGATTGTGTTTAAAACTATAGGAAGAGATGTAGATAGAGACTACGCTGGAGCTCATCAGTGGGTCAGGAAGGGAAGAATCATTGAGATCAAAGGAGAGAAGGGTGTGTTTCCAGAAGAAGCACATACGACTATCTACAGTACACAGTACTCAACAGTGTGATAAATGACTGTTACTGTTTTATGTACTTATCATAACATGCTGTGCTTTTCATCCTTCAGAGCATAATCCTACTTATATAAAAGAGTTTACTGTAAAACAGTGTGCTGCTATGCCAATGGTAGACTCATGTATCTCATGTTTAACTGCATATTTGGATAATATCAAGGGGCCATCACAAGTGATTGATGTATACCTTCTCGGTTTGCACTTATAAGTTGTCACTCTGTGTGGTACTTTGAGATACACAAGGATGAAATTGCCTAATAACATATTTCTCAGATTATATTTCCATCACGTGTCATATGACAGTACTGAAATTTAAATTTAAAAAATTTGGCCTATGTGGAGTCTACTAGCTAATTAGAACTTCTTTTCCAGACCACTATTTGTTCAGTATTAGTTTTGAAAATCTTTCTAAAAAAAAATCATATCCTCTGATGTCTTGTTAATGCTTGAGATGTTTTTTTAAATTATATGGAATAGTGTTTAAGTACTTTTCAGTTTTCCTTTGGTTGAGTTCTACTATATTTGAATATTATTGTAGTTTTTTCCCTTGTATTGTTTTTCTTTGAATAATTTAATTTTTCATATGTGTATGTTTATTGAATGATAATAAAGTTATACATTTTAATTTAAAAAAACTTTGAAGGAATCGAATAGTAGTCAAATATTTTGGACCGATTGTTTAGGTCAGCGGTAGAACATGTGTTTAGCGTGCACAAGGTGCTGAATTTAATTTCCAGCACCAAAAAGTCAATAACATCTTACATTTTCACATATACCACCTTCTGATAGAACACCAAATAAATGAAGGCCTTACCAGAATTGTGCTTTGGCCTTATCCTGTGAACAAATAAAGAGAAAACTTCTGAGAATTAGGCCTTTGAATCTGACTTTTCTGCTTATTTTAGGATTAAATCATCATTCCATGCAATCATTAAATATTATTAAAATCTCTTTTATACCAGACATCATATCCCAGTCACTGAGAAAACATACTCCTTTTAGGAAACTTAGTTTTAAGTTAAAATAGAAAAGAAAACCACTATAACCCAATATTCCAAGAGCTGTGTTAGTGTTAAGTATTAAGACCATGAGCTTTGACAGGAGACCAGGGAAGCCTTTCTGGAGAGGTGAGAGCATACCTGAACAACAGCTGAATGAAGAGCACTGGAATAATGCAGAAATACAGTCCTAAGAAACTGCAAAGTCCAGAGAGTGACAAAGTATGATACGGGTATAAATGGGAAAGAAGTGAGGTATGGGGGGAAGAGCACTAGTCTTTCTTTTTGTCTTTTTCCTTTGAGTCCCTTCATCTCATGTTTTCTTCCCTGAATCCAAGAATTTTGTCCTTGATATTAAGAAATTCCTGAGCAGTACTTGTCATTCCTGAGCAGCGCTTGCCTTCTTAGGGTCACAACAAAGTCTCTGCACCCTCTGTCACCAATGCAGAGATGTTGGCTGGCTGGGTTCAGTATCCTGTCCACAGATAGCTACAAAGCAAGCAGTCAACAATGTCCCATTGGATGAAATTTTCAGATAAGTACTTGGGATAATGGCCCTAGTTTCATCTTATCTGACAACATAAATCTTTAAATCTTTGAAAAAGTGACCTACAGTTAGTCTATACAAATGAATTCTAAAAATACACTTTATTACTTTATTTTCATGACTAGGTAAGGAGTAAAAGTAAAGTATGATTTTAAAGATAAAAAATATGAGGTTTTGTGTTCTAGCCAGAAATATATAATAAGGATCAGATTTACCTGAAAGGCCTCCACCCAAAATTACAAAAATACTGGAGAAAATAATGAAACAATGATTTCAAGAAATCTAAAACGTCAAGCAGTAAGTGACAGAGTCCCCGAGAGACAGGAAACAAGTGAGAAAAGCCCTGCTACTGCTCAGAGCTGCTTCCTTCAGAGAGATTTCCAAGCTGGGGGAGAAACAGAAACCAGGAAGAACCCAGGGGCTGAGGTGAGGAAATGGAAATTAGAGGAGGGGAGAAAAAGGTGGCTGGGATTTGAAAAGCAGAGTAGGGAAGAAGGGAATTGCACAAAAAGAGAACTCTAGTGATGTGCCAAGGGGGCCCATCAGGGTTCACCACAACACTATCTATCGATCAGCCCATGCAAGTGAGGAAATAAGCAGAAGCCAGAGCCAGAACCACCAGAGAAAACAAGTAGGAAGAATATGCAGAGCTCACATGGGACTGAGAATAAGAGGGACAGGATCCCGAGAGGGCTTTCTGCATAGGTGAGAGTGGTACCCTCCACCCTACCCCTCTCCCCAGTCAGACCAGAAGTTCTCATGATTCTGGGGGTATTGGAACTCAGAAGGGTAAAATTAACTCTAGATTAGTGTGGTTTCACCTAATGAAGCTTAAAATAACAGTGGTCAAAAACAAAGCACAAGATCAACAGGGATAAAAGATCTACTCAGCAACCCAAAAGATAAAGTTCACATCTTGTCAAAAAACAACAACAAAAAGCTAGAAAACACAATCATAGGGAAGAGAAAAATCTAAAGTGACTCAAAACTGAAGTTAGAATAAACAGACAAGAATATGAACTCAGTTACTATAAATGTGTTCTTTTCTTCAAAAAGCTAGAAGAATAGAGACATTAAAGATATTTAAAAGATTCATATTTAATTTCTAGAGATGAATACAAACATCAGAGATGTAAAATATTCTGGATGGGATTTTAAACAATTATGAAGGTGGAGAAAAACTGTCAATATACTTGAAATAGGGATAGAGAGCACCTAAAATGCAACATGGAGAAAAAACAAAAAAAAATATGATAAGAGCATGAGTTACGAAACACCTTCACGTGGTCTGACGTACCTGTAATTCGAGTTCCCAAAGAAAAGGAAAGAGAGCAAATTGTGGAGAAAAATATTTAAAAGTTAATGACAAAATTTTTCCAAATTTGATAAAAATTGTAATGCACAGCTAAAATAAAACAATAAACCCAGTAAAAACAAGAAGACAACTACATCACAGCACATCTTAATCAAATTGATAATGACAAAGAAACTAAAACTCAGAGAATTCACCAGTCTTCCTCTTCATTACATAACAAGTTTGTGGTGGATCTATTTACAGGAGGAAGAATTTATTCATATCTTAAAGAAACACAGACAGATTGGGAAAGAATGCACTGAGAGTGGCAGAGGGAAAAATAACTAGATAGATAGGCTTGAAGGCAGAGATGTCACTGTGAATCCTTTATGAAATCCTGTAATGGTTTACACACTATCCAATGTCAGTGAGACCATGGTCTGAGTCAGTGAGCACTGCTAAACACACACAGTCCATGAAGCAGTACCATGGGCCACAAGGAATATTCATTTCACTGTCTTGTTCTTCTGTTGGCCTTCTTCCTGTCAGGCCTCAATTTGCTAATTTTTGGGATTACTGACTTGTTCCACGTGGTATTTTGAATCCATTTGTGATCACTGGATTTTTTTCTTGTTCTGGAAAAAACAGAAAAGTTCTGAGAGTGGAGTATATGTCACTTCCAAAGCTCATAAAGTAGCTTATCAATTATCATTTCATTGACTCATTTTTGTTTGCAGGTACTCCTTAAGATGTTGCAGGTACTCCTTAAGATGTT
>NW_004624744.1:28257327-28269705 GCF_000247695.1 Heterocephalus glaber
CTTCTTCTTCTTCTTCTTCTTCTTCTTCTTCTTCTTCTTCTTCTTCTTCTTCTTCTTCTTCTTCTTCTTTTTGCTTCCTGGTGAGTATCCTTGTCCATTTGTTTTTCTTAAGGAGTCTTTTAATTTCCTAACTTGACTTTGCTTTTTTAGTGATTTCACATATATTTCTTCTAAATAATCATAAATAAAAAGGAACTGTGAATAAAAGTCTAAAACTAAGTTTATTATCAAGTTAAGTATACTTTTAAGAGTTTTCCTGCCTGCTCTCCCTTCTGATTCCACATATACCTCAGTATTGTTTTTAAAGTTATAATGCTTAAAATAGGGTCTAGATTTTATTCAACTAACAATCATCCTCTGCTTTTATGAACAAACAACAAAGGAGGCCCCCTTGAGGCTATCAGGATGAATAATTTTGACACTTCCCATTAGAAGTTCTTAAGCTAGCAACAGAGATAGATAAGAACTAAACAAAACCCAAACCTAACCATTCAAAATTCTTTCTTTCTCAATGATTATGTTGCTGAATTGTTCAGATCTCAAATCAAAAGAAAACACCACAAGTTACAAAACACTTTTTCTAAATTGGCTCAACATTAGTTTGCCGAATTCATGCCTAGACTCATGGAATCATGTGTGGACGTGTGTTTTCAAACACTGTTTTTAAAGTTTTGCCTAAACTAGCATTATTGTAAGTGATCTCTGAAACCGAAACTGAAAACAGTATACAATTTTTTTTTTCATTAAGGCTACACTTAACTTGTGAAACATACAAACCTGGTATAAGTTAGCAAGTCAAGAAAAATGAGCTTCTTACAGCCTGCAAGATTCTAATTTTAGAAACAAACCTTGTTTCTAAATACTTTGAGTCTGCTTATCTTTTTCTATTTATAAAATAAGTGGCAAAGAATGGTAATGTGTAATACATATTATAATACTTGTGCATAATACATTGTTCGTAATGACTTACATTACTGAGTTAGATGTTGCGATGAAAGTCAGAGCATCCAGGGAAAGACAGTACAGTTTGCCTTAAATCCCCTCCTTGACCTTCTCACTTTCCTGAAAATTGCAAAGACAAAATAAATAGTCATAGTGTTGCACTAACTGAACATAGAAGAGAAGGAAAGTGCCAAAAAGGACTACCAAATTTATTTCACAATTGTTCATTCTTTCCATTTCTCTGGACAGGTCAGAGTCAGATTGATAATGCAGCAGCCAGAAGCCATGGTTCAGATGACTGAACGACCAGAGTAGCAGGGCTGCAGCTCCATTTGTCAGACTCAGCCAGAATTGGTCAGAGCTTAAAGAAGCTGGGCAGAGGAATGAGTAAGAATTATGTTCTTTCACCTTGTAAAAAAGAAATATAATTTCAGGGGGTGAATGAATATCTGTTAGCAACAAGAAAAGGGAAGCCCCTCAGAGTGGGGACAGAGCCACAAACAGCAGAGAAACAAGAAGTGCCTGGGGACATTCGTTTATTTCCCAAAATAAAAGAGAAAACTACTTGAGGAAAATAGCTTTATTTCATCTTTCTGGGTTGTTTAAAGGTGATTTCCCTAGAAAGGTTTTTTTTCCCCTCTGAACCATTGACCTTCCCTACCCTTAGGACTCTCTCCTCTCTGTTCTAACAGGGGTGTTCATGTCCTAACACTGTCGTGCAGTGAAAAGCTCTCTATTTCATGTCAGCATCTAGGTTGCCTTTTTTTCTTTTATTATAAATGCCCTGCCCTTAAAGAGAAGAGATCCTTTCAAGAACTAGCAGAACACTAGAAATGGAAGATTGGAGGGAGTAATGAAAGAGAGAAAAGAGAGGGAGAAAAGGAGGGCAAGAAAGAAGAGGAGAAGGAAAATGCTACACTGAAGAGGAATGAAGAGGAATGAAGAGGAAACTGAAGCCTACAATGTCTGCAAAAGTTTATTATTCTCTTTCTTCCAGGCTGGGCTTCCTGATCGCTGCAGCCTGCAGCCTAGGTGACAGCCTGCTGCTGTTGCTCCTCTGCCCTTCAGGCGCTCTTCACCATTGTGATGCATTAATGAAGTAATGCTGCCCTGTCAGACCTCATCTGCAGTCCTGTGCAGAGAGAATGAAACCCCTTCCATTGACCCCCGGTGTATTTATAGGCTGTCTCTCACACTCTCTCTCTGCTGAGGCTGGTAGTTATCACCTTCCCATCCCTGTGTTGTATTTATTCAGCAGCATGCTATATCACCCCCGCGCACAAGGAGAGCATTCATCAGGAACTACCAGGAGCCCCTCTTTCAGGCGGCCAAACCTATCCAATTACAGGGGTGCCCAAAAACCCTTCTGCAAGGCAAGTTATCTTGTTTGGACCCTCTAAAAATGATGCCTCCTGAGCTCTTCATGCTTCCTTTGTCCGACCCTTACATTGATTTAGACCTGGCAGAGCGCTTATTTATCTTGTGTTGGCTTTGTCTCTAAGGTCTCCCTTTTCTTCTTAAACAATGAGAGACACTGACTTTCTTTCTAGAGGGATTGAGGAGAGGGTGGCGGTAGATCTATTTCACCGGATTCTAGCCATTTTCTTGGCAACCTCTTCACAGGTGCACATTATGTGGTAGTTTCTTCTCAAAGGAGCTAGCATTCTGGTTCTGCTCTGCCCACTATCATTCTACTTCTCACTAAAGACAATTTAACAAGTCAGAAGACACCATTCAAATTACTACAAAACTTGTGTTATTTTGGTAGAAAGTCATGAGACTGAGATCCAAAGGTGCCTTTAAGAGTTGGCAGGCAACAATGATAAATTTTTTAAAAGTATGTCTCTCTTAACATGGTTAATTTATTATAGGTTTTGTCTTTGACCAATATTTTTATACTTTCTGTTTTTCTTGATACACCTATTCTTCAGACTTAAAAAGAAGTAGAGATTAATTTTAAAGAGCATTTTATTCAGTAGCATGCAATGCTTTCTGGAACTCATGGCAATGGAACATTTATGACAGGATATTTTACATTATGGGAGACAGAGTTGCATAACAACAACAAAACCTAACTGGAATTCAGAAAACCTGGATTTTTGTCCCAGCTTTGCCTATAACTAGAATTATAACCTTAGAAGTCATTAATCACTCTAGGCTTTAGCTCCCTTATCTCTTACTCTGTCTAGAGCCTACACATCCACACTTAAAAGCATGGATTGAACAAAGGAAGCTAAGCCAAATGAATACTTGATTAATAACCAAGCCATATGTGAGACCTGGGACAAAGGTGATTGCTTCTCCTCTCCCCAGAGACTAATGCATAATAGCTGATGAGGCTGGATGAGTGCATAGAAAGCATACGGAAGACACCTAGACCAGGCATAGCCTTACAGGGGATGGTTGGACATACTTAACAACCAATTCTAAGAAAAAAAGAAAAAGCATTTATTTATAGCCCTTGTTAATTTCTGTGGTTTGAGTAGCTGTTACTGAGGTTGATTTTAAGCTAACAACTTGATTTCACTGATGGAATTAGGAAGAAATGCTAAAATTATTTTTTAATCCTAAAATTTGTATAAAACAGAAAAGACCTTAAATGTTCAAGGTAATCTTGGGCAAAAAGAACAAAGCAGGAAGCATCATAAGCTCTGATTTCAAAATATGTGATGAAGCCATTGCAATCAAAATGACATAGTACTGCCATAAAAACAGACACATTGACCAATGGAACTGGATAAAATGCCCATTAATAAACCCAAGGATTCACAGTTAATTGATTTTTCCAAAAAAGCACCAAGAACACAAAATAGAAAAAGAGAAATCTTGCTAATAGATGGTGCTGAAGACATTGTACATTTACTATCAGATGAATGAAAAGGAACTTTATCTCTCACCATATATAGAGTGAGGTAAAAATGGACAAAGGCTTAAATGTGAAACTACTAGAAGAAAACATACAGGGGAAAGATCCACCGTATTGGTCTGGCCAATGATTTCTTATTCCAAAGAAATAAAAAGAAAAATAGGCAACTGACATTGCATGAAACTAAAAGTTTTTGAACAGCAAAAGAAATAAAACTGTGAAGGTACAGCCCATATATTGGGAGAAAATATTTAATTGCAAACCACACAGCTAATGAGGTGTTAATATTCAAAATACAGAAGGAATTAATGGCAAATCATCAGCAAGAGGACAAACAGCCTGATTTAAAAATGGACAATGTGAACCCACGTTTCTCAAAAGAAAAACTATAAATGAAAATATACTTTCACAAATGCTCCAAATCTCTAATCAACAAAGAAATATAAATTTAAACCACCATAAGAGATTGCCTCACACCTATTAGAATGGCTATCATCAAAAAGACAAATGATAACAAGGGTTGGAAAATATATGGAGAAAAGGCAATCACGGAGTTCTCTTGGGAATATAAATTTGTACAGTCATTTTGAAAAATAATATGGGGGTTCCCAAAAAAACCTAAAGACAGCATTTCTATATAATCTACAAATCTCATGTCTGGTTTTATATTCAAAGGAATTGAAATTGGTAGGCCAAAGAGTTATTTGAACTTCTGTATTTGCAGCATTATTCAGAACAGCCAAGGTATGGTAGCAACTTAAATGTCTATCAATAGATAAACAAATTTAAAAAATGTAATACATATATATAGTAGAACACTATTTAGTCTCTAAAATAAGTAAGATCTGTCCTTGATGATAACATGGATAAAATGAGAGGACATTATGTTAGGTAAAATAAGCCAAGCACTGAAAAACAAACGCTATATGATTTTTTTATAAGTGAAATCTAAAAGTCAATATTATAGAAACAATTAGTAAAAAGTGGTTGGTAGAGACTGATAGGGAGGATGAGAAGAGGGAAAAGGGAGACACTAGTCAAAGAGCATAAAGTTTCTACATAGGAGGATTAAGTTTTAGGGATCGATTGCAACTCACTGTGTCCACAGTTAATAATTTGTATTTTAAAGTTACTAGCAGAATAGATATTTAATATTCTCACTACAAATTAGCTGGAGCCAGTCATGGTGGTGCACGCCTGTGATCCCAGCACTTGGGAGGCTGAAGCAGACAGATCACCACAAGTTCAAGGCAGACCTGGACTACATGGTGAGTTAAAGGCCAGCCTGCACTGTGTAGTGAGACCCTGTCTCATCCCTCCCCCAAAATGCAAAGAAATAAGTTGGAGAGGTGATGGATGTGTTAAGTAGATTGACATAATTTTTATACACAATGTTTACATTTTAAAAATTCTATACATGTACTCCCCGGACCCCGTACAGTAGAGCTGCAGCACAGCCACATCCCTTCAGAGATGAGGTGGGCACTGAGTGGGGAACAATAGATTCCACTGAGAACCTCAGACACAGAAGACATATAATTGCAAAGAAAAACAATCTTAATAAAGAGGTTTGGGATACTCCTAATAAATATTACAGAAATCTCTCTAATATTTTTTTTTAATGGAGGGTGTCTCAAGCTTTTTGGATACATAACCCAAAGACAACTTAGAAAAAATTTTCTTTAAAGTTTCAATGTAAATATAAATTTAAAGTGTATATTTTTCTTTCTATTTAGACCTATCAAAGACTCTGAATATAAAAATAACAAAATATAGTGAAATAAACATTTTAAAAATTGACAAAAAAAAGCTTTCACACCCCCTCCATCATATCAACTTGTGAGTAAATAAAAATTGTAAAGGCAAACCACAACTTGAAGGATCTGGAATGGCTTTTCCCATGAAGAAGTGAAAGAGTGAAGAAAAGAAATAAATGGAGAAAAAGGAGTAAGAAAGAAAAGAGGAAGGAAAAAAATGAGGCAGTAGGCAAAACAAACACCAAGAAGACATGACACCATGGTTGGTTTGGAGCATGGACACTGTAATAATGAATTTCTTCATATGACTCATCTCACCATCACTTCCCATGGCAAAGAGTTCTCAATTTCTGTGCCCGTTAGCTTACTAAAGAAATGAATGTTTTCTCATCAAGGTTACTGCCTGTTAAAGTAAAATTTGGGATGAACAGAGCTGTTATAAGGACAATCAGAACAGGTATGTTACCTGGGCTGAGTTGAGGCGGACCACAGTGACACTGGTAGTCACGGCCAGACACTGAGTTCTAAGAAAGGAAGAGCTTTGGTTTAGAAGAAATTAGCATCCTATTGGTGTTGATACGTTTAGAGGGTAAATGTGAGCCCTAATCTAGAAGTCTCACTACTTCAGTCGGGAAAGGAATATTTAAATAATTTGTACAAATGGATCAAAAATTTTCGGATTGATTGGGAACTGTTCATTTTAATCTCATAAATATTCATGGCCCATCTGTGAAGACATTATCCCAAGGAGAACAGAAACTGGTACCAGAAAAGGGACTGGGTACAGGAAGTATGTTCAAAGATAAAGATGAGATAAGCACCTTGAAGAAGCAAAGAATATAACAGAGGAGGATGAACTGCTTTCTAAAGTACAGGGAAGAGTGACAAGTATTATAAAAGAGGTAAAAACACAGTTTGAGTAATAATATATAGTGACAAATATGGAAATGCACTGTGACCTGATTCTATTTCTATTCATAACTTCTTTTTTTCCCCATAAGTGGTATATTTTGCTTA
Organism: Heterocephalus glaber; assembly: GCF_000247695.1. The sequence continues at coordinate 28,263,910 of NW_004624744.1, forward strand.
TGCAGAAATAAGAAAATCATTTTTATTTCAAATAGATATACCGTTTCATCAATTTTTTTTCTTTTCTGAACTGTCTTTTAACATAGAGAGAAGTTTTTATATATTGCCAGCTAAGTCAGAGGATTTTATGAATAGTCAGCTGTTCTGAAGACATTGCAGACCAGTTTTTGGCAATGAATTCACAGAGTTGAGTAGTCAGAAAACTGTTTCATGTACTTTCCAGGTCTGAATCTAGAAATATCTGTTAAAAACTGTTTTTTTAACTGAAGGCCATAATTCTTGACTTAATTCTTAATTCTGGACTTACTGTTACCCTGTTAAAATTATCTGCCATGATAAATTTAACAGTAGCATTCCAGCATTTATTACTCAAGGATGAAAGAGAATGTGGAGGCTGTTAAAGAGAACACTATTCAGTCCATAAGATGGATGATGTGGAAATTCTACATCCTTTACATAACACCCCCTGTGCCACTCAAGACCCAACACCATACACATCTAGCAAACCTGGTCAGTCAGTCAGATGCACAGCCAAACAGGAAGATACAGTACACTGAAACTTCAGGTGACTGAATTTTCAGCTTTCTTCACTTATAACATTTTATTGGCACCACAGCTTATTGCCAAATTTCAAATATCTAGAATAAATGAATTAGTAAGTGTATTTGTAATTGTATGGCAAAATGTGTACTATTTAGATAGGTGTATGGAGTCACAGTGGCAAACATTAACTCTGGAGCTGAACTCAGTGGGTTCAAATCTTAGCTTCACCCTTCAATAATTCTTTGAGAACTTCTCTTCATAGAGTAGTTGAGATGATTAGTAAGTAAAGACCAACAATATATTGAAATCATCCTTAAATAGCACACATATATGAGCTTTTACTATAGCCCTGATCCAAACTGCATTTCTAAATCTTTCTATTCACCTACATGTATATTTCCTAAAATGTGTACCCTACTCTAGTTATGTTATTGGTGAAAGATTTGTTTATATTTTCAGGCCTTGTAAAATTCAGTCAATATCTTAGAGTAAGATCTATAACACTTAAAAGATGTTCTCTGGGGTGACCCCATGAACCCAGAAAAAAGGTGAATGATGGGTAGAATTGATGAACTTTAGGGAATCTGAAACCCCGCAAAAGACACTTTAGGCAAAAATGACTATGGCCCAAAAGACATTTTGGGGGAAGATTTCTATTGCTTTCTTCAGATTTGGGAATGGATTCAAAAGATAGCTAAAACATCTTCCACTTAAACTGAAAGATCAATGACTTTAGAATTCAAACTGAATCTAATTCAGGTATTTTCTATTTTTTCTGAAAAAAAAAAATCCCTGACCTTTATATGGTTTCCAACATTTTATGTTTTATGAAAATTATTACGTATATTCACACAAAATTTTGACCTTTAATTAAAACATAGTTAATTAAACTATTATCAAGCACTACCTTAAATTTCAGATGTATTTATATTATTTTAAACTTAGTTGCCTTCATGTAGAATTCATATGATTCCTCTTTCTACTTCAAATTTTTTAGGGGCGCATCCTATCGAGATATAAAGGATGATAGGAAAGACAGAGACTTTGGCACCACACAGACATGGGTCTGAATTCAATTTTCCTTCAGAAAGGAGGGGACAATACCCACCCGAAGAAGGGCTCTGAGGAGGACATCAAATGTATGATCTACATACACATTGGAAATACAAAGGTGGTTTTGTTCCACCCTCCTTCCTTTTCAAGCCCTATACCTCATCAGAGGAAATCATAGCAATCCTGTACTTGGTAGACTCAAACAAGACTAGTGCCATAGCACAGATTTTATTCATTACATTTAGAAACATGCTTTCCACAGAGGAGGAAGGACTAGTAAAAAACATAGTCAGATTTTGATGTTTCTTTTAAATATAACAATTTGTTCTGTAATAAATTCTTGTTGATAAAAAATTAAAGTGTACATGGAGATAGTAACTTAGAAATTGTTATTGAAATATTACTGAAAATGACCAAATTATTTTATGTGTGTGTCCAAAGTGAAAAACATTATACATTTATTTAAAACGTCTTTCTAACTAAATTCATTTCTTTCCCATCAGTACTTTAAAAAAAATAAAAACACTTTCAAGAATATTTTTTTTGCAGTACAAATATAAAATGCTATTGAAGTAAAAAGTGCTATTGATTTGAAAAATGCCCGGCTTGATTTGTTGTTTTAAATCCTACTCTTGTCTCCTGAGGAACAAACTTTTAAATTTGCTTCAAGACTTATATCTTTTTTAAAAAGCTAATTAAAAACATAGTATCAGCAACATTAACTACAATGTTTGACAAAGCATAAAAACCAGGTAGTAATTACCATAATGATACAGATTTTGAGTTAGCCAAAAGATAGAGTTCTGATTTCTGATTTCCGATTGCACAGATATTAGATTTACTGATGTTTGCTTTTCAGTGTCATTTGCATGCAGGGATTGGGAGTAATAGCACTTTATTGCCACCTAGGGTAAGAACTGCACGTGCATGGCTTTCCAACCTCACTTGAATACGGATCTGAGTCAAGGCACCTGGGGAGCAAAGGAAAGGCTAATAATGGGTCTTCTGGGGATCCTCAAGGGACTAATAACTCCAGGTGGTCTTAGAAATCACAGAGAATACCCCATCAGGAGCTCTTGGGAGGAAGCCAGGCCCACACAGCTGGTGCAGTGTTCAAGTCCTCTTCACAAGCCGCTTCAATATGGGCCCTTGTCACTCCTCAGAGTAGCCCTGCAGTGAGCAGTAATCACATCACATTCTACAGATTATCACTCACCAAGTAATTTCTTAAATGTCCTCGTTATGTGATATTTTGAAAGCCACAGACAACCAGCTAATAGGAAACAATGATAGGTGCAACTGGGCAAAACGGTGACTGAGATTCATCAGAGACTCCTCGGAGCCGGCTGGCCATCCCACCCCAACCTGCTCTTCCCGTCCCCTGGCCTTTGAAAGAAAAACTCTTTGGCTGTTATTAAAAATTAGGGAGCACAAGAATAAGAACCAAGCAGGAGTTCATCTTTAATTCCTATACTCACACGTTTGAATTCTGTGCTTCTGCCTCTTCACAATGATGTCACCTTTAGGTTGTTATTATCTAGTTCCCAGATTTATCTTCTGTGACGGAGAGAAAAGGCCCACTTTCTAGACCCCCGCCTGTGAATATGAGGTGGAGAAATAACACATAAAAGGTGCCTGGGCCAAAAGCCTGCACATGGTTTGTGCCGAAGAAATAGTGGCAATGAGAATAGCTATACTTGGTCAAGCTGCTCCTCCCCATCTAGCAACGTGTTCATTTTTTCTACCACCCTATAAGCAGCAAGAGGCTTCTAAGGGAATGGCTATGTCCAAAATTCAACTTACAGAGTCCAAAATATTTAAATGCCAACCCATCTTTTACTTATTCTTTGGACAATTACCAAGCACTATTTGTCTATCAGAATGCAGGTTAAGGACTGGGGATACAAAAATAAAACCTTTACCCTCATATTTCACAGTCAATCGAGGAAAAGCCATACACTATAAACGCTAACTGCAAAAAGAGATATTAATAAAAAAGGAAGTTATTAAAGAGGAGCCTTCTAAAAAATTTCTCACATGTGAATGTTCTTGTGTCTAAATGGATTTACTCCCATGTTTATTATTCTATTATGCAAGCATATCTCAATAAGTGGCTACATTTTTCCAGGTCTACTAATGGCACTAGCCCTGGAGCAAAATAAAACATGGCCAGATCCATGCAGTATCAATCAGTCCCTGATACTTTGATGCATCTACTTCCAGTATTCCAAAAGCCTGATATAGTTCCTAATTTGTAGGGCAGGCTAAGGATATGGAACTGGAAATAGAGTAATAAGAAAAAAGTCCCCCTTCCCACTGGCTTTTGGATGGGCCCTGCTGAAGTCTCACGACACTGACTCAGATATTTATGGGAACAAAAGTAGAAAAGGAAAAGTTGGAGGTGTTGTACCATTAGGAGAGAACAAGGGATGGCTGGGAGAGGTCTTTACAGTTACATGCTAGGTCAAGTGGAGTCAGTTTCTCTAGGACTGTGAGGGGCTACCTGAGATCGCTTCTAGAACTTCCACCACCTCTGCACCCAAGGGAGCTAAAGACTTAGTCCAGAATTTCCTCTTAACCTCAATTCTGATTATGCTGCTTAGGGTTGGTTTATAATGAGGTATATGTCTAATAAGTAGCTAGCATGTAGAATCAAATAGCACTTCAGCTTCATTAAATGCTTACAACTGTGTGACATAAATGTTTACTCAGCACACAGCATCAAATTTATCCTCAGGACAAGGCAATGACCTGCCAGAAATGACACGATTTAAACTGTTTCTTAGGCCCAAGTATTGTTTGCAAAACGCTTTAGAGACTTCCTTATAAATGTAAGCTGGAAAGCCAAGATAAGCCTTTGTTTATAGCATCCAAAATCTTAGCAAATATTCTAGCCTGTGAATTATGAATTAGCAAAATGTCATTATTTTTCCACAGGAAAATGAGAGATATCTGGCCCTGCAGAAGTTTCAAGTCCTTGGAACTGTTGCATTAAAAAGTCCTTCAGTATTTATGGGCTATATGTGGAGAAAGGTCGAGGCCTTGGAGAAGCATACTATTTAAAAGAAAAAGAAAACATCAGCATTTTCCTCTGAAAATCTAGTATGTTTTCTACATTTTATCCTCAGTGAAGGAGCAATTCTCTCCATCACATAAGATACAAGAGTGTTCTACTTGCCCTTCTGGATAGAGAAAAATGATTTCAAAGTTACATTTATTCTCATCATCATTTTCCAATCTCATTGAGCACGCTCTGCCACATCTTGGAGCCCCTAAGTCACTTACTTTGGTGACTTATGACCCAACCTTTTCATCATCCTCTCCTGCCCACATTGACTTCTATCCTATTATTCTATGTAAAGTGAGTTCATAACACAAAGCAAGGAGACTAGAACTTGAGTCTGAAGACGGGTTTGAGTGTTTTGGATACATGGATGGAGTCCAAATTGCAGTATTTTTGAGGTTTCCTATGCATTTTGATGCATAGTGAGGGTTGATAATTAACTAGCTGTTCAATAATGGTTGTAATACTCAGCTAGAACCCCTACTACCTGATCTCTATTGATATGTTTGTTATGACAGACATTGTAAGGAATAAGAGTCTAAGGATGAATGTTAGAGATTCAGCACAGGCCCATGAGAAAATAAGCTTACCTGTAGATGAGTGTTCTGAAGTTCTCAAACCCCTGCTTTGCCTACCCAGAAACTGATCCTAGGTCAGACAATGCATGTTCTTCCTCCTGCTGCCAGTATGCAAAACTAAGAAACAACACAATATAAGTCAAATGTGACAAAGTCTATTCATGTAATTGCATTCAGAGTTGAACTCAAACATGATCTCATATGTCTGACCTTTCCAATTTACTGTGAAAGAAGACTGGTAAACTAGTTTCTCCTTAAAAGAAGGCTACTTTTGTTTTTCAGAGAGGAACATCATTATCTAATATACAAAACATTTGCTTAAATATTTTAGATAGAAAAATAATGCTGTTCTGATCTCATATGTGAAGTTCAAAGATTCATTTAAGAGGATACCAGGCAATGTTTAAATTTGCTGATATTAGTTTTATAAATAAAAATCAATCTGGATACACATATTATTAAACCATTTCAAGGGAACAATTCTTTCTCCAAAATTAAGAGTAGAATCCCAGTCATCCATTCAGATAATATTTACTATGAAAAATCAAATGCTCTCTC
>NW_004624744.1:28286783-28317449 GCF_000247695.1 Heterocephalus glaber
TTGCTTCTTGACCCATTCTGCCAGTATTTCTTTTGATTGGTGAATTGAGACCATTAACATTGATGATTACAATTTATACATATTGACTTATCCTTTTCGTGACTTTTTCTGTTTGTTGGATTCACCCCCTTTGCATTTAATTTTTTTGTCATGCCCAATGGATTCATTCTGCTGGGCTTCCTGGGGTTGTGATCCTGGTTGTCTTTTCCTAGGATATTGTCTAAAATATTTGAAGTGCTGTTTTGGTATTCATGAAGTTCCTAAGGGGCTCTTTGTCATGAAAGTATCTTGTTTCTCCATCAATTTTGAAAGATAATTTTGCAGGGTACATCAGTCTGGGTTGGAGGCTGTTTTCCTTTAGGGCTTGAAATACATCACTCCAAGGTCTTCTTGCCTTGAGGGATTGTGTTGAGAAGTCTGCTATGATTCTGATGGGCTTTCCTTTGTATGTGACTTGTTTCTCTTCTCTAACCACTTGTAGAATTTTGGTTTCTTTTGGGTTTCTGGAATCTTAACTATTATATGCCTATGTGTAGATTTATTTTGATCATGGCTGGTTGGAGTCCTATATGCCACTCTTATCTGTATGTCAAGTTCTTTTCCCCTGCTTGGGAAGTTTTCTGCCATCACTTCTGGGGGCATATTTTAAAGACATCTGCCCTCTCTCCTGTTTCTTCATTGACTCCAATCAGTCTTATGCTATTCTTCTTTGCACTGTCTAGCAGCTCCTGGATTGATTTCTTGTGGTCCCTTACAATTGTAATTTTTTCTTTTCCTGGTCACAAATAGCAGTCTTATCTTCTATATCTGAAATTCTGTCCTCACATTGGCTCATTCTGCTGCATAGACTTTCAATGGAGTTTTTAATCTCCTGGAAATCATTTTGTATCTGTTTTATGGATTCTATTTATTTCCTGTGTTGGGATTCCATCATGTTCCTCAACTCCTCTATTTATTAATTATTTATTAATCATGTCTTGCACTATGAACACAATCTCTGCTGTTGTCTGAGAAATTATTTCTGATTTCACTTTTTCCAGATCCTCTTTTGCTGCCAGTTCAGGGAGTCCAGGTTGCTGACTATCACAGTGTTCCATTTCATTTCCCTTTGGGGTTGCTTTAGGTGGTGATCTGTGTTTTTCAATGTTTTGCTATACTTGTACTAGACTCATTTAGACTTTAACATAGAAAATAAGGTAAAGAAAGCCAAGAGAAATATTTGTCACTTTTGACTCAGATTTCTTGGGATAAAGAAGAAGAATATCCTGAGATCTATTTAGGTTTGGCTTTTCCACAGATCATTACAACCAAAATGCCAATTAACATTAAATGTGACAGTGGCTTTTGTGATGTGGACAGCTGGCCACTTAGACATACATAAGGATCACCTGCTCATGTAGTGTAGCCCACCAAACAAGCACCAGATGGTTAGAACATTTGAATGTTATGGCTAGAGTCACTTACACCCCAGCCCTATTTGAACTAGACACTAGGAGAAATAGCTATAAAATTCACATTTGGTCTTTGGAACAATATGGTTCTCTATAAACCTCACATGTATGACTTACTTGGGGCAAAAGAATCATTCCTGGGCATTAGTGGCCCAAAAGAAGTTCTGCAACAGGTGGCAATTAAAAACAATTGACTTAACCAAGATATACTATACCTGCTGAGATCACCCTGTGGAAAGCCTGGAGAAGAAAAATGAAGAAAATTTAACTACAGGAAGACTTGATGGAGTTAACAGAGATGGGGGTTAACAGAAAAGTGAAAAATAATTTTCAGAAGAACCAAGTTCTCAAAGCAAGGAGAGTTTGGGCAACATATTCCAAGTCCTTGAAATTTGCTCCTGGCTGTACATATTTAAAGGCAAAAATTCCAGAAATTTCTAGACAGACTTACTGCTTATAAAAAGGTATAAAGACAAATTTTTCAATAAATATGCACGAGAGCACTGAGAGGACATTCAAGACTTCCAATCTCTTCCCAAGGTTGAATAAAATGTTCTGTTTAATTCGCTAATGCCCAAAGCCCTGTGGGATAGTTATAAGGTAAAACTTATTCAGCAGTTCTGGAAATATAATAAATACCTTGGACAAAGATAAATCTATACTTATATTTCATAGGAAGGAATTGAAGAAAATAACCTTCTCTGGGGAGCCAACGGCCACCTGTAAAACTGCCAATGAACTTTACAATACCCAAAAGACCATAGAGTTTTCACTAATAAAACTCATTCTGCATTATAGTCTGATGTCTCTATGCTGTACAAAAAAATCAAAAATAAAACCAACAAAAAGCAGATTCCCATCTCCCTAACAACATACATAGGTGAATCTTGTTGAGAACAGCAGCCAGCTGTCCAATACAATTTCCTGAATTTTATAATACAACTAACTTAGCAGGTGGTCCTAAATCTGTAAATCAAATTGTTAGGGTTTTATGGGGCTTCTAGCCAGGAAAAAAAGAGTCAGTACAAAAAAGTTCCTACAAAAGCTAGAAAAAGCCAAAAGGAAGAGCAGAGAAAAAAATTGGTTAAATTTTACAAATGCATTTCTCAGTATTGTGTCAAACATGTTTACTAAGCTGCACAATTAATAAAAAATATTCTATACTAGCGTCCCTAATTATTATTCCACACAGAACAGGACACCTTTTCATTATCCCTTTTTGAATTGATTGTGTACATCAAACAGTCAAGATATAAATAAAATATGTCTGCATGCATAATACCCTCACATTAAAGCTGGAGGCAATTAACCTATGGTTTCTCATTAATTAAATTAAAATAACCTTCTAAAAATGTCTAAAATCAAAACAGATTTCTTTTAGTGTGGATGCTCCTCCCAATGCTGTAGCAAGCCTATTTACCAAATTTATCATGCCAATAAAAAATGTTATTTCTGAGTAAAACCCAGGTTTATCTGCAGTTTTCTCCAGAGGCTCCAGTCTCCTTTAGCTAAACCCAATTACAATGTCAAAGTGGGTTTGGTTTTCTTTTCTGCTTTTAAAAATACCTGTGCTCATCAAGAATTATTTTCTATTAAACACAGTCTCTTTGAACTGTATCCATATCACACAAGTGCAAAGTTGCAAATTATTTGGTGAATTTGCTGAATGCAGATAGTGAATCAATGTAGGTGAGACACTGGAGGAAGATAATGGGCCTGAATATGAGGATGCCCTCAGCCAAGCTGGAAAATTCTTATTATTTCCCAAACACTTTCAAATATCACCTTTACTTCTCTAATTTCCAATACTTAGGACACTAAGTTATTAGTTACTTCAATAGTGTTAACCCTAAGGAGGTATTTTTTAAAAAACAGACATAAAAGGACATATTAGAAATTTTGATTTCCTCCGGACTCCTTTGCCAATCCCCCGGAATCCCACCACATCAAGAGACTATATATTCACCAATTTCTCACACTTAAGGTCAACTCTTCATGACTTAAAATTGATGCTACAATATTGCTTAAGCATCATGTGTTTATTGATTCATTTCTTCTCCAATGGGAAAAATATATATGTTTACTTTTTCATCATGTGTACAGATTCTCTTCTGGGATTCCAAAATGCCTGTTACAGGGCTTTCATATAGAAAGTTCTTAATATGTACTTGCTGCTGTGTTGAATTTTGGAGGCATTTCTTTTCCCCCCAAGTCAATTCTACATCTTAACCACCACATAGTTGTCAGTGGTAGCTATATGACTTTTCTGCTAGTCATATAGATAAGAACTTTGGAGACATATTTCACACTTTCACCATCTTTACCTTTTTGTTGGTTTCCTTATGAGGTACTGTCATTTCTTCTTTCAAAAGATTGAATTAGGGGGATTCAAAATGGCTGAATAGAGGAGGCGCTGCATTGGAGATACTCATAGAAAATCAACTAAAAACACAGTGGCTAACTGGAACCTCTAGCAACAATGAAGTTAGGGACCAGAACTAATGGGAGGATACTGAGTGGAGCAAGATGACCCCACCTGCCTTACAGCCAGCACAAGAGAGGGACTCAGATTGTGGATGCGGCTGTGACCAGCAATGCAAGCAGCCTTGGGCTGAGGGGACAAGGAGTGGGAAATTAGTACTCCCCTGCTTTGCAACCAGTGGTATAAGTACCCTTTGGCCAAAAATTCAGCACACCTCCTGGCTTGTGACTAGCAGTGCAAGTAGCCTTGGGCCATGACGGTGGGACAGAAAGGGCAGTTCCTGAGAGGAGCCAGCAGTGTGGAAGAGAGGGGTCTGTGCAAGGTCTGGAAGGTGTCAACTGTACAGGGGACTGGGAGCAGTCCCCACTGTCTGTCTGAGGGAACCATAGCAACTGGGAGAGCAACACAGAGACAAAACAGTGTAAGGAGATGTGGGCGAGCCATCCCAAAATCTGCTGGCTAAAGACTAGCCCCAGCCCTCACATCCAGAGGCCAAGACCAGCCCCACACCCAGCACTAATCTTACGTCAGACTTCATAACACTTGGCCTGGTTACCAAGCTTAGATTTGCACTCTGACTTGGACTACCACAGAACTGTGGGCACCCAAAGAATTATTTTTCTTCTTTCTCTCTTTGTTTATTCGTTCCTTTCATTTTCCTTTTTCTGTCATTTTATTGGGGAGGAGTTAGGTTTTGACTTCTATTGTTTGTTTTGTTTTGCTCATCCTGTTTCTACAATCTCCAACCCAGATATACAAAGACATTTGTATAGCCTCCAACCAAGATTGATATACCCTGAGAAAATATCTTTCAGAATCAATGGAAAAATAAGATACTTCCATGACAAAGAAAACTGAAGAAGTTCATGGCCACCAAGACAGCTCTATAAAAAGTTGTGAAAGCTAATTTTGGTAGGTTTTTTTTGTACCTGGGATCGAACTCAGGACCTTGCACTGGCAAGACAAGCACAATGCCACTGAGCTAAATCCCCAGCCCTGAAAGATATTTTAGAGATAATGAAGACCACAATTCCAAGAACATCAGCAGAAAGAAGCTACTAGGCAAAGCAAATGATTAAACAGAGGGGGAAGATGTGATACCAAAACCAGGAAAATAATATGACAAGGATAAGCTAACACATATTAGCAATAACTACCAATGTAAATGGAATCCATTCATGAATCTAAAGAAATAGACTGGCAGAATAGAACAAGAAACAAGATCCAACAACTTGTGTATGCAGGAAACATATTTAACTCAAAAAGAAATTCATAGACTGAGAGCTAAAGAATGGAAAACAGTTCTTTATGCAACAGGAAACTGGACAAAGTCAGGGGTAGCTATTCTAGTTCCAGACCAAATGAACCTGAAACAAAGACTGATCAAAAGAGACAAAGAAGGGCACTACATACTTGTCAAGGGAAAATTCCAAGAAGAGATAACAAGACATAAATATATGTGCACCAAATACTGTCACATCCAACTTTATAAAGCAAATATTAACAGATGTGAAAAAGAAAATAAGCACTAAAAAAAAATTGTAATGGGGGAACTCAATACTCCACAGTCACAAGGAGACAAAACAACTAAACAAAAACTCAACAAAGAAATATCAGAACTGAACCAAACCTGTGAACAAATGGACTAAGTAGATGTTTACAGAGTGTTCCAACCCACAACACCAGAAGACACATTCTTCTCAGCTGCACATGGGACATTTTCCAAAAGAGACCACATGCTAGATCATAGAACATTCTTATGTAACTGCAAAGGAACTAAAATTATCCCATGCATATTATCAGATGGGGCATTGAAATTGGAAATCAATGACAAAAGAAAGCAAAAGAACTACATAAACACGTGGAAATTTAATAATGCCCTCCTGAAAAATCAATGGGCCACAGATAAAATTAAAGAAGAAATTAGAGAGTTTGTACAATTAAATAACAATGAAAATACAACATACAGGAAAGTATGGGATGCAATCCTATTAGGGAAATATATAGCCGTGAAATTCCAAATCACAAAAATAGAGTGAGCTCAAATGACCTAAGGTTGAAAGTCAAACTGTTAGAAAAAGAAGAAGTCAAGCACAAAGCTCTTATAAATGAGGAAATTATAAAGATTAGAGCAGAAATTAATTAAATTGAGAATAAAAAATAATACAAAGAATCAAGGAATCAAGGAGTTGGTTCTTTGAAAAATTAAATAAAATTGATAAACCCTTAGCCAACCTAATCAAAAGAAGAAAAAAATCTCAAATCCATGCAATTAGCAATTTTCAATCCATGAAAAGGGTGAAATCAGAATGGAACCTGCAGAAATCCAAATCATTGTTGTAGTCAGGGTTTTGGCAAGGGAATACATTTAATACAGGACACACAGTTTATAGGATTATTTTATGATATTTACACAAACAGTCAAATACAGAGGTGGAAGAGATTAGTCACACACTAGAGGCCCAAAGAATCCAGCCAAGGGCCTGGATCCCACAGCAATGTCCCACACAAGTCCAGCTAAAAGCTTAGAGTCCAAGGCAATGTCCTCCATGAATCCAGCCAGTGCCCTAGAGCCCACGGCAAAGTCTCATGCTTGTCCATATTGAGCATCTGTACCTGGAAGGCCAAAAGAGCAATGGTGGAAGCCAGAAAACCAATGCCAGTGGGATCAAGGATTTGTGCCACCAGGATGAGGGGTCTACATCAGAGCCAGGAAGTGATGCTCATGGGGAAGATCAGAGCTCCTCTGATGAGAACAGCAACCATTCCCAGAGACAGCGAGGGCCCTAGCTCTCCTACTACATGGACAGCTAAGTTCACATCAGGAAAACCAGCCATATCAAGTTTCTCCTAGAAAATCAACAGCCCACCATCTTCCCCTCCAGTTATCTTTTTATGGCTACTGGTGACAATCCTCAAGTGGGTCTTCTATGCCCAGACCACACTGATTCAGTTTAGCCAGGTGTTAAAAGTTCACCATTCTTAATCCACCTCAATCATCAATGCCTATTTTGAAAGACTTATTGTAATAAGATGGAAAATACAGAAGAAATGGACAGATTTTTTGGTACATATGAATAACCAAAGCCAAATCAAGAAGATACAAAAATTCTATATGAATCAATATCAGTTCATGAAATTAAAGATGTAATTAAAACCCTACCAACAAAGAAAAGCCCAGGTCCTGATGGATTCACTGCTGAATTCTACAAGATATTTAGAGATGATCTAACACCACTACTCCTCAAACACGTTAATGAAATTGAAACAGTACTCCCAAAGTCATTCCTGGAAGCCAGTATTACCTTGATTCCAAAACCAAAGAAAGGTCTAACCAAAAAAGAGAACTACAGGCCGATCTCCAAAATGAACATAGATACAAAAGTTCTCAATGAGATCCTGGCAAACAGAATTCAGGAAATCATCAAGAAGATTGCGCATCACGGTCAAGTAGGATTCATCGCAGCGATGCAGAGATGGTTTAACACACGCAAATCAATAAGTATAACACACCACATTGACAGAGCCAAGGACAAAAGCCACATGATCATCTCAATAGATGCAGAAAAAGTGTTTGACAAAGTCCAAAAGCGATTCATGATATAAACGCTACAGAAAATTGAAATAGTTGCTCTTTATCTCAATTTGATAAAAGCCATCTATGACAAACCATCTGCCAACATCATACTAAGTGGTCAAAACCTGAAAGCTTTCACTACGAAATCCATAACAAGAAAAGGATGTCCACTCTCACCACTCTTATTGAACACAGTTCTGGCAACCTTAGCCAGAGCACTTGGTCAAGAAAAGAAATAAAAGGAATAAAGATAGGAAAAAAGATAGGAAATGATAAACTATCATTATTTGCAGATGACATGGTCCTCAATGTAGAAGACACCAAAACTCCACCGAAAGACTTCTAGATTTAGTAGCCAAATTCAGTAGCATAGCTGGATACAAAGTCAATACTTACAAATCAATAGTATTCCTGTACATATAGAACAAACTTACTGAGAGAGAAATGAGGGGAAACCATGCCTTTCACAATAACATCTAAAATGAAATACTTAGGAATCAATCTAACCAAAGAAGCAAAAGATCTTTACATTGAAAACTACAGTACTCTGTAAAAGGAGATCAAAGAGAATATCAGAAAATGCAAAGATACCTCTTACTCCTGAGTAGGAAGAACCAACATAGTAAAAATGGCCATACGAAATATGTTACAAAATTGTTATGCATATTTAATGCAACCCAATCAAAATACCAATAGTGTACCTCACAGAACTAGACAAAACAATCCTAAAATTCATTTGAAAACAGAAGATGCTTAGAATAGCAAAAATAATTCTAGGGAACAAAGGCAAGGTAGGGGGCATCACAGTCCCTCACTCGCAATTATACTGTGATAAAAACAGCATGGTACTAGGGAAAAAACAGACCTGAGGATCAATAGAACAAAATAGATCATGCAGAAACAACTCTAAACACACTCAGCCAGTTTATTTTTGGCAAAGGGACCAAATACCTTCACTGGAAAAAAGATAGTCTCTTGCTTTCCACATGCCAAAGACTAAAACTAGCCCCTTGTTTCTCATCATGTACTGAAATAAAATCAAAATAGATCAAAGATCTAAATATTAAAACAGAAACACTAAATCTGCTGAAAGAATCAGTGGAACTGTTGAAGACATAGGTATAGTAAAGCGTTTATCAATAAAATCCCATTTTCACAGGAAATATTATAAAGAATCAACAACTGGGATCTCATCTGATTAAAGAGCTTTTGCACAGCAAAAGAAATCACCAACAGAGTAAAGAGACAACTAAAAAAATGGGAAATAATTTTTTCAGATGTCCCTCAGACAGAAGACTGATATCTACAATATATAAAGAAGTGAAAAAAAATCAAACTCCCCCAAATTTAAAGATCCAATCTAGAAATGGGCATTTGAGATGAATATACACTTCTCAGATGAAGTACAAATTCCAAAAAATATATGAAAAAAATGTTCATAGGTGGCCATTTGAGAAATTCAAATTAAAACAATGCTGAAATTTCATCTTACTCAAGATAGAATGGCTATTTTCAGGAAAACAGCCCATAACAAATGCCGGCAGGTTGTGGGGAAAATGAAATCCCTCTCCACTGTTTGCTGGAGGACAGATTGGTGCAACCACTGTGGAAATCAGTGTGATACCTCAGAAAACTAGAACTAGAGGTTCCATTTAACATAGCTGTTCCCTTCTTGGTATCTTCCTAAAAGAATTAACTGTATCATACCACAGTGTTTTGTGTACATCCATGTTTACAGCAGCAGTTTGTAATAGCTAAATCTTGGAAACAACCCAAATGTTCATCATTGTATAAATGGATAAAGAAAATTTGGTTTTGTTTTTATTTATACAATGGAGTACTACTCTGCCATAGAGAAGGATAAGCTTGAGACATTTGTAAGTAAATGGATGCACCTGGACACCATACTCTTATGTGAAATAAATTGGACACACATGTTTAAATATCACATGGTTTCTCTAGTGTTCGAAACTGAAAGGGTAAATAAGGACTATAATGTATAATAGATATTGGGAAATGGGAAGAAAATGTCCAAATGACATGGGAACAAGGGAGAAGGTAGGGGTAAGGGAAAGAAGGAACAGCAAAAAAAAGAAAGAAAGAAAGAAAAAAAGAATAGAAGGGAAAAATTGAAACAAAGCTTTTGTAAATAAAGAGAGGAAGAGGGGTTGAAGGGATAGGAGAGGAATGAGAAAAAAAAGAAAACACAAGATTATCACATACAGGTACAAATTCCTTATGTTGGATGTTATCATTATGTATATCTAAAATGTACCAACAAAATAAAAAGAAAAAATCTATTAGCTGAATCTCTGTAGGAAAGAAAGATGAATGATACCCAGAATATATGTCAGTTTCTGTTAAAATATCTTCCAGAACAGAAAGGGTCTAAGGGAAGTAAGGTGGGACCTTACTGTATTGTTGGTAGGGCAGACAGGCAGCAGATCCAAAAGCTAGATTTTCCTCAGTAATCAGAAGTCCTTGCTCTTGGGCCTGTTAGCATCTATGTCATCCACTATAGCTGCTTAATTCATACCCTTCTTGTGTCACAGGCCGAATGAGGTCCATTTGTTGTCTTTGTCAGGTTTTTGGTAGTTATCGTATCATATTAACATCTTATCACTTTGTATCTTGTGTTTGGATCATTCCATGCCTCTGCCCTAGACTTCTTAGTCTATAATCTTCTAATTGATTTCATTCTGTATTGCCGACCAATCAGCTGAAGTATTTACCACTGCCTATAAATTCAGATAAAGGCTAGCCTAAGCTCACACCATGTTTTCTTTCAGTCACAATAGTTGACCAAATACACTATCTGAGAAATCTGCCTACTTGGAGAATTCCCCCTCAGCACTGTCTTTTCAAACACCTTTAATGTTCAAGTGGGGCTATCATGGCAGATGTATTTCACTTTCAGTTTGAAACCAAATACCAAGCTGAACTATTCACAAGTATCACTTCTTTCTTTTTTTTCTTTCTCTTTTGTCCTCTCCAGCAATGTAAAACTCATGTGGTTCCCTCTGTACACAGCCTGATTTTGTTCTTCTGCCTTGCTTGTGTTCAGTTACATTTGTACTACTTTCATTTTACAACAAATTGTTGCTGGGGCAATCTGACTTTAAGATTTGGTAGATGTAATAAGATCCAGTTCCTGATTGGGAGTTCTGACTGAAAGACCACTTGGTTTCCTATGGTTAGATGTTATATCAATATCAAGTTCAAATTAGCATAACAAGACCCATTTTCCAAAAGCGTATAATTTTCTGTTGAAGATTTCATGGTCTTGTTGCAGAACTTTAGTGGTCTGGGTTATAATTCCTCCACTGATTTTTTTTTTTTTGGTACCAGGGATCAAACTCGGGACCTTGCTCGTGCGAGGCAGGAGGCCAAATTACTGAGCTAAATCCCCAGCCCGAATTATTATTATTATTTTTTTCTTTGTGGTACCAGGGATCAAACTCAGGACCTTGTGCTTGATAGGCAGGCGTGGCACCACTGAGCTACATCCCCAGCCCCTTCACCGATGTTTGCTACAAACTCTATTGAGCCTCCTCCAACACTGATATATCTAGTGCACAGGCTAGGGTTGTATTGTATGACTCAAGCCTCAAGGACACTAGCTCGTCTCCTTAAAACCAGGACAGAACCCTTCCCCGGTCTCATTCCTATTCAAAACTGACAGCCTTCTGTCTCACCTGGTATTTGAGAAGAGTATTCACAGGTGCAGCACACTGCTCCTAGAATGAAAGCATTTCCCTAGACATAGAGCACCCTTCTTTGTGGTGAACTATCTGAGATACTATAATTTGTCCTTTTCTTTGAGATTTTTCCAGGCTGTCATAGACCACTGTGCCCTTATGATTTTACTATATGTGCTGCTGAAGCAAGCACGTATGATTTTATTGGAGTAAAGGACTCCTAAGTATCACATTGCCTGAAGTTTCCACATCTTACTAAGGAATCATCACATTCTTGAAACCCCTAAAGGTAGAGTGGCTGGTTAGTTTTTCCTAGTTGGCTCACCAGGGCCCAGTCTTGATTGTCACAATGGTACATATCTATAATATAGGTGCAGATGTATTCAGAAGGAGAAGTTCTCTTTGGTAGAGGCAATTACCTTGAGGTCAGCAGATAACATTCTCAGAAGCCAGAAAACACAGTACTTAAATATGAAGGGGGGGATGTAGGCAATGTAAATTAACATTAGAAATTATTTTTTAAAATTTCTGTTTTAACTCTTAAGGCTACTTTTCCTTCCTCTAATTTAAATTTTTCACACAATAAGTTTTATATACATTTTATTTTTGGTAGGGTTGGTTCCCTTTTTTTGATTACTTAGATTAGTTTTTAAAATTTTTATTTTTTCCAATGTTTATTATTTTATTATTTTTTCAAATTTTTAAATAATTCTTAGCTCCTTTGCTTTTTATAAGTAACTTGCAATTTAATCTTGCACTTTTGTGAAATTTTAACTAGTTTTACTCAGAATTAGTGCATCCAATAGTTACCAAGCAAAGTGAAAGCTGCACAGTAGAACTTCCTTAGCACAGGAGGTTAGAAGTCTGAGACATTGTGTGTGTGTGTGTGTGTGTGTGTGTGTGTGTGCATGTGCGCGCTTCTTGCTGCCCTCAGTTACCCTTACCTTCTCTTTGGCATTTTCATTACTTGATCTCCTTCTTCACATGAATCTTCTGTTTTACTGGGGATGAAGATGAGGTAAAGTAAAGGTTAGAGTGGGGGTTAGGAGTGAAAATACAAAGAGAAGGCCATCTAATAATCAAAAATGAATTTTGCAACAAGAATGCTACAGTTTGGATAAATCTCTCTTGAAAGACCACTTATTAAGCTCGTGATTACCAGATTATGCTACTGGGAGGTGGTGTAACCTTTAAGAGATGGAGTCTAGTGAGAATAAATTAGGTGACTAGAGTGTGACTTTGGGAGAAATTAGGACACCAGTGTTTTCTTCTGTCTCTTTACTTTTTGAAGGCCATGAGGTGAGCATCTTCTACATACACTCCTGCCCTAATGTACTAATTTTCCACAGACCCAAAGGCAATAGGGCCAAGAAACCATGTACTGAAACTTCTGAAACCATAAGCCCAAACAAACCTTCCCTCCTTATGACTGGATTTATTCTCATGTATTTGTTGCAGCAACAGACTGCTGAATAACACAAGGATTATCGTAAATCTAAGCTTTGTAGATAATATCTGTAGCAAGCCAGGAATTAAAGCTAGGGATCTTTGATTATTTATTGTCTTTTCTGAGTATGGGGACAATAAAAGTTTATCTGGGAATTCTCTAGGCCAAAAGACTTGCCCTTCTAGCAGAAGGATAATATAGGATAAAGACAAGACTGAGAACCTAATCTGAGACCCTAAAGAGAAGTAAAAGGAAATCAGATAAAAAAAGAAGAGAGAGTAGGCCTCGTACTAGAGTTTTAACTTTGATAGGAAGTAGGACTGATCATTTAAAAACTTTCAGACAGACATGAGTTCAGGGTATATGATATAATTCCCAAAGTATCTGCAAGATTCTAGGCACTAGGCTCTGGAAGAAACAGAATATTTTAATATGCTTCACGACTATGACAGCAATACTGAGGTGAGGCAGGGCTCTGATTTCCCTTCTCTGGGTTAAAGACCATGAAAAGTGAATAAGATAAGGTGTGTTCTGGGTAAGATACTGAAAATATGAAGAACAGAGGGGTGGCTTCAGAACCGTAAACTTGGCAGGTCATCCTGAATGGGAAAGGGAGTTTCTGGGATTAGATCTCAGCGGCTTTAGTTCTAAGTGTCTTGGATGTATTTACCTTCTCTACAAGAGAGTTAGCCAAATTTGGTTATGGGACTTTCTGGAGAGTACAGCCCTGAAGTCAAGCAGAGTGTAGAGATAGCCTACAGAATGGAAGAAAATACTTGCAAGTGATGCATCTGACAAAGAGTTGATATGCAGAATATAGAAGAAACTTCAAAAATTCAACAATAAAACAAATAACCAAATAAAAAATGGTCAATTATCTAAATAAACATTTTTCAAAAGAAGATACAAATCACTAACAGGTATATGAAAAATTCTCAATATCAATAATTATCAGGGAAATGAAAATCAAAATCACAATCAGATATACCTCACCCCAATAAAAATGGCTTTCAAAAGACTAAAGGTAACAAGTGGTGAGGGTGTGGAGAAAAGGAATGGTAGCATATATTGATGAGAATGCAAATTCATACAACCATTATGGAAAATAGCATTAAGGGTCACCAAAAACTTAAAATAGAATTGCCAAATGTTATGGTTTTAATTTAAATGTCCCCCAAACTCTCATGGGCTCAGAGGTGGTGCTTTTGGAAGGTAATTGTATCATGGGGCACTGCACTCACTGGTGAATTCAACCACTGGTAAGTTCAGCAGCTGAGTGTGCTTCTGAGAGGTGAGGACCCAGAGAGAAGAGATGGTTGCTGATGTGTAAGGGAATGTTTCCTTCCCTGGCTCCTCCCTTCTTTCTCTTCTGGGCCAACATGAGATGATCAGGTGGGCCCTGCCATCATGCTGTTTCTGCATTGGACTCATGGACTAAAACTTCTAAATGTCTGAGCCAAAGTAAACCTCTGGGTATTGCGTCTCTGTAGTGAGGAAAGTGGCTAAGGCACTAGGTGACCCAGAAATTCCACCACTGCATATACACCCCAAAGAAGTGAAATCAGTGTGTTGAAGATACATTTGTACTCATGTTCATTGCAGCACTGTTCACAAGCCAAGATATGGAAGCAAGCTACGTCCTTCAACCTATGAATGGATAAAGAAGATACAGTACATATGCACAGTGGAATATGACAGAATGAAATTCTGTCTTTTAAGACAAAATGAAACTAGAGGTCATTATGTTAATTGAAATGAATCAGACACAGAAAGGAAAGTATCTCAGGATCTCACTCATATATGGAATCTAAAAAATTGATCTCGTAGAAGCTGAGAATAGAATGGTTACCAGAGTCCAGGGAGAGTTGGGAAGAGGGAGAGTAGAGAAAGGTTGGTCAGTAGTACTAAATTCCAGTTTGATCGGAGTGAGAAGTTCTTGTATGCTGTTTCAAAGTGAAGTGATTGTAGACTACAGTCATGTACTGGGCATTTCAAAAGGTTAGAAGAAAGCATTCTTAAAAATTTACCATAAAGAAATGATAAATATTTAAGAAGATAGATGTGTTTAACTTGGTTTGAACATTGCACAGTGTGTACAAGTATCAAAATACTACATGGTACCCTACTCATTACCATGTACAATTTTATGTGTTTATCAGTTAAAAATAAATTAAAATTATATTTTTAAAACCTCCCTAACACTTGATTGGAAATGTATGACAAAATGAAAAAAAAAACAGTAAAACTGAACTTATTTATAGCACTGTAATTTAAACATTAGAAACATTGAGAACTGAAGTGTATTGTTTCTTTTTTTAAAAAAATCTTATCAAAAATAGTTTCAACAGTACTTGCCTTTTTCTTCTTGTCATATAGCTTAACATATGGGATGAACATCTTTCTGTGCCTTGGTGAATTGTCACATTCTTTTCTAAGTTTGGATCAGCTTCCAACATTTTATCCTTTGTGCTTTCAATGTCATGAAATATCTCTGTGATTTTCTTTAATGTGAACATTTTCCTGGCATTATTTCTTCTGGGACATCTTCATCTTTTTTGTCACAAATGCTTTTCTTGTTCATATTGGTAAGTTGTTCACCTTCTCTAAGTTCCTCTGGCTGAGTGTCTAGTTTTTTGAATGATGACAATGTCAACATCCTAGTCGGCTAGGTCTTGAATATATGTTTCATTCAAATTTCACTTCCAGTGTTACCACTTATCATTTCTTCACTGCACTTTTATCTCCATTGGCCAATTTTCTTTCAAGTATCTATTTTCATAAAATGTCATATGGGTATATTACTAAGTGGCATGAGGGCAATACAACACATTTATGTCAACCAAATCTCACACACTACTGACCTATTTCTGACAGATTTTAAAACCAGTGGCATGGTTGGTTACTGTTCCTGAGTGGATCTTTTATTTTCACAGTGATTTTTGGAATGAAGACTTATTCCTGAAGTTTGTGGTTTAAACAATTACACAACTGATGTATTGTGGCAACTGGAATTTGAATTATATTGTTAGGAAACAGTTAAATAAACCAGGAAAACTGAAATCTATGCACATTGAAATTGTTCGAAGCAAACACTGCTTGTACATAAAGCAATACTTTTTGAGTACTCACCTTCCCAAGGGCTTAGAAATTCATGGTGAGTCAATTTCTTTTTTCCTTAAAATGAGGTGAACTTTATGTATAGTAAATGTGCAATTATTAAAGGTACAATTAGATGAATACACTAATAAAAGTGAGCCCCCAATTTTATTCATTTCTGGGCTTATCTTTTCCCATGTGAAGTCTTTTTTCTGAAATCTGCACAAATCACAGGAGACACACATTCTAGTTTGGGTATTGAGATGTAATAAGTCCCTAGATAGTCCCATGTAGCTACATATAATTTATCCTGATGTGATGAGTTGGGACCTTTGTTATTTGAGCCAAGTAACTCAACAACAGCTGCAGCGCTAAGTCATGATATCTTAAGAAAAAAATGTTGTATTCATCTGATTAGTTTTCTTGAAAATTGCTAATCTTTATTATTCCTTTTTCTTAAATGTATTTGATTGGCTTCTAAAAGTAAATATCTGAACAAATTAGCTTTCCTGATAGGTTTTAATATTTACTCAATTTTAATAACAATGATTTGTATCTTTCATTTCAAATCTTTTATCTTAAGATCAAATGACAGACATAGACATAAAAATGAGCAGAACAACAACAACAACTAAATGAGCAGAACACTGCCATCCTGTTCATCCTAAGTACTATCTGGTGTTGTGTCTCATGGAAAAATCCTAAAAGAAGTTGTACTTGATTTATGCAAGCTGCCTGGATGTCTGGTTTGATAACAACCCTATTTCAATTGTTATTTATTTTGGGCACTCTACAGTAAAGATATTCATCTCTGGATAGCTCTCCGTGGAGCATTCCTGGTACCAAATGTAAAGGGTGAATATTGTGATTCTGGGACTCTTTTCCTTTGCTGAGTTGAATAAATATGAATAATTCTTCATTAAGAGAAACATCTTGCTGAATGGAAGCATATCAATAGAGTGCTGGGGTGTTCTGAGAAACTGAACTGCGCTTATTTTTTCTCTGCTTATTCCCATACTTAGAAAAAATTCTTTAGACTAGATATAAAGTGATCTATTTCCTGTCATATTAAACTCAACTGGGCCTATTTCTACTCATGATTAGACTACTAGAGCAAACTATTTGGAGGAACTTTTTAATTTTAATGAGAATAATTTGGTGCCTCAGGACCTAGTGAATGCTCTCTTGGTTGCCACATATGAGGAAATGTTTATTCCATTTTCCAGGATTCTAATTCCTGGTTAATAAGAACTTATGGGAACTTACAAAATACATTGTTAAAGGTCACTGAATTAACAAGCAGTAAAGAACTGAGTAGATTCCACCAGTATTCTTATCATATTTAAATTATACTTAAAATTTTTATTTCTTCTATAAATCTTAGAATTTTGAGCTATGTATTCTGTTTGTTACTCAGAACTAGAAATAAATATAAATATTGAGATTGTGCTTACCAAACCAACATAGTGAGGGAGGTAGATTTGGGATAATTATTGTATATACTAATTAACATTTGGAATAATTATGTTTTATTTTTACTAATATTTTATAGTAATACATGTTGATGTAATAATTTAAAATAGTGCAAAAGAGTGCCAGTGTAAGATCTCCTATGATATAATGCAACTGCAAACCTGCTTTTCAGATAAAATACTGCTTAAAGTTCTTATTAGCTCTGCTGATGTTTAATTCTTTTATGAATCCTCTTGTATTTAGCAATTTTAAACAATGGCTGCTTACACCTCAGTAGGAAAAGTAGATATTAACTTAATCTTTTTACCTTCACACTTTTTTCCTTACTCATAATTGTAAATAATGTGTTTTGTTCTTTCACACATAACTTTAACAATTATACTGCAACCTGTATTTCTTAATCCATTAACATTAGATAGTATCTTTTGATTCTTATCCATGTAAAATGAAAAAATTCCTTATTTTTCTTTATAAATTTTCAAGTACTTTGTTTCTATTAAACTTTATAACTATAGTTAAAATTCTAATGGGAATCAGCGGCACATTACTTGCCTAGTTGATTAAGGCCCTGGGTTCAATACATAGCAACATTAGATCACTTTTTTCTTTTTTTTTTTTTTTTTTTTTGGTACCAGGGATCGAACTCAGGTCCTTGTGCTTGCAAGGCAAGCGGCAGAACCACTGAGCTAAATCCTCGGCCCCATTAGATCACTTTTTAACATCAATTAACCATCAAGTGATAAGACATCAACTATGGGAAAGAAAATGCATTTCGTAGGCTTCCAAATATTGTCATTTTTTGTACTAGATTCCATCTGTTTTCTTTTTTGTGAAACACTTAGCAAAAAACTTAAAAATAATTGAGTTGAATACTACTTCCTGCAAAAATTTTTTCTACTTAATGTATATTTGTGAAAAACTTTGTAAATTTTTGCATATCTGAAAGTCATCTTTTTGTGTTCATATATTGTTATTTATTTGGTTGTGTGCTTAGAGCAATAGGATCAATATTAGATCCATTTATTTAGTTAGTTAGTTTTTTTTAGTTTTTTGAGACAGGGTCTTAGTATGTAGTCTAGGTTGATTTTGAACTCACTATGTAGTTAAAATTGGCCCAAAGCTCAATGGCAATCCTCTTGCCTCAGCCTCCTGAATGCTAGGATTACAGGCGTGTGCCACCACACCCAGCTAATTCCTCTCCTTTGGAGATTTGAAGGCATTGCTCCATTGCTTTTAAACATCCAGTGTTTTTGAATGAGATATATAATTGTTATGATTTGTCTTCTTTTTTTTTCTGGAAGCTTCTAGAATTTTCTCTTGGTCCATGTACTTTAATTTCATTAAAATGTATTTAGAAGTAGGACTTTTAAAATAATCCTTCTGGAACAATTTAATCTACTAATTTTCTTCAGCTCTGGCATATTTTCTTCTGTTATATCTTTGATTGTTATTTCTCTTATTTTTCTGTAGTTTCAGCATTTTAACTTGTCTCATATGAGAATCAACTTCTATTTTTTAACCTTTTTTCTTTGTTTAATGCTGAGGAGAGTACCTTATTTTATCTCAACCCTTGTAATGATTTTTTCCATTTTTATTTTTACTATATAAGAACTACTTCCTTGTTCTTTGATACTTTTTTGTTTAATGGATGACAGCCTGGTTTTGTTTGGAGATATTATACATTTTCACTAATCAATCAAATACTAGAATTTTTTAAAAGTTGTCTTCTATAACTTCAAGTGCTGTTCTTTCACTCAAAATTGTTCATTCTCATTATCTTCACAATTTTCTTTTATATTATTTTTTATCCTCAACTATTAAGCAGTTTCATATTATTAATTCATATTGAAAATTACTTATGAGACACTAGATTGGTTAATACAGGTAGATGGTTGGGCTTTTATTTCTGTCATTCTGTATTTTTTTTTTTCTTAACAGGGATCTGCTCTAATTAGGAAGTTACTTTAGGGACCTATGAGACAGCTGAAGACATGTCAATTGGCTAGCTTCATTACTGGCTTAGCAGGCAGTGAGATGACTTGCAGGTACCTATGCTCTCTCCAGTATAAGTGAGGCAGGCTTTGCTTTGATCTGCAGAATTAATACTAAGAAATATTGATTCATTGTATTTATTGGAAACACATTTCTCTTCCCTTTCATTCATTCTTTATTTTGGGGGCCATTTTATAGATACCTTCCCTTTTATTTTTATTATCTATTTCAAGCCTTGAGTTTTGTTGGGAAGGATGGCTCTCACATCATTGAGATATGCACACAAATTAAGTAAACATTCATTTAGTACAATAAAGAAGGTTAATTTAAGGAGAATTGCTTGAACTTTGAAGTTTCCAAATATTTTCAAGGTTTTAATAAAAAGTCATTATTCATTTAGAATAACTGAATAAAGGGCTGATACTTCTTGGAGCTGATACTCTCAGCTCTGTGGATTTTTTTTTTTTTTTTGGATCAGGGATCGAACTTGGGACCTGGTGCTTTTGAGGCAGGAAGCGGCACTACTGAGCTAAATCCCCAGCTGTTCTCTGGATTTTTTATGTTTCCCTTTGGGATATGTTTGTAGTCTATTCAGTTTTAGAAACTTAATCTACTGTAATTTATAAATCTATTATTTATTACTTAGCAAGTAATCCTCTATTTCACTAAATAAATCCATTGATTAATTTGTTCAGTTTTAAAAAGGTAATTTTATATCACTCTCTATATTATTGGTTCATTGATTAACTAGGCATTAGTCTTCTAAATTCCATTAGCTTCTTTCCAAACTCATTTTAGCTATGTTTCTTGGACCAGTATTTTACATGATGAATAGCTAGGCTTTAGATTTTACTTATTCAATATTGATAATTTTCATCCATGACTTAACATTGCAACTTAATGAACAAATCTATTTGATATTTTTGATATTTTATTGGTTTTTGACCCCAAAACAGAACCAGTTATCAACAAAGAGCAAACTAGACAAATTTCTTAAAGGGATATATAATAATATTTTAGTCTGTCTTATGATCTCTATCAGTTTCAGTCATATCTTCCACAAAAGCAGCACAGATAAAACATAAACAAATACCAGATGTGGTTGAATTCCAATAGATTTTCATTTAAGCATTTTGCTTGTGTACTGTTTATTTCTTACCCTTAGGCAAACCCATATAAACCAATGTAAGATCCTTATTACAAACAATCTGCATTCTAAGACCCCTGCATAGGATAAGGCAGTTGATATTATCTCCCATATGATAAAACTTTATAGAAAATATACTGGAATGCAATAGGCATGTATCTTCCTTTTTTTCTCTTGATTTCATAATCATTTAAAACTATTTCTAGATGAAATAGATGGATGTTATCTGGAACAGAAAGATAAATATTGTTTACAGCAATGATTTGGGTTTTCTGTCTCCAGTTATAGGCAATTGGTTTTACCACCAAATATATTAAAAGATGAATCTATTTGAGGTTCCACCTGGTAATTTTTGGAAAATGTCCTAAAACATTCAATTGGCTTATTTCCAATTATCTTTTATCAAATCATTCATTTTCATAGAAGTATGTTTTCACCCAAAATTTTTTTAACAGTTCTTTAAGAAATTTCATTGTTCAAAGTTAGATGCTCTGTGAGGTCTATTATGATAGATCCCATGTAGTCTGAAATATTTCCAAGATACTGTATTTTATGATGTGCTCTATGACACAGAATTCTTGGGTCTTTATTCCCCACTTGTCTTTGTCCTGGCATAGAGATAGACATATAACTCTAGAACTATTTCCCTAGGAAGACATAGATTTCTCTTTCAACTACTATATTGATGCATTTCAGAGATAGTCTTTGTAAGTCAGCTTTTCATTATTGCAACAAATACCTGAAACAATTAGGTTATAAGGAGGAAAAGTTCATTTTGAATCAGTTTTAGAGGTACTGGTCTATGATTCATTGACTCTGTTGCTTTGGGCAAGATAGCACAGTATAGCAGAAATGAAACATGACAAAACTACTCACTTCATGGCAGGAAAGTGGCAGAGACAAACAAAAAGAGACTGATGCTCCATAATTGTCTTCAAGGGCACACCTCACTGACTTAAAACCTTACAATAGGCCCCATCAATTAGAGGTTTTACCATCACCTAATAGTACCTCTGGGGACCAACTCTTTAACATATATGCCTTTGGAGGAGACTCAAGGTCCAAACTATAGAAGTCATTTTAAGGAATGTGTAATCATTTTTTTTTTTGGAACATGTAAGGATAGGAGGATAAAATCCTATCCTCCACATAGTTGAGTAGGAGGATAAAATCCTATCTTTAGTAGTATTTGATCATTAATACTTACAGACACTGACTTTTCTCAATATCAAATAATTTGAAATTGAATTTCCTGCTTTGAAATTCTGAAAGTTAAATTATGGGAAAATACAATGTATGGAATATTTTTGGATTGATATCATATTGATCTTTCTGTGTCCATTTTCTTTTTTTTTTTTTTGTACCAGGGATTGAACTCTGGTCCTTATGCTTGCGAGGCAGGCGGCAGAACCACTGAGATAAATCCCCGGCCCTCTGTGTCCATTTTAAAACAGTGTTCCAGAGGTCTAGTCTTCCACCAGGTTTGTCATGCTAGAGATAGAGAAGACTGAGGGAGATGTTGGTAAGTGTACTTTCTGGGTCCCCAGTCAAGAGTTAACCAGATCATCTCCACGTATAGCTGCACTTGAATAAAAGTATCTTCTGCTGAAAAGTTTGAGAACCACTCCCTTGAGACATTCTTTTCCTTGTCCCTTAGCTATCAGAGAGCTTTGTAATCAGATCACAGTCTTTTCATAACATTGTTCACACAGAATTGTGTTTTGATGTCATTAATTTTTTTGAGCTTCATTACAAACAGCAGTCAAATAAATCTTACTAGTGTATTTTTGACAAAGCTATCACCGAGGACATTGCCTCCGATGACCCACACAGTACACCCCATGAAGACGTATTTCAGAAATTTTCCTCTTGAGCTAGGCAACAGGGGTCCTTTTATGCAATTGATTTTATTTAATTTCATGCACATTATTCATTTCACAAATATTAATTAGCTATTAGGAAGGTCCTGAATTTGGACCTCTCCCCGGGAAACTAATCATGTGCAGTTTGGGTTAGTTTACATGGAATTTTTTCTAAATTGCTTTTTTTAATTAATCATGTGCCTCCATGTCTGTATTTACTTTATCTGGATGACTTCATGAATTTCTTTAAGACAATTTTGGATGTATCAGACAGGATTCTCTGTTACAGGGGATAGAAAATTAAATCCAAAGTGGCTTAAACAAAAAGGAGTTTTTCTATTATGTAACAACAACAAACAAACATCACGACAGAGTTGGTTACAAATATTGCTTGATCAACAGTGTTCAAATAAATGTCATAGGAACTGGTCTCTCTGTCTCTCTCTCTCTCTCTTTCTCTCTGTCTTTTTCCACTCTTCAGTTGTGCTGGCTCTGTCCTCAAATTACTCCTTGTATGATAATAATGAGATAGGTATAAGAGCTCCACTTTATTTTTAAAATTAATTTTATTGATATAATTTAAATATATATAACAATAACATTCATCAAAGGGGGGTTGTATCTGTACATGATATAGCTTAATTCCTCTTTTTCTTCCATTTCCCTTCCCTCCCTTCAACCTCCACTCTCCCTTTATTTATAAAGCTTTGTTTCCATTTTTTCCTTCTTTTATCAATTTTCCCCCCTTTTCCTCCCTCTGTCTTTCCCAGTTTTCCTTTCCTTTTGAACAGTTCCTTCCTATTTCATATTATCTATTCATTTTGGTCCTTATTTACCTTTTCAGTTTCTCATAGTAGAGAGACAATGAGATATTTACACATGTGTGTCCAATTTATTTCACTTAAGAGTATAGTCTCAAGTTGCATCCATTTAGCTATAAATGCCTCAAGTTTATCTTTCTTTGTGGCTGAGTAGTACTCCATTGTATTAAAAAAATATATCTTTTTTATTCATTCATCGGTTGATGGGCATTTGGGTTTTTTCCAAGATTTAGCTATTACAAACTGTGATGCTATGAACATGGGTGCACATATATCATTGTGGTATGATGTTTTTAATTCTTTTGGGAAGATACCCAGTGTCAAAGTGGGTAAAAGATCTAAATATTAAAACAGAAACACTAAATCTTCTGGAAGAGAAAATAGGTGGAGCTCTTGAGGACATAGGGGTAGGCAACAACTTCATGAAGAAAACTCAAACTGCATGGGGATCTCATCTTATTAAGCGGGGATCTCATCTTATTAAGCTGGGATCTCATCTTATTAAAAAGGTTTTGCACTGCAAAAGAAATCACCAACAAAGTGAAGAGACAACTCACAAAGTGGGGAAAATTTTTAGCCAGTTGCCCCTCAGATAGACTATTATCTAGAACACACAAATTTTTAAAAATCAGATCCCTCAAATTTAAAGACCCAATCCAAAAATTGGCATCTGAGATTAACAGACACTTCTCAGAGGCAGACATAGAAAAGGCAAACAAATATAAGAAAAAATGTTCAACATCACTGGTCATCTGAGAGATGGAAATGAAAACAATGCTGAGATTCCACCTCACTCCAGAAAGAATGGCTGCTATCAAAAAAATCAACCTGTAACAAATGCTGGCAGGATTGTGGGGAAAAAGGAACCCTGCTCCTCTGTTGGTGGGAGTGCAGACTGGGGCAACCACTGTGGAAATCAGTGTGCAGATTCCTCAGAAAACTAGGATTAGAGGTCCCAAGTGCTGGTTGATTTTCCTGTTTCACCCGACATCTCATTGGTCTTGTTTTGGTAGTTCAGTAGTGTGTCTACTGTGGAATAATATTTGAGCCTGGTGAGTGGAATGTGCTGTTTCTTATGTCAGGTCACATATTATATCTGGCATGCAAATAGTGTCAGCAGCACAAGAAAGTCAAAGGCTGGGAGTCCAGAAGGGTTATTTTCCCAAGTTTAAAGTAGCCTCCATCTTTCATACAGGAAGAGAAATGATTGTTGGACCAAACAAAGGGGGAAATATCCATTTTTGGGGAAATAATTAAAAATGTAAGGCTAGTGAATTATTTTTCAGTGTGTTAAAAAGAAGGCATTGATTTTTCCTACATAATGTGTGAAGCGGTAATTTGTAAAGGGTGATAAAAAATAAGAAGATTGGCTCTTTAACAAAAACAGCGAAATTTATATACTCAAATAAGAATAGTATTTCAAGGTCATTTCCTTGGAGGATCTAGACACATTATGATACTAATTACCACTGATTGAATTCCTTTTCCAGGAATTCTGGGAATGTAGCAAAGAGAAAACATTACTTTAAATGCTGAACACCAATCTCTGAGAAACAATTTCTCTGGATATAATAGGAATGTCCTTGACAGCAAGACGAAGGGTGCAAACTGATTTTTGAAAAACATGGGACAAAAATGGTGGTTGAGAGCAGAAAGTGAAATATGAGGGAAAAAATTGGGAGTGGAAAGGAGTCACCATAGTAAGAAAGTTGTTTGGGGACAGGAAATATCCTTCACCATCTGTAATCATTACTTTAAAGTCTATTAATAGTCTGTTAATGTCTACTAGGCACAAGCCTTGGGTGAGTAGTAGCACTTTGGGAAAATAAAAACAAAGGAGGTAGCAGAGGAAAAGATGAAGATACAAAAGGCAGGATGCAAAACATATCAAAAGATTTGGCAGAAGCAAGAATTGAAAAGGAGAGATGACCAAAGACTAAAACATCTTTGGGATGGAACTTCTCAAAGGTCATAGCAGGAAATGGAAAGTATGATCTCAGCTGACATGTAGATTAGAAATAGTCATTGCTATCCTACCTCCAAATCTTGTGTTCCTATTCTCATTTGCTGATGAGGAAACTCAGATTCAGAGAGATCAAGTGACTTGACAAAGGTCACACAGCTTGTAAAGTGACAGCTAGAATTTAATCCTATGTCTGCCTTTAAAATTATTTATTTTAAATTTTAATTGATCTAAAATATTGATAAATATTCATGGGGTATAGTATAATTTGATACATGCATACAATGTGTAATGATCAAATCAGTGTAATTAGCATTTCCATCTGCTTAAATATTATCATTTTTATGTGTTGAGATTCCTCAAACTCTTTTACTTTAGTTAAGTATAGTTTATAATGAGAAATTATACACTTCAAAATCCTAGGTCTGATTTTAAAGCCCATGCCTTTACTTTTCTTTATGCTACAAAACTTACCTTTATTTCATCTCTGTTCAAAACTAGTTGTGTGCACACCATTTAGATTTGACTTAAGAGTAATTTGATATTTATAAACAAATGTATATCTTCCCCTGGGATGAAACACTTATATTTTTATAGTCAGTATAGTCTCAACCTAAAGGATGATCAACTCAACACAGAAAACTGATTGAATTCAAATGGGTACTTGATAAAAATCAAACCACAATCAGAAAAGTTAGATAAAGTAAATATTTATTTATAGCAAATTAAGATAGCCTGGTATACATTTTTTACAATGTCACATGGATGTGCTTGTAGAACTGTAAAAATATTCAGTCAACTGATTTCTTCTACCTTGCATATATCTATTCATTAGGGATGCTTGTATTTATTTAGTGTTAAAGGATAATTTTCACAAACATGGTAAATATGACACACACAGATATAAAAGCGAAACAATAGCCACATCTTAAAAATTAATGTTAGTCATTCAATAATATAACCAAGCCAAAGGTAAAATTTATTTAAATGAAAAATAAAAAGGTACTAATGTATTTGAACTAAAGAAATTGAATTGCAAGTGGGAGAAAAATTATTCTTTGCATATCCAAGAAAAGAAGTCAATGCGAACTCTATTGGACAAACACAAAATTTGCAAGTTTTTCAACTAATCAAGAGTTAAAAAATAGCTCAAAAAGTTCCTAGAATTTGATAACCTGGAAGGATGTCCTATAACAAATATGTATAATGTTCTAGTAAAACATATTCTTAAAACTGTAGTAGAGAAAAGAATACTTACATTTTTGTTTTGACCTTCCTTTCTTCTAGGAGAATGTAAGAGCATGTTTCCTTTTTGTGTTGGAGTATGTTTGGGGAATATATTGGAGTATGTGTCCTCTTCACTTTCAAGGCTGATCAACCCTCTTTTTATCCACACATTCTTTCTTAAAATGTGTCAGTCTGTTAAATCAGGTTTGAATCGAGCATTGCAGGCCTTGAAGCTGTTCTATCCTTTCCTGTGGCTCCCAGACACAAGCCTAGTAGCTCTTCCCCAATACCCTCATCTATTTGGTTCCACAATTTGAATGGGGAAACTTTAGAAGATGAGGTCAGGTGGCTGAGCCTGCACCTGTTTCTTTCTGGAATCTTGGGTAGTCAGTAGTGAGAATTTGGATGGGGGGTACAAATTTTACTTAAAATTTTTTTTATCTAGATCTGTCAATAAATGTGAGTTTGGAAACAAAAGACTAACACGTCGACCATACAGTTTAATGTCATAGAGTGAATGGTAGGATTAAGAATAGTTACAGTGTTGAGGGTCATTGGTACAAAAAAACCATGGGGCTTAGAAATAAAGGAGGGAATAAGGTGGAATGATTTCAAAGGCTAGTAAAATATGAGACATCTTTTCTCAGATGGCTTCTGTATGCTTGGGAGGGTAAAGCTCTCCTCATAAGAGTGTTACACAAAGGATCATATGAAAATGGACATGTGTCCATTTGAAAATAACTGGACTTGAACCCTCAAGTAATACATGTTTAGTGAAGTGTAGACATGAGGCTTATAGATAATAAGGTAAAAGCACTGGAATAATAACAAGAGCCCTGAATGTTTTACCTAGATTAAGATTGGGTGACTTTAGGAAATGCAGGGAAAGGGACTGAGTTCATCTCATAAATTTGGTAAATGTAGGACTAAGAATTATATCACATAGTAGAAATTATCTTTAATATATAGATTGGGGTTGCTCCTAGTACTCTGGGAGGATATTTTGAAGGAATGAAGTTCTTGATAGGCAAGAACCATGGGAGGGTATGTATCATCGGTGAGGTCTGGCTTGCAAGTCCCAGGATGTAAGGGAAATTTGAATTTATTAGGCTTTGAGGAGAACAAGGCTCTTGGTAAGATTAATTTCATTAAGTTTAATGACTTTGCCTTGTTCTTAAAACATAATTCCATTCTCACAGGTTAAGGATATGCCACCACAGAAGATATATTTTGCAAAGTATATTTTGAGCATTATTGAAATAAAGGATATCCTTACAAGGTGACTACTTTGAAGTGTCAAAAAAATCATACCTATATGTATTAGCTTGTATAATTCAGTCATAGTTCTTTAATAGTATGTATCTTTTATATGCACTATCATTTCTTTATGCTTTGCATACAGTGTTTTATTAAAGATGGTATGCAAAAAAATTGAACTAATACAGCATTTAAGCTTTTTTATTTGTTATAAAATCCCCCTTTTTTTAAAAGGTACCATTCTTTCAGTAACATCTCTTATTCTAATATAGTATTAAAAGATACAAAAACACAAATGGAGACCTTTGTTCTCCCTTATCATTTTAAAACAAAGCTCCAAACATATGCCATTGACCTGCTCTTTAAAAATTGCCTTGAGGAGTCGGATACCCAAGTCATAGTATTGACTATAATAGCTTCTGCAATGCCACAGTATCCTGTCAGGCATGTACTGCAGGGACTTCTGAGAATACACATGATATATTCAATTGTTTAAATACATGTTTAGTGAATTTCTCAAATGCCTTCCTTGGATTGTAAATGGTGTGTTCCCTGAAATTAAGTTCTCTTTAATATGTGTTTAATCCACTAAAATAATTTATCCCAAATTTCCATAGTACTGGGGTTATTTCTGTTCATGCCATTGAGTTTCTAAATTTGGGTCATTGAAGAAGAAAACTACACAGTCTTTTTGCAGGCCCATCTTATACAGTAATTTCTTTTACTTTTCAAATAATTAAATATATTACATTTACATTTCTCATTAACACAAAGTTTTTAATTGTTGGTTTAACATCTCAGAATACCATCAAATATTCAGTTTTTCCTGTCCTTTTCATCTGCTGTTCTTGATTATTGGCATATATCTAAGCATCACATTCTTATTCCAATATCCCAAGTTATGAAGAAGGGGTGGGATTATAATGTCTCCTCCTCATGAGGCACTGTCATTTTATTCCCAAATAGAAGCCCTGAGTTGACTGTTCCTTAATGCTTGTTGGCCAGAGCTTAGTCAAGTGCCTACCACTAGACCATTGGCTGGGTTAGACCATCATAAAGCAGGGGACGGGCTGCTTTTCTGTAGAAGTACAGGATCTGTGCTGGCACTGGAATATAAAATCTAGGATTCTTCTAGCATGGAGCATATGATAAAGGTGGTAGTGTTTGTTGGTTGGTTGATAGATAATTTGTGCTACTATACAGGTGACGCAGGTGTACGAGGCGAGAGTAAAGGGGAAACCAAAGCTGTAGGAAGATTTTTTTTTAGCTAAAGTATGCAGACTGTACTCATCATAGAATGATAACTTACAGATAGTAAGTGGAGTTAAAGGGCTATTATCCCTTAGCTCTAAGGACAAAGAAATATGTGTCTATATTAGGCTTTCACGACAGTATCCAAGAAAAAGGAAGTAATCCAATCTTTTGTATCATTAACTAAGTTTGCTGGTACAATTTAGATACACATAATGATCACATTTGTCATATGGAATTTGTACTTATATATGATATATCTTGATTCCTATTTTTCCCATTCCCTTCCCCTCTTTTCTATCCCTCTTCTCCTTATTTGCAAGAGCTTTGCTTCAAATTTATTTTTCTTTTCTTGTTTTTTCTTTTCCTTTCCTTTCTTTCCTTCTTCCCCTCCCTTGTATTCCTTCCAATTTGAACATTTTCTTTCAATTTAACAATAGCTATTATATATTTTTGTTATTATTGACACTTTCAGTTTCTCATACCAGAGAAACAGTGCAATGTTTACATATGTGTCTGATTTATTTCACTTAAGAGTGTGGTCTCTAGGTGCATCCATTTAGCTACTACTGTCTCAAGTTTATCTTTTTTATGGATAAGTAGTACAAATTATATTTTAAAAATCATATCTTCTTCATCCATACAATGGTTGAGAGACAATTGGCTTGCTCTAAGATTTAGCTATTACAAATTTTGCGGCTATGAACATAGGCATGCATATATCACTGTGGTATGATGCTTTTAATTCTTTTTGGAAGATACTGAGAAGGAGGATAACTGGGTCAAATGGAATCTCTAGCCCAGGTTTTTGGGACTCTCCACACTTGTTTCCACAGTGGTTGCACCAGTCTACACTCCCATCAACAGTAAAGAAAGGTTCCTTTCCCCGCACAGCCCCACCAGCATTTGCTATTGATTGATTTCTTGATAACATCCATTCTTTTTGGAATGAGATGGAATCTCTGCATTGTTTTAATTAGTGTTTCTTGAATGATCACTGTTGTTCAACACTTTTTTTTTGTATATTTACTTGCTGTTTGTACTTTTTCATCTGAAAAGTGTATATTCATCTCAAATGCCCATTTCTGGATTGGGTCATTAAATTTGGCAGACTTTAATATTTTCAGGTCTTTTTATATTTTAGATATCATATATATTTAGATATTTTGTCTGAGGAACTGCTGCCAAAAATTTTTCCCACTCATTTGGTTGTCTCTTTATTCTGTTGGTGATTTCTTTTTCTGTGCAAAAGCTCTTCAATAAGATGAGATCCCAGGTGTTGATTCTTTGTAATATTTCCTGTGGAATCGGGATTTTGTTGATAAAGTCTTTGCCTACATCCAATGTCTTCAAGAGTTCTACCGATTCTTTCAGCAGATTTAGTTTTTCTGTTTTAATATTTAGATCTTTGATCTATTTTGATTTTATTTCAGTACATGATGAGAAACAAGGGGCTAGTTATAGTCTTTGGCATGTGGAAAGCAAGAGACTATCTTTTTTCCAGTGAAGGTATTTGGTCCCTTTGCCAAAAATAAACTGGCTGAGTGTGTTTGGAGTTGTTTCTGCATGATCTATTTTGTTCTATTGATCCTCAGGTCTGTTTTTTCCCTAGTACCATGCTGTTTTTATCACACTATAATTGCAAGTGAGGGATTGTGATGCCCCTTACCTTGCCTTTGTTTCCTAGAATTATTTTTGCTATTCTAAGCATCTTCTGTTTTCAAATGAATTTTAGGATTGTTTTGTCTAGTTCTGTGAAGTACGCTATTGGTATTTTGATTGGGTTGCATTAAATATGCATAACAATTTTGTAACATATTTCGTATGGCCATTTTTACTATGTTGGTTCTTCCTACTCAGGAGTAAGAGGTATCTTTGCATTTTCTGATATTCTCTTTGATCTCCTTTTACAGAGTACTGTA
>NW_004624744.1:28324705-28366662 GCF_000247695.1 Heterocephalus glaber
TGATGTGGGACAAAACCATGACGAATCAATAAGATTACAAGTACAGTCACCCAAGTAATATTGATTAAATGGGGATCAAATGGGAAGACAAGTCACATACAAGGAATTTCTCATTTAGAATATCAATCACTGCTATCTATCTCTAGGGGAAGTAGTCCCTCTTCTTTTTACAATGCTAACCAGTGAATGTTCCTCAGTTGTTCTCCATATTGGCTCCTGGCTGTGTTGGTTCCTGGAGGGCTGGTCCCTTAAGGCCATAACTATCTAAAAGATATCTAATTAACTTACATATCTACAATAATTTTACAGATAAGGGTAGCCTGGATTAGAAATGTGGAGTAACTTTTCAATGACACATGGTGGAGGAAATCTTAATTTCTATCTGCTCTAGAATCCATACCCTTAGTCAATTCCCTATACTATATTTGCATCAGAAAAAACAAAATGCTCCCATTTTTACTTTGTAACCTCACTCAGTCATTTTAGAGTAGAATGTTAATTATAAAAAAACAAAATTTAAGAAAACTTTCTTCAGCACAAGGAACAGTTCATTCAAATTACCTCATGCATAGTTAATATGATACACATGCTAATCAATAAGGGGGAGAACGACTCCTTAGAATCTAGAAGTAGGTATCCAAACAGGCTTCTCAGACAACAGAAGGATGTTAGGGGCAAAAATGGTTGAGGATTCAGGCATCTCCAAAAACCCACTTGTCAATATGCTTTTTAGCTGTAGTTCGTTCATCTCCATTCTAGCATTCATCAGTTGTCATGGCTTAGTTCTCTCTTCTTTCTGGGTTCATCTTTCCAGTTAAATTTCTGCTGGTTCCTTAATTCTCTCACCGTATCTCTAGACTTTCCTCCATGCTCTTGACTGTGATTGTCTGCCCATGGAAAAATTCTAATCCAATAAAATATGAATAGGAGTAGGAAGAAGTGGACATCAGGGATAAAGGAGATGACCACCTATGCCTGAAGACTGACTGAGAAGTAAGATCTCGGCAAACACTTGTTAGCAGGGAAGTTTCCTTTTGAAAGACATTGAGAACAAGGCAGCCTTCTGAAGTTAGGCTTGTCAGGTATATTGTAGATAACATAGCAGAGATAGAGCATATATTGAACTCTTTGCCCTAGAGTAAGACTCTTCCTCACTCACTAGAAGAAATTACCTTTTGTGAGACCTTGATCATACTTAATTTAGTAAAACTTAAGTTATAGAGAAATAATTCTGCAGATATAAAATGCAGTCAACACAAATTTGTCAGGAGCAGCATCATTCTTATACTATTCAATGACAACACCGCATGTTATATTGAAAATCAGGTATGAAAAAATTAGACTCAGCATAAAGCACCACTGATACATCCTCTGATCAATGTGAAGGAACATTCTTTAGAAGATGATATTCTGTATACAGCTTTGTGCTACTATTTTCAGAATAATATATTACTCATTTCATGTCACCTACAGAAATCCAAAAAGGTTTTGGAATCTCCTGACACATAGTATGAATATAATTATGGTACAGAGAGAATCAAATGACAGGAAACACTATGATGATTGGAATTCAACTGACTGACCTTCCAAGGAATAGGAAACCAGAAATGTCCAAATTCCCAAGGTTTCAGGAAAGCTAAAGAGCAAACTGACCATTGCTAAGACCTTCAGACTGAGAAGATTAAGTGTATACAAAAACTGCTCATAGCTAATAGAAGTGAATCATCTGTTTGTTTGTACTGAAATATATTATTCGTGAAATATCCTCTTGATTTTGTATAATCATCAGCTCTGAGCATGCCAAGATCTGCAGAAGGTACCATATTCTTTTATTTGAATTTTTTTGGTGGAATGGGGAGATGAGAAGATACCTGCCCATCTTTGCAAATACATTCTAACTTATTCTACCATTTAAATAATAGGACTTTTGCTAAAATTCAAGTCAGAGTGCCTGACAATTGTAACTAAATTAAGATTGACAAGTAGCAAATATTTCAGATCACTTGAGATGTTCATGATTTACAGTAGCTATTCTTTAATATAACTGGATACATGCTATTTTCATGCAGTATCATGAACAAAATATCTGAAATAAATTCTAATAAAAATTATGAAATCTTACATAATTCATGATATAGGCAAATGACCACATAGAAGTTGCTTTGATAAATGAAATCTTACAAATTCAGTAAAAAAACTATCAGTATATGGTACAGTAAATATACAAAAGGCTTAAGTCATGATAAAAATTATTTGGTTTACATTATATAGTTAATTACAGCAAAAATACAAAACAGTTGTGTTGCTGTTTCAAAACACAACTCAAGTTTTAAATTGCATTACTTGAAATTTTGTACTGAATTCTACATTTTGTAAAAACAAATAATACCACTGAACTTTTTCAAAGTAGATTTATCAATAAATAACCAACTCCCCATCTTCCCACCATCACTCTCTCGAGGCACAAAGTAGTCACGTGTAGCAGCTCAGCAATCCAGCTGATGTTTCCAGATAACTATGTATGCCTGAGGCCAAAGTCAGAACTGTTGGTACTGATGATGCAGCATAGACAGATGATAATGATGGATACTGAGGACATTCATCACTGCCATACCTGTGCTGAAGGAGAGGGCTGCCCCTGTACAGCTCTATCCTTGGTTGTGTCCTCCAAATGTACAGCTTCCTGTGTATTAATTTTTTGTACTGTTTTATTGTGTGTTCCCTTTCATCCAACAGCCTTTCAGATATCTTTGGTGGTGGAGATTAGGCTTCAGAGGGCTCATACCAGACATTGATATATGGGTGTGGACAGCTTCATCTGCTGACATTCTTTTAGATGCATCTATGGCCAGCATTTTGGGTAACAAATCCTCCTCAGTTTATTGTGTTTCAAGTCAGCTGAAAAAGGTTCATCAGGGAAGAGTTTCTCAAAGCTATATGCAGCATATTTTGCTCTGTTTTCAAGATAAGTCCTTCCTGTTTCTTCATGAATTCAGGACATGGTGTTCTAACCTGTTCAAAAATTTTATTCTGCAGAACAACATGATCTGTACCCAGGAAAAGAATACTATCTTTGATCATTTCTCCCATGATTCAGCCAAATGACCAAATGTCAGTGTTTTACTTGTAGCCTATGGATGATCTTGAGTGGTGTGTAGTAGCAAGTAACTATTAAGACATTAGTGCAAAACTTGTTCCTAGTCAATCCAAAGTCAAGAATCTTCCAAGTTAAGTCTCATTTTATTACTGTATTATTTGGCTTTAGGTCTCAATAAGTACTTTCAGCAGAGTGAAAGTGCTAGATTCTGCACAATAACAGAAAGAAGGTAAGACATTCTTTCATGATCTAGTTCTGCCCAAAACACTTGGCAAAAATTTGTATCCATGAGGTTCATGACTATGTAAATATCTTGAAATTTTATGATTAATACATTTCATAAGAACTAGCTCTCTGGGCTCACTTGAGCTTAATTCTCAATAAACAGCTTAGTTTCTTGTTCATTAACATTTCTATCAAGAATAGCATCATAAGCTAGTTGTGCATACTGTTCTTGAGCTCCTGAGTTTATAGCTTAAATTCTCATATTGTTTCAGGACTGAATGTCAGTTTTCCAACCTCTACATTATAAAAATTATTATCTTGCTTCTACTAATGATAGCAATTAATGTAAATGGCATCATCCAAAACTTTACAAAGATTCCCAAAGCATACCAAATAGTGATAGAGAAGTCCACCACCCACTCTTTTTTGTTTGCTTGTTTAATGTCTCTAATTAATGCAGTTCCAAAGGATGCTGAAGGTCAAGACTTCAAATGTGTTTCTTAAGCAGAAATATAAATCCTGAAAGGAACCAGAGTCACAAATTCCAGGGCTGGCTCCTGTAAGAAATATCATATTTTATATTCTGTTTCAGTTGCAGATTAATTAAATATAATGAATATCAGAGAGATGATAGGATCAGATCATTGTTTCCAGAAGATAATCTCTACAAGGGAGTTAATGAGATATTAAAGGAAGAGATACTGAAAGCAGTTAAGATGCTTTGCAACAGTTTAGATGAGTGTCTTCCTTAGGAAAGAAACAATTGGAGTGGAGAGAAACATAAGCCACAGATATTGATAATAGGTAAAAATTAAAGTGTTAAAGACAGTGAGATAGTGAGGTAGAGTACAGTAGGTTTCTCCAGTAAAGGATGCTGACTGACAGGAAGATCAGCGAACTAACTGGCAAATTTAGGGATTTGGACACCTTTAGGTAAGGCAGGAAATGTAAGTGGAGAAGAGGATTTTACGTAGGGAAGTAATGACATATAACACATTTGATTTTGAACACATTGCATTTGAGTTTTTAAGTGGTCCTTGTGGAACTTTCTGGAAGGAAGTGTAAGTCTGAGTCTAGAGCTTAGAATAGAGGCTGGAACTGGTCATATACATTTGGCAACATATGGTGCGTTCTACCCTTTCCACTTTAAATTTTTTCAATAAAGAAATCAAGCCAAATAGAATGTGTTTTTCTTTCTTTCTGTGATCATCTGTCCTTACATTAAAGATTGTCTCTTTTTTTATTTCCTAAAAACAAATTACTATAAGGGAAAAGTCAATTGCAAAAGATTACACATTAAATGATTTCATTCATATGACATTTTCTGAAAAGACAATAAAATATAAATTTTGAAA
Organism: Heterocephalus glaber; assembly: GCF_000247695.1. The sequence continues at coordinate 28,329,383 of NW_004624744.1, forward strand.
TGGACAGCAGGTTAATCATTACCAGAAGTTGGGCAGGAGGCACTGGAGGGGAAGGAGTATGGTTTACAAAAAGGAAACATGAGGTAGTTTTGTGGTGACAGAATTGTCGTGTACCTTGACAATGGTGGTGATAACATGAAAACACATGTGATAAAATTTTATATAATGAAACACACACACACATTAGAAGAAAATTTGGAGAAAGTGAAACTAAGATTAAGAGATGGTGTCGATGTGGATATTCTGGTTGTGATATTATACTCTACCATAGTTTCAAGATTTTGCCATTGGAGGAACAATGTTTATAGATCATTGCATTATTGTATTATTGTATTATTTTTACAACTGCATGTGAATCTATAATTACCTCAAAATAAAAAACATAATTTAAAAAAAATATTGAGGAAAGATTATTTGGAAGGGAAGGCTAGTACCTTTTTTCCCATGCATTTTCCCTTATCTTTCCTCACTTTCCTTCTTGATCCAGGAAATGCTTGTGGCAGGCTTGTGAAGACAGTTATATTTGAGGAAAAAGGAGATTCTCCCAAGTCCAATAATAACTTCCTGACTTCTTTGAGATAGAATAGAGTAAAGGAAGTTGAGGGGAAAAAGGAAAATAAATTTTTTAAAAATGAGAGAAAGAAAGACTTAAGTGCACTTAGACAGTAAAAGACAGTTGGGACAGGGTAAAGGATGCTGCAGCAACAGTTCTTGTAGTTTGAATCTTAAATGTGCACAAAGCTCCATATGCTAAAAGCTTGATCACAAGCCTGTGACATTATTGGGAGATGGTAAAACCTTTAGAATATGGGGTCTAGTGGGGGAAGTTAGGTCACAGGGGGCATGTTCTTGTCGTGAGTATTGGGACTCAGCCCCTTCCTCTTTCTGTTTGCTTCCTGGCCACCACAAATGAGCAGATTCCTCCACCACACGCTCTCACCATAATGTTCTGCCTTGCTACAGGCCCCAAAACAACAGAAATTTCATGGCAAATTAACCATGGACTGTAACTTCAGAAACTGTGAAACAAAATAAGCCTTTCCTCCTTTTAGTTGATTCTCTCAGGAATTTTGTCGCAGCAACAGAAAGCTGACTACCTCAGTTCTTATTAGTAGGACATTGCTTGAGGAATGAGGAGTTAAAAGATAACAGAACTGTAGTCCACAGAATATCTAACCTTCTCTAAGGTGAGACCATATCATTACTATCCTATATTAATTACTATAAGGATATCCCTTGCTTCAGCAACCAGAACCTTATCCAGGGACATTTATCCATGACCTGATATTTTCTTGAAGTTGTCAAAATTGCTTCTAAAAGGTTCCAGCATATTAGTAGACCCAAATAAAGGAGGAAGGAATCTGAAAGTCTAGTGAATGGTACCCTTCTACATATATTGAGGAAATCATGCCAAATGGGGCCACCTGAAACCTTCCTCCCCGAAACAGGCTCACATCAGCTACAGTTCCACATTCTTCATAAACACCTGCTGGTGAACTATACTTTCCTCTGATTTTGTTTTGATTTGATTGCCTCAACATGAATCTATATGTCTGATTATTGTGGGAATTACCACTTTTTTTTTTCTTATTATGAAATCTAAGATGTCTACTATTACTTTTGCATCACCATCAAGTTCTTCCTTATGGGTAAGAATTAACTCCAAAGTTCCACATATTACAACTTCTATCTTCTTGGAGAACAAATTCTCATCAAGGCAATTGAAGAGTTTAGAATAAGCTTCTAGCAGATGTCTGGCAGGATTGAGTTTCATATCACCACCAGTCATCTCCTCACACCTGTTTCATAGTTCCCATGAAGATTTCATCTCCCCCTCCTTTAACTGTCCAGTCATCCACATGGTGACATCACATCTGTTTCCTTTTCAGCATACCCTCAACCAGATATTCTCAATAGTGTTTCCAAAATTGGCCTTATTAACTTTTTTCTGTGGGAAGTTTCTCAAGAGATAGTGTTATTCCTCAACCATTTCTTTTTTATGATATTTTAAAATTCATTTTATTGGTACAACTTAGACATATATCTCAATTCATCATAGGGAATCTGTACCTGTACATGGCATATCTTGATTCGTTTTTTCCCAATCTCCTCCCCTCCCTTCAACCTCTCTTCCCCTCCATTTTTACAAAATCTTTGTCTCAATCTTTTCCTTCTTTTCTTGTTTTTTTAAAAAATTTTCTATTCCTTTTTCCCCAGCTCCTTAGTTCCCCTTTCCTTTTGAACAATTTATTCCTATTTCACATTATTTAATAGGTGTTTTTTTGTCCAGGTTTAATGTCACTGTATAAATTGCATTTCTGGTATTGGTATTTCTTATTACCATGTGTGTATCAATTTGTAGTAAAATCTTCAGTTATTTCATTATTCTGTATAATAATATGTAGATGCTCATGATAATAGGTGCTCATTGTGATCCTCCTACCTACTTCATCCTGAAAGTCAAAAAGTTCCTCCTCTAAATTAGAATACTATTGTCAGAACAATAAATCTTGATAACACTAAGATTTTATACAGTACTTTGTGAATAGTTTTCTTCCTTTTCCCCATTTTTTTACTTCTGAGAGACCCTTTCTAGTAGTTATGTGAGATTATTGTTAAATATGTTCTCACCATAAATTTCCCAATGAGTTGGAGTGGGATGAATTATAAAACATTAAGAACAATCATTTTCATCATTATTCTACTTGTTTGACAGTTAATGTACAAATTTAAATGAGAGAAGAAATTTTCCCAACATTTGCTGTGGCTCTAAGCAAGTAATTCTCACTGGGAAAATTGTGTTATGTGGCTGAAAGAGGAATTTTTGAATAAAAATGTTTTCACTGCATTTAACATCCTACTTTTCTTTTTTCGCCATTTTGAAATATGGTTTATAAGATGACTAACAACATCACTGCAGAAACCCCTCACATATGTCCAGAATGACAAGCTCTTAATATAACCTCTACTTTAGCTCCCTCATATCATTTCAAAAGGCACTCCAACCAATATTCTAGCTTAATTATGGCTTAGGTAACACACAATTAGTAGAGGTGTGTGTTGGTTATTTGCACATTTGTTTTAAGCAATTTTTAAAGTTTTGGGTATATTCAGAGTCCCACAGTCATTGTTTCCTTTGATCCTGTCATGCATGTCATGCAACAGGAGGAATAAATTCAGTCTTGTCCAACCTGGAACCCACAGGTTAGACTTAACTGGCTGACCCAGAACATGCTGAGTGAAGAGGAATTGTCTTGGGCTGCATATAAAATATATAACATAGTTAATGTAAATATGTGATAAAACTTCATTTTTTAAAATAGTAACACATGTGGGTCCAACTCCAGGCTGCAAGTTAGACACACCTGAATGAGCACATTATTGATATCCTGATAATGAATACATTTGTCTCCAGAGAAGAAAGTTCCCCTGAAAGCCAACTTCTTTCCCAAAAGTGATGGCAACTACACAACAGGAAAGACAGTGGCCCAAGTAGTCAAATGGCAAGTATACATCACATTAGCAGTCCAAGTCGCCTGTTCTTTTCTTTTTTTTAATTCTTTTTCGGTACTGCGATTGAACTCAGGACCTTGCACTTGCAAAGCAAGTGCGGTGCCACTGAGCTAGACCCCCAGCCCTAAGTGGCCTGTTCTTAAGGAGTACATGGTCAAAGCACTGGCAGGAGAGAATAATAGAAAATAAGAATGTACTGAGAGCAAAATAATGTAAATATAATCTTTTTTTGGGGGGGGATACCGGTGATCGAACTCGGGTCCTTGTGCTTGTGCAGCAGGCGGCAAAACCACTGAGCTAAATTCCCAGCCCCTGTAAATATAATCTTAATCACAGTGAATGAATGAATGCCAGGAAAAACATCAAACAAGACAGTGTAGGGCAAGGTAAAGAATGTAACCAAACAATACAGAAAAATTCCAAGAGATAAACGGGAAAAAGAAAGAAAAAATGAAAGATAAGAATGGTAATATACCAGCAGCAACAAAGCCATAGTACTCAAAGTATAAAAAATCGTAGTCAAGTCAGCTTCCTGGGCCCTGAACAGCTGGGATAGTAGGAAATAGAACAAATCAAGACAGATGGTTCAGGGAGGGAAGGGCTGGTGTGCATCAATCACAGTGTTCAAAGAGGTATGATACATATAAGATTGGCAGCAAAGTGTTCCAATTAAGAAGAGGGGACAAGTATACTTGTACTTTGAGGTCATTGCTATATTAAAAAAATAGGATTACTTGAACACAAGCACTAAGATGGCTCCTAAGTGACTAAAAGATGAGTGAGTATACAGGCTGGACATACTGGACAAAGGGACAATACAAGTCCCAGGCAGGATGCAGCCAAACAACAAAATATTTACTGCACTTCTCTAAATGTTGTACAATTATTTATTTGTAGACTCTTTCATTTAATATTTTCAGTTCATTGCTGACTGCAGGAAACTGAAACTGAGGAAAAGGCCACCACAAAAAAAGGGAGACTACTCTACATGCCTAGAGTCCTTCCAGGAACACTAGACTCTGTCTACACTTGATGTGAAAGTTTCTTCAGCCTTGATCAGTATGAGCTGAACATATAAAATGAGGATGAGTGAGAATACGATCAAATACATCAACTTAATCTGTAAATCCCTTGAAACAGGGTATCACAACGATAGAAGATAGAATACAAATTGGTTAAAAAAAAATGAGTTAGTGTGACAAAACCAAGCCAGTGATCAAGCTCTCTATAACTAGAGAAGATTTTATCTATTTCTTATGTAAGCCTACTCTCTTTACTTCAATTCATTATTTACGTCATTTAATTAATATAATTGTGAAAATTGTTTCATAAAATCAAAATAGTGATCATTGGTAATTAGTTCATCTATAGCCACTATTTAAAGTCTCTGTTAAGACTATTTATATCTATTTAACTACTATTATTTATATCAACAATAGACAAAGAAGCGCTTTCGGCAATGTTCGCCTGGAAAATTTATACAACCCTTCCCTCTGAAGATAATGAAAAACTAAACAAAACAGAAAAAGCATCCAGTAGCTAATGAGTGAAGAAAAACACTCAAGGTCATGTTTTCCTGGTTAAAAAGAGGAGGTGAAGAAATTGAGATGCATTTTTGAGGACTTCAAAAGCTAAAGGACACAAGTCAAAGCCTTGGTGTACTAGACTGGAAACCTTGATAAATAACTCTCAATCCCATTTTGAGCCAAAGTTGTTAAAGTAAATATTAACGAAGTAAAAAACAACCTTAAGAAAGCTTTAGAATCTGTTCTATAATCTGGATAGCTCAGAATATTTCATAACAAAAGCTGGGATTGATATTTTTCTGAAAGGTGAATATACTTTTTACCAAACCAGGCCTATTTTGCCTATTTTGTCAATCACAGATTATGTCAGTTATGAGAGAGAAGGAGTAACAGACGGACAGAGAAGGAATTTATTATTGAGGCAACCAAGTATTAAAAAGTAGGTTACCAAATCTCAAATCCACCCCCAAAAGAATAGGATTTAGGGCTAAAGAAACAGGGTGATTCAAGATACGAGGAAAGTGAAGGAGTCAATGGCCTACACATACATAATGCGTCTCTATGCCTCTTCCTTCACAGGACATGTGTTCAGAAAATGGCGGCATTATCGTGATCTGAGGGTGGAGCTTTGGGCCCTTTGACATTAAAAGGTCACCCACTGGACACACACGGAGGCCCAAGTGAAGAGTCAATGGTTTCAACCAAAGAGCCTCTCAAATGCCTGTAAAGTGACTTAGGCAACTATCATCAGCATGACCCACACATCACTGAAGTTATCTATAGCAAGGTTAGTGGGACACTAATAATATATTGCTCAGCTGTGTGACCTCCAAAATTAGTGATTTTTAAAGCTAACTAAAAGAAAGTAAGTAAAAGCAAGTGAAGCTAGAGGCTTATTCAGGTTTTCCCTTAACTTCATACCCAGGTACCTAGCAGGCAAATAAAAAACACCTAAGGAAAAAGGTAACATAATCTTCAAATTGGTTCTACAAGTAATTTTTAAAATATATTATCTGGCATACACAGGCAACCAGAGAGACAATACAAATACAAAGACACGGGACAAACAAAAATGTACTCACAAAATGAAACAGAATAGCCAGTAAGAGCTTTAAATGATGGAAATACAATCACGTACTATAAAACACCCAGGTTTTCTGTGATAAAGAAACGAGACAGGAATGAAAAGGAAATGAGAAGTCATAAAAAGCAACAGGGTATTTTTATCAATAGGTGAATGTAACAGCAGATTAAATATAGCTGAAAAGAGAATTAGTACATCTGAAATACATAAGAAAGTAATCCACAATTTAATGTAAAGACAAAAAGATATAAACTATAGAAGGAAAGGGAAGCTGCATCATGAATGTTTAATTGAAGTCTATGATGGTTAGCTTTGAGTTAACTTGGCTAGGCTGTGGTACCCAGTTACTCAAATAATAATCTAGATGTTGCTGTGGAGATATGTTGTGGATGTGATTACATCTATAATCAGCTAACTTTAACTGAAGGAGTTAACTTTAAGTGAAGAATATTGTCAATAATGTGCGGGTAGATCTCATATAATTAGTTAAAAGGAATTAAAAGCAAAACTAAGATTTCCCTGAGGAAGAAACAAGTCTTCCTCAAGACTGTAGCAGCAGCTCTTGGCTGAGAATTCTCAGCCTCCTGACCTGCTTTATGAGTTCCAGACTTGCTAGCTAAAAAAAAAAAAAAAAAAAAAAAAAAAGACAAAAATTACGCAAATGATAAATGGAGTGAAAGTCATCTAAGGTTTTTGCATTATCTGGGTGAAAAGTAAAAGTTTTAGCATTGCACTCTGATAAGTCAAGAAGATTTTCTAATTTCTAGGAATCATCACTAAAAGAATATTTTGAAAGCACAGACTTCCAAATTAATAATTAAAAGTAAAGAAGTGAGTGGTTAGAAAAAAACAATTTTTAAAAAACAGACAAAAATCAGAGAAAAGGCAGTAGAAATGAAAAACAGACAGTACAATTAAACTCAATATAGACACAAGTGCATTAAGTAACTTTATTTAAAAAATTCAATTAAAAGATAAAGTCCATTAGCTTAGATTAAGAAAAATTAAAATGCATATTGTTTAAAAAAGTTATCTAAAGCAGAGGATATAGAAAAGTTTAAAGTAAAAGGATGTAGCAAAATATACCATGCAAACATTAATCTCAAGAAAATTATAAATTCCATGTAAAATGCACCCTCATAAAATATTCACTTTACCAGAAGATTTAACAATTATAAATCATATTCACCAATAACTCTGAAACAAAATGTGAAGAAATCCACAAAGAAACTAATTTGCAATTATAATAGGGAATTTTTGTAGACCTCTTTTAGTATGTGAAGGCAATAACAGACAAAAATCCGTAAAGACACAGCAGACTTAAGGAACATGATTAACAAACCAGTAGGCATTTAGAGAAACCAAATTTAAAAGTTGCAGAATATACTTTCATTTCAAAAATGTGTGAAGCAGGTTTATATATACAGGTTGAGTATCTATAATCCAAAAATCCAAACACTAAAGTGCTCCAAAATCTAAAACTTTTTGAGCACAACCATATCACAAGTGGAAAATTACATTCCATAAAACTTATTTTGTTCACAAAATTACTTAAAAGTTATCTTCAGGCTGTATATAAATTACACATGAAATATAAATGAATTTCATCTTTAAACTTAGTTCTTATCCCCAAAATGTCTCATTATATATGTGCAAATATTACAAAATCTAAAAAAATTTGAAAATTCAAAACACTTGTAATCACAAGCATTTCAGATAAGGAATACTCAACCTGTAACAATATACTAAGCCATAAGGGACTTTTCAACATATTTTAAGTAATTGAATTGCAGAATATATTTTCTTATCATAATGTAATTATATTAGAAATTGATAAGCACAAGATAATTCTAACAATCTCTCAATATGATTTTATATGATAAATATATGACTAAAAAACTATGGCTCAAAGAAAAAATCAGAAAGTTAGAAATACCTTTGAACTAAAATACTATATATCCAAGCTTGGAAGTCGGAAGAGACAAGATCAGAAGAAAATATATATGCTTAAATGTATGTATTAGAAAAGATGAAAGTCAGAAATTTAATAAGCAAATTTCCAAATCAATAAATTAGAAAAAGAACAGTGAATTAAACACAACAGAAGGAAATAATTAAGGCATAACCATAACTTATTTTAACAGAAAATAAATATACAAATGAAGGGAAAGCTCCATTTATAAATATTTTGAGAGACTGATGGAGAAGAAAAACATCACAAATAGTCAATATCAGGAAACAGGAGGAAATGCTGCAGTTTCTGCAGACATTAAAAATGACAAAGAAGGAAAAAACAAATGATATGACAAAATTTAAGAACAGATAAAATGGCCAAATTATTAGAAACATGTAACTTAGGGAGCTGACTTAAACCTAAAGAGAATTTAAAGCCTTCCGATTAAAAAAAAAAAAATGGAAATCTAGATAGCTTCACCAGTTCTAAATATTTAAGAAATAAATAGTTCCAATCTTACAAGAAATTTTCCAGAAATAAGAAAAAGAGGATACATTTCTCAGATAATTTTGAGGTCAAGATAACCTTGGTCCGAAACTCAACAAGAAATTAAAATGATTAAAATGAATAATTGATAATTTGAAATAGGAAGAAAAGGTCCAAAAGTGTAGGGGAATTGGGAGGGGAAGGGGAAAGGAAAGAAGGGAACAAGGGAATGAAAAAATTATAAGAAAAGGAAAAAATGGAAACAAAGTCTTTGTAAATAGTAAAGGGTGGAGGGCATAAAGGGAGGACAGGGAAGGGGGAAAAAAATAAGAACCAAGATATATCATGTACAGGTACAAGTACCCAATGATAAATGCAAATGTATTGTATACCTAAAATGTACCAATAAAAGAATTTAAGGAAGAAAAAAAAAATAAAAATAGTCCAGTCTCACTTGTGAGCAGAGATTCAGATATCCTAACTAAAATATTAGCAAATTGAATCAGCTGCACACAGAAATAATACAATTTGAGAAACTTTGATTTGTCCTAGAAATTCAAAGTTGTTTTAACATTAGAGGAGAATCAATCAAAATAATTCAACATATTTACTGAAAATTATGATGATCCTCAAAAAGGCAGAAGAAATATCTGATAAAAATCAGCATCTATTCCAGATAAATATTAGCACACAAGCAGGAAATAAAGCATCATGTTTAATGGGAAAATATTAAAATAATTTTTTGAGATCAGCATGGCCAAGGATGACATTATTACTTCTATTCAAAACTGTACTGTAAGTCCCAGCAAGAGCACCAAAAGCAATCTAATAAGAGGTAAAAGGATTAGAAAAAATTCAAACTGTCATTATTCACGCGATGAAGGTGTACATAGAAAAATCCAAAATTTTACTGATTATTAGGATTACTGAGGATGTAGCAGATTTACCCTATTCAAAATCATTATACAAAAGTTCACTGTGTTGGAGAGTTCCAATGTCTTTCTGTAGACAGTGATTTTATGCACAATAGTTTTGCAATAACTTGATAAGCTGTAGGTTCATATTTTGTGCATGTTTATATCAACACTGAACAATCACTATGACCTTAAAAGTGTCATACCTTTCCAGCTTGACAAAGAAGAAAAGTATGGGCGGCACTCAGGGCGAGAAGCAGCCCTATTCTTCAATGAAAGCATTTAAAACCTTACTCCCAAGTTTAATGTAATCGCTATGTAACACAAACATATACTAACACAAAATTTAAATAAATTCATTGAACAAATTAAGAAAAACTTTATGGTAAGGGGATTTAGAGATGGGGGAAAGGGGAGGGAGAAAAGGGGAAGAGGAAGTAGAAAGGATCAAGATGCAATACATATATCTCAGTATTCCACAATGAATATATTCATTACATATCACAAACATAGACTAATAAAAAACTTAAAAACTATAACTCATCTCAGTTCTCAGATTTTTTTAAAAAACTTACTAAATGAATGCTTTTGATATGGCTCCCTTTATGCTCACAATTTTGGTTTCATTCTAATTTTACTGTTTATAATTTTGTTAATATCATTTACAATAGATCCCACAAAAGTATGACAGTAGCTATTTTTCTATCCTAGCATATTACTTCTTTCTTAGATATTCTACCTTAAAATGAACATTTACTTAAAAATCTTGTATTCATAGCTTTCCATCAAAGAGATTTATATATTTTACTTTGCCCTGGACACACTTCCCTCAAAGGAAACATTCTCCCAGAAGAAAAAAATGATTTGATAAAACGTATACTGCAAGTCATTCTCAGTAAAACTGAAAAGTTTTCTTAAAAATCAGGTTGAAAAATTGCTTGTCATCTACTCATCAATAGATAAAAATAAGTTGGATACAAATTTATGGGCACAAAGAAGTACTACTTGATTCATTTGTTGTTAGTTGCATTGAACATTGTTAAAAATCCACTGGAAGCCCAAAGACCCATTAGCAGAGGGTGGCAGCCTAAGCACTGCTGTGGTTGGGCCTAAAAGCAGAGCAGAAAAGCAATATCAGACCTCATGTGGGGATACAGTTTAGAGCCCTGGCACAACTCCCATGATCTCAGGGTACCTTCTTACTCTTACAAAAACACCATGTGTTTTAAATGCCTGAGCCTCTTTTTCTCTAAAAAAAAAAAAAAAAAATACCATCCTCCACTGCACAGTTATTGTAATAACCTATATTATATGTTCATTAGACATTAACAACACAAACACTGGCATTCTTTGCCTTACCTGTTATGGCACAAGAAAGCATAAATGAGTCTGTCAAGTAACAAAGGGGTTTTGTTAAATATCCCCAAACTAATCTGCTATTATTCTGCCTGTCAGCGGAAAAAAATCAGAAAACAAATTCATATCATTTTCTGTTAACCAACTAAAAATAGAGGATAAAATGTAATTCTTCTAGAAAAATGAATAAGTACTTGAAAACCATCACATTCTATAAAGGTCTAGCTTTTGGAGACTGTAACACTGTCATTAAATTATTTCCACAAATCCATTCACACAGTCATGTGCTGAGTCTAAGAGGAGGAGGAAAGATCATTTTTTTCTCCAAATTTGGCATCCAGCTTTCTAAAAAAAGACAAAGGCACATTTTATCATCCTGGAAAAAGTGACTTTAGTGAAGCAGATAAAGTGTCTAATAAGGCCTAATTATCTCATGTTGTGATTCTTTTTAAATAACTTTTAACCTCAGGAAGAATTTTAATTATCTTGTATAATAAAGTCTTTCCTTATTTCACCCCCTATAGGAGAAAAACATATTAAACCTTATTTTTGTCAAAAGATAAGAGCAGTATTAAGTTTAAATTGATGTCATTATGAAATACTTGATATCAGGATTACAAATTTCAACCTCATAATTATTCGATTGGTCACAAAGAGTATCATTCCACTGCCAACTCCTAGAAAAAAGCCATCAGAATTATCAGCATGCACACGATGCACCAGGGACAATGGGGAGAGAGAAATGTGTTCTTTCTATTTCAGTGGAGTCTTGTGATTCCAAGGTTAAATTATTGAGGCAGTTTGGAAGGCACTTTTTAATATGATTTTCAAAAAGTTTTCTCCTCATTATCAACTCTTTAATAAACACTTCAAAGTTTCTGTGAGCTTCTCCACCGGGAAAAATATTAATTCATGAGTCTTCTTCCCAAACATACGCTTCATTCTCTCATTGGGATTCAAAAACTCAGGAAGGAAATGTTATGCAAGTGTCTGCATATGGAAAGACAAAGTTTTCCTTCCTCTTTTCTCATCTCTGCTACAAACACATTCACTTCATGCTGGGCACAGAAGCTCCATCTTGCAAAATGATTCTGGCATGAGGTGCAGCCAGGGTCTCTTACTCAAGCTTTCAATCTATCCCTCTCTCTTCATTCCTAATCTATATAAATAATAGTTAGCATGGGTGGGGTTCTGGGCATTCTCCAACACATTCCTCTGATTTTCCAACACATTCCTCTGATTTAATTCTATACCAATGAAGAAACTAATCCACTGGCCTTCCCAGCTTCAGACAGCTGGTAAGTGATATAATCTGAAAATGTCTCTGTTAGATCACTAATTTAATGAGCACACCAACTGTAATATAGTTTTTATTATGATAAAGAGGAGCTAGCTGTTTCATGCGTTATATAAAAATAACATTTAGATATTCATGATGCCCTAGGAAAGAATGGCATTTTTTTTATATACCTGTGTTTTATATAGTTCTCTTGGACCCTGACTCCAGAACTCAATGTGGATGAAACTTTAAAGCAGACCACTGTCATAATTAACTTCCTATTAAAATTAAAGCTACAGAAGGATTAAATAGGTATAAAACTCAGTTACATGATATTTTACTTCAGGTAAATTCATTTTTACTCATTATAACAGAAGTTTATGTCTCACTCTGGTAAAATCTTATCAATGGTGTGTAGGGCATGGATGGGAAGACAGTGCACTTCATACTTTTAGGAGCCTGGATGGTCATGGGCTCTTAAATCCTGCAGTGACATCACAGTGTCAGCCTGCGTCCTGGAGCGCTTGAAGTGAAAAACAGGATTGCAGAAGAGGATATTCTGGGCCATAGAACAGAAGGGGGTTGGAGAAGCACTGGATGAAGAGTCAGCAAGTCCCACTCATCCTAGGCATACATAGTAATACAAAGTAGGTGAAATAATTAAAATTAGAAGAATTAGTTAGGAGAATTTCTATGGCACACATTGAAACTTCATTTCTCCTTTTTAATGATTTTTTTTTACTATTTCTTAAATTTACCAGCTGTTGTTTGGTTTGTCTCTTTGGAAAGCCTTTTAATATACTCTCTGGAAGAGATAGTAGACAATATTTAATTAGTGACTATACTATGGAACCAAACAATAATAATTTTAATACTAGCCAATATTTAAACCACATTTGTTATGTATTAGGTACTATCCTAAATATTTCACACATTCTGATTCATTTAATAAAACCATATGGTGTTAGTCCATTTATTAGTCATATGAAATAATGATGTTTTAAACTGTTACTCAGTTTTTCTTTCTGAAAGTTGAGCCATGTCTCATTTTTTTTTGAATTGGTAATTTGATGGAGAGTCCAATTTTTTTTAAAGTTCTCAGTCAATACCAAGGTAAACTTCAGCCAAACATACCTGTACAATCTCCTAAACACAGATTGCAGGCTCCTTCTCCCAGAGTTTATGATTTCACTAGGTCTGAGATGAGGTCCAGGAATTTATAGTTTCCCCTGGCAAAACTGATGTCGTTGGTATAGATGAAACAAAAGGACTTAGTTTGCAAAGGCACAACAAAATCCTACCTAAACAAAATGGACCCATAAAGTATTTGGAAAATAGAATAAGTTACAAGAATGAGAACAATTCTGATTTTGATGAGACCCATAAAAAAATGATTTCCAAAAGCCATGTAAGCAGACAAAGCCTTTGCTGAAATTATATCATATCGAGTTTGTGCACCTGCACAGAGTAAAGAGGTGGGACTTGGTAAAACTTCCCAGACTCCTCCAAACAAGAAAATATTGGGGATTTTATGCCAGGCTGATATTTATAGCCAGCTTGATATGGAGAAATGAGATATCATGCAGGAAGAGACCTCACTCAAGCAATCTCTGGCAAGAAGGAAGGGATGTGAGACAACAAACAGAGAGGGGCTCTCTGGCAATACACAAGCCCAGCTGACCCTCACAGTCCATGTGGAGGAGAGGCAAACAAAGTAAGAACACCATTCCTCAGCCCTGGAGTGAGCTCTGACTGCAATTTCAGAATAGGGTGCAACACAATGGGATGGATGCCCCATTCCTGTTCCTCCTTAGGTAATACCGCTTAGGAGCCCTTCAGTGCTAGAGTCGATTTCAGGGCCTCTACAGAACATGATTGCACTAGGGCCTTAAGTTCCAACTGTGAGATCAGTTGGTAGGACATTTTTTCTAAACTGAATTGTTGAATATTTTGGTCTCTAGCTCTGAGTCTCACTGCCTTTGCTAGATTGGCTATTTTAAAAGTCCTCCTTTCACCCTAAATGAAAATTTGATTCTATCTTTCATGTTGAGAAAAAGATTGCTAATGTTATACCTAAAGCTGGTCATGGCTATTCCTCTAAGATTGGGGTGGCTGAAAAAAGGTGCTCATCTTCTCTCTGTCCCTTCCGCCTGAAAGGACCAAGCTAGCATATGGGCCATGCACTATGGGAGCTCAAAGATGTAACAGTTTCCTTTAGGAAAAGAAATTGCTCTCTGAGACTCCCTGTCAGTATCTTATACCACCAAGCATTTCTGTTTGAAAAGAAAAAAATAGGGCAAGACATGAACTGTAAGATGGCAAGGAGGAAGCAGTTTATGCTATCCATTCTGCCAATGTTGATTCATTCATCCATTCAGCAAACGTTTATTGAAGTATACCAGTATGGTGCTGGACTCTGGAGGTGCATGGAGGAAAATGGGCATGCAGATCATCCACTCACATGCTTTATATTGTGGAAAGAAGACTAAACACAACTACATGCATTATTAGTAATGATTACAGTAATGTATATGAAGCACTGCTGCCGCTTACAGAGCTGTCCTGGGCATGGGATCAAAGAAAGTTTTCTTGTGGAATGGACACTTAAACCAAAATTTTGAATGATGGCTTGATTTTTCTAAGAAAAAGGATTCAAGCAGAGAAAAGCCATGTGCAAAGGTGCAGAAGTGGAAGCCCACATGGTACATCTGAGGAGCTAGCAGAGAGCTGCTGGAAAGGAAATAAAAGAGCTGGGTTACTGAACAGCTTAGGTGAGGCAATTGTTGCCATGGTAACAAATGTAAGAAATTTTCCAACACTGAGGACTTTGTCCAGACTAATCAAAGAGCCATGCTCTGATCAACCTTTATGCCAAAGCTTCTCATGTAGAGCTCAGCAGAAGAAGGTACTCAGTGAGTGTAGGCTGAATAATGAATAAAATTAATCAAAAATGTAAGCATGTGTATAAAATCCATCTTTCACACATTAGAGTTTGTGCTTTGGTCCATTTGCTACAATATTGTGAGATCATATAATTGTCTGGACTCCTTGAATTTGAAAAGGTAACCTAACGTAATTACTGTATTCTGAGCCACACTGCTCTCAAATTAATTCCCATTGCAGTGTGTGCATGTTTATACAGCGTTTCTGGTATTCTGTCCAAAAGAAATTAGGAGTATTTTTTAAAAGATGTGTGAGAATTAATGTCAAATATCTAAAAATTTTATGTGCAAGAGCCAGGATACGGGCCAGGGATTTAGCTCAGTGGTTCTGTCGCTTGCTTAGCAAGTGCAAGGACCTGAGTTCGATCCCTGGTACCTAAAAAAAAAAAAAGAGTCAGGATAGATAATGTATCAGGACAGCTGAAAACAAAATGGACAGTGGAATAAAAGGTCTACAAAGTTCTTTCACT
Organism: Heterocephalus glaber; assembly: GCF_000247695.1. The sequence goes on from NW_004624744.1 coordinate 28,344,907, forward strand.
CTTCTCACATATCTTTTCTCTTCCATACCCACCTTTGAAGACATTCAGCCAAATCTTCAGAATTTAAAATAAAGAAGTATTTTTTTTGGACAGTTGATGCTTTTTCATTCATTCAAATTACACTTATGCATTCATTCATTCATATTTCCTGAGCTTCTTCCATATAGAGGACACTATATAAATAGTGGAATTCAAAGCTGAGGGTAGTTGTTGGGCGCAGTGGCTCACTAACTATAATCCCAGCACTTGGGAGGCTGAAGCATGAGGATTGCCAAGAATTCAAGGCCAGCCTGGGCTACATAGTGAGTTCAAGGCCAGCCTATATTGCTCAGTAAGACTCCGCCCTCCCAATAAAAGGTAAAAAGATGAAGGTAGCATACTCTTTACTGTCAAGATCATTAGGCAGAATACATAGACAACACATGTTAATGTGTCTTAGGTACAGAAGTTGGACTGGAAGGCTGAAAAAACATGAAAGAAACAATCTACTTGGGGTGGAAGAAAAATGAACCTGTTACAGAGGTGGATGTCCAAGCAGAAAAGGCTCATGAAGAGCTAACATTTTTTGGTCTTGAATATATCCACCATGGAAACAAGAGACTAAGAGTGGTCACATTTCAAGAAAAGAAACAAGGGCAAATACATAGAGATGTGAAGTATATCCTGATGAAAAGGCAGCTATTAAAAGTTTATAAGGGAAGGAATGATAGAGCCAAGAATTTTATTGCAGAAGGCTCTCTGGGAGCAGTGTAAAGAGTGGATGGGAGTTAAGGCTAAAGACTAAAGGGCTAGAAGAGAAATGTTATGGAGATAGAACTTACAGGATTAAGGAGGCTTCCTGAAAAACCTTTGTCTAAAATACAAACTGTTAAGGGAATTTTATTTTTCTATTAACACATTGTTAACTTCGTGCTGTAGTTTGGATCTTGAATATCCCTCCAAGGCCCATGTCTATAAGGGTTAGGAAGGTGGTATAAGAGAAGTGAGGATTTCTGATTCATTTGGAATTAGAATCCATGGTCTCTGCTATGGGTTATATCTAGATGTCCCCAAAAACCTTTTGGAAGATGAATGAATCATGGGTGGATTGGATTGGTCCACTGATGGGTTTATCACTGGGTGTGATGTTGGGAGGTAAAGCCTGGTAGGAAGAGGTAGGTCACTGGGATTGTGGCCTGGAGGGTATATATCCTTCCTATTCCCTTGATCCTGCTGTGCTTCCTGCCTGCCATGCCATGAATTGTTTCTCCTTTGCCATGATCCTCTGCTATTATGCCTTGCCTTGGAGCCAGACTATGGAAAGAAATCTCTACCAACTGTGAGCTAAAATAACCTACCCTCCTTTAACTTGTGTATGTCAGCAACAAAAAAAGTAGCTAAGACAGACTCCCTATTGAATTACAACTGCAAGATGAGGAGTAGCAAAGAGAAAATGGCAGCAAATGCTCCATGCTTGTGGGTCAAGCAAATGGTGAATAGAGATAAGAAAGACTGAAGAGGAGCTGGTTTCATGAAGGAAAAATTTTTCAACTTGTATTGGTCTTACACAGAGAGACCTTTCTATGAATGATTAGTTTACAATAAACTAAACTCTAACAGACTTACATAAGCAGTGATATAAAAGTCAGCTTTAAAATCTACCTAGACTCCTGCTAAATTAAACACAATGGAGAGTTACAACTAATCCTAGATCCCTTTCCTCTCTGGGCAAAAAACATCTAGTACTAAATGTACCTGGTAGAATAACCCTAGGAGTTGATAATATCCCAGAGAAATTTCACCTCCTCTCCTCCCAGCCCAACTTTACTTAGCACTGATGTAGGCCATGCAAAAATACCATTGAATCCTTAATAAATAAATTCAGTGTTAAAAGGAAATAAACAGACACCTGAAGTACTAAATTCGAGTGTACATAGTGGCTTATGAAGTCATCTCAAGTGATCAGCCTAGCTGGTGAAGAGGGAAAACTGAAGACGGAGTCAGGGCTCTCCAAATGAACAGGCTCAGTGAGCCATAGGATTTCAAACTCCCCTTGCAATGAGTTGCTCGCAGATGGTCAAATAACTCAATCCTAATCAACTCAAAATTAAAGAAAGTCTGCTAGAGGACTTTGGGGAACGTGTTCCTGGTTCCTAAGAAGAAAGCATGAAAAGACCCCCTTTGCACCCCTAGACACTGACATATCAGGAACTGCTGCAGCCATCTTCCTCGCAGTCCAAGAAGGAAGTCAGTACTCAGAGGAGGACAGAACCAGGAGAACATACGCAGGTAGAACAGGAGCCCCTCATGCTTCTCCCAGGCCCCACCCTCCTCAGCTTCCTGTTACATGGGGTAAAGTTCCTCACTGCTAATCCCTTTACAGAGCGCACTTCTTCTGCTCAGACTACATATATCCTTCCTGGTGTGGAAGTGAAACACGTGGGAAAATCATCGAATTATTGTATGCTCAAATCCATGGAAAAACAATCCATCTTAAGGGTTCTGAAAAAATCAAATCCTATCTATGGTTTTTATATACTCTTAAAATATTATACATATTTACTTGGTAAGAAACACACATATGACCCAAGAGTTCATATCTATAAATAAAGCTACCAGAGTAAGTTTGATAACAAGAAAACTGTCAACAATTACAATACTTTTAAATGTTTTTTAATGGAATTTTTAAATAGTTTTCAAAAGAGAAGTGGGAGAAATCAGCAAATTTTCAGTTTTAAAAAAATGTGAAAATATCAAAGTAGGAACATATTGAAGATCATTCTTTAGTAAAGAACCCCTGAAAACAGAAAAATAAAAGAATCGACAATAAAGGTGCTTTTCTTTCTCCCTCTCTCTCTCATCTCTTGATTTATTAGCTACCAAGTCAGATGAAAAGTAGAAATGATGCAATTGAAGTTAAGAGGGGAAAACTATTTGGAGGACATCTCTGAAGTTGTAAACAGCAGGGAATTGTTTGCACATCAAAAATGTTATTGGATGGCAAGTTAGGAAGAGAAAGGACTTTGTGGGCTTTGTGGTCCCCAAATCCTGAAATGAAGAAAGCAAAAGAAGAGCAGGGAGAAATTAACATGGACCACATGAAGAACAGAAGGTTTGAAAAGAAATCTGTCTTGTGCAGGTGAACACTGACAGCTCTGGGAAAAAAAGATAGACCTCAACCACAAAAATTAATACACATGGTGGGAAATGCTCATCACTATTTCTCTACAGTGCTGCACACCCAGCATGCAAGTCTCACTGGCTACTTACCTGTAAGGAAATTTCAATTTGAGTTGTGCAGTGCCTGGTTGTCTTGTCATGCACAGCCTAGATATGGCTTATAATAGACTTGTACTATTTTCTAGTCATTCATAAGACTGTCATCTTAGGTATAAAGATCATGGTAGTTAAAATACTTTTGAAATATTTAACTTCTCAAAGACATCAAACCTTTTAAAATTTTCATCTCCTCAGAGGTAAATTAAACAGGTCCCTCTTTGTTCCTCTTGAAATTGAAAAAAATACAATTTATTCCTCTATGGCATACTACTTGTAACTACAATTTATTCTGTTAAAATTTCTACTAAACTTAGTAAAATACACCCATTGAACTGCTCACATGTACATAAATAAACATGAAGATATGATTTATTATAACCTAAAATACAAAAGGAACAGTATGGCTTAGCAAATAATGAGGCATTTAATCACTTAATTCAACTACAAAACTTCCCATGATAGAATCTTTTTAAATACTAAGACTCATGATGAGTTTTTACAAACTGATTAATTTATAAACATTGATTTTACATAACATCTCACTGTTCTCTATCAACTACATCTACTTCAACATAGCATGAAGGCTTTCATGGTGTAGAATATTCAATAAATTTTTATCATAATCCAATTGACTTTTGCTCTTTAAAACAGTGAATTTCAGCCATTTTAATTACCTAGTCCTTTCAAAAAAGAAATAACCAAATGCCACTAACTAACCTGTCTTTTGTCAGACTGTGCTTTTGTTCTGTTCTGTTTTGTTTTGTTTTGTTTTTTGGAAAGAACATCCCCTGATGGATGAGGTAGGGTTCTCTCAGTTTCTCTCCTGAAAAGAATATTGACAACCAATATATCAAATTGTTGTCCTTGGAGCTGGAAATAAGACCATACTTTGTCCAAGGGCTCCTTTTCTCTGGAAGGACAACTGTTGCCCAGTGATGAGCGCAATATACCCCTGACCTTTGAAAGAAGCTAGAATTTTTTACTGCTGACCATGTAGGAGGTCACGGTGTTGAGTGTGCAGAGAGGCAGGGTTGATGGGGAGGCAGCCACTTGACACAGCAGTCCTTGGGTCCTATGGCTATGCAGAGTGTGACAAGAGCAACAGCAATGACTCTCTGTACCTAAGATGAAAAGGTACCAGGACCCTAACTCCAGGACGCACATCTCTCTCCTCTCTTGGCTCCTTCAATTTCTCCCACCATACATGTTCTGAAAACTCATCTGGATGTATTCACTTTCTTCAAACCTGCCCTTTACTTCTGTTGACTTAGATTCCATAGAACATTGTTTCAACACAATTTCTCAATGCTCCATATTTTGATAGTCACATTCTGCTAGACCCCAGCCCTGTGTGACTCAGCTATCCACTTCTCTGTGACTTCACCCCACAGCTGAGCATTACTGAAGAAGGTCACATATCAGTGCAGATTAATGTCCCTTGAAATTCTATGGCCTCCTCAAATAAGTTCTCAAACTCCACCTTTTGTTCCTTCACTTTCTCCAGATATCTTGCCTCGTTTGCAGAGGAAATAGAAGTCAATAGATGGAAATCTCTTACCTTTTCCCCACATCTCACATGTGCTATGAACACACTCACTAACTTGGGTCCATTCTCACTTATCTTTTGAGGAACTTACACTATCAATTATCCTTTGTGTGTTTTTCTTCTTATGATCTCACATTAGTTTTTCCAAAACAAAATACCCTAAACTGGGTGGCTTAAACAACAAGGAGTGATCATCTTACAGTTGTCAAGGCTAGAAGTCTAAGAGGCAGGTGTTTCAGAATCCAGGTGCTCCTTCTGAGGGTTATGGAAATGAGTATGTTCAATTTCTCTTCCCAAAGTTTTGGTGGCATGTAGGTGACCTCTGATATTCTTTGCCTTGTAGAAACATTGCTCAACTGTGTGTTTTCATCTTTACTTGGCATTTTTATGTGTCCAAGGTAACTTTTTATAAAGATACAAGCCATGTTAGATTAGGGCCCAACCTAAACCAGTATGATCTCATTTTTCGGACTACATTTGCAAGTATCCTATTTACAGATAAGGTCATACCCTGTGGTACAGACCATTGGGACCCTAATGTATTAATATAGGCAGACCCAGCCATTTTATAACTTATCAGCATCCTACCAACTGGACTTTGAATACACTCAGAACTTGAAAAAATAATGAGGTCCAAACTTCCCTTGAAATTCTATCCCTGTCTTTATAACACTAGTCTTCCTTAAAGAGTAATTTTCTAAATGTTTTCTTTACTCAATATCTCTCTTTATTTCCCATTCTCTTCTTGATCCACTCCAAATAACCCTCTAATAGTTTTCACAAAGGTTAATAGTGGCCTCCTGTAGGTAAATACCTATTTCTTTTAGTCTTCATCTTATTTGACATTCAGAAGTTTGGGCAATACCAAACATACTCATCTACTTGAAATATTTTCTTGCCCTGGGGCATAGCACTACTATTGTTTCACTTTTGTCTCCCTACTCATGCTTCCACTCACCTTGCAAACAGATCACCTTCTACGCAACCTAAGTGCAAGTCTACAATCCTTGCTTATAGATTACCTTGGGGGGAGAGCTCTATACTGTCATCTAAGGAGATGTCTGTTTGTGGGAAATCTGGTGTACAAGAACTAATACAATTCATTGGGAACTTACAGATAGAAGCACTTCTTGGGCAGCAACAAGACAGAAGGACCCTCACACTCCACGACAAGAGGAACAGGTTTATATGTCAAACTCAAGTAACCTACAACCAACCAGAATGTGTATGGACATTCTAAAAAACTACTGTCAAGAGTCAGTTAGGAGAAAGTTGTCCATGCCTGGCACAAGATGCTCAGCTGAGCATTTTAACTACTTTATTTTACTCCATTGGGTTGGGAATGCATATCAGGATCTCATAGGAACAACATGGAGGCTACAACCAAGATGGCTATAGTCATGTCAAGCTGAATCCCTACCATGTCTATGGCTTCAATCATGTCCACCTCTCCCCTAGGGATTGCCTGTGAATCCTACTGCCTACTTGATTCTGATTAAAGATTCTAAACTTTCATCAACCTTATATTTCAAAAATTGGGCACAAAATCTTCACCCCATCACCACACTAGTAAAGCAGTCTTCCTCTTGTGCTCCCAACTACAATGAACTGAAACATCAGGCAGACATAACCAGAGAAATACATAGCAGAGCTGTTATTTCCTTCTTTAGCTCTATGTTGTAATTAAGTTGGGACTAAAAGAATGTATCAACTGCTTAGGGATGTGTGATTATTCAAATGAAAATCATGATTGGTTCTTACACAGGAAATTACAATCTAATTGGCTAAATAAATATTTGAAATAATTAAGAATTCAAAACAGTCTATATTTGTTGATTTCTATGTGATACCCTGTTAAGTATTTTATATGCAAAGGTTCATTACCTGTCACAATAATTTCATAAAGCAATGTTATTTATTTATATTTTTACAGATGAGGAAACTGCATTTGGAGAACTTAGTAATTCCCTCACAATCACCTAAATAGCAAATGATGAAACTTTATTTCAAGCCAAATCAGAATCTGAGCCTTAAGTCACTTTACTACATTTTGAGTGAGATCATCATACATATGAAAGTCAGAGGATAAAGCAGAAAACCATATTTATCTTTGATTTTGGAGAATCAGAGAAAGTATGGATAGATAAAGAAGTGAGCAAGCAAATCACACTATCTGAGCAGTGAAGATTAAAATGACCTTGACATACGAGAGAGACAGCACAATCCATTCTAGTAGACAGAGTTCCTATTGAGGACTATTGTATAATGGCAAAGGTATAAACTAGGGTCAGAAAATAAAATTTCTTGAATGCCAGGCTGAGAAGTTGAAACTCTAAGCAATAGGAAGTCAAGACAACAATACACTCTGTTTTTGTTTCCACTTTTTTTCTGATAACACACAGAACTCTAATAGATTTTCTGAGTTTAGAGGTACATTGCGGTTTTAACTGTGAGGCCATAAATATTCCTTCCTGTGTTAAAACAGATAACTTATGGGTGGGCACAACAGCATAATCCCCGCAACCAGTATTCACAAATGTGGTCAGAATTTCAAGAACAGATTTCCAGAATCTTGATAATGTTATAATAATTATTTGGAATATATGCTTTCAGGGACCTAATTATCTCTTCTTTTGCATAGTAATGTGTCTTTTCCTTCATCAAAGACTTTTACAAGAAATTAATCTGAAGACTGAAAGATAGAGTTGGGAACCACTGACAGAATGCAGTAATAATGCATTCCTTGTAAAGTCTGCTCACATTTAGTTTCCAAAATAGTTTAACCTTACAGCAGAGCTGATATACCAGTTCAACCTGTGGAATGGCAGGAAGGTTGAGATCATTCACAGATTTGGATACCTGAACAGACTAGGCACTTTGCTAGGAGCTGGAGGTTTAGGGTACAGAAAGGCTGTATCTTCATGAAGTTTATGGACTTTGGGGAAAGATCACTAATCAAATAGTCACACATACACAAACTGACATTAATGAGGACTTGCATTTAAATAATGTAACAGGTAAATTACATAAAATCTGGCATCGAATTTGTTTTGTATTTTTATGCCACGGGCCCTGGAATGCACTATTGAAATTCCTGTAGTACATGATCTATTTGCCTAGATCCTCAGGCAAGTTATTTAATTTTGCTAAGGGTCAATTTTCTCATATGTAAAATGGCAGTGATAATGAATGGAGAATTTTATAAAGGTAAGTGGGATAACTTACATGAAAATACTTACCACTGCACCTAATACATACTGAATATTAAAATATGCTAGTTATTGTTAGTCTTACACCATTGCCTCTTAGGCGTCTGCATCTTTCATGCTAGGGGATATGGAATCTGATTAACTAAATAGTTCTTAACTGCAACAATGTCAACAAAATTTTGTGCTAGCAATAAATGTTTACTAAACACTTCTTGCAGGCAAATCTTTACATAACATTCTGGAGGTAAAGGAGAAAGATGCAGTCTATGATGTAGTAAGGGAAATAGAAAGATTGATATTCTGGTACTAAACACCAGTGATCCCAGTACTCTAGAAGGCTGAAGCAAGAGGATCACAAGTTCAAGATCAGCCTGTTCAATTTAGTGATTTTGCAAGAACTTGTCCCAAAATAAATATTTTAAAGCCTATGGGTTCAATCCCCAGGAGAGAGAGAGAGAGAGAGAGAGAGAGAGGAAGAAGAAGGAGGAGGAGGACAATGAGGAAGGAAGGTAAGGAGGAAGGAAGGAGGGAGGGAAGGAAGGAAGGAAGGAAGGAAGGAAGGAAGGAAGGAAGGAAGGAAGGAAGGAAATTAACGAACATAGCCATAGGTGTAGGTTCAGGAGTGTGAGGTGGGCATGCCAAGTGTGACTGAACATGGAAAAGGCCAGACTGAGAATGATTCAACATGGAACAATGGAATGATGGTTGGGCTGATGGTAAACTTTCTTGGGTTCATAGGCAGGGAGAACCCTGAATGGAAACCAAAAAAATGAAAACCAAAAGAACCCATTTCAGGAAATGTTTCCATTGAAAGATCTGTGACAGTGACCATTCTTGCTATTTGATATCAACTTCAACACAAGATTAAGGTGAGACATAATACAGTCCTAAATCACAGTCTCAGTCTGAAAATTTAAGTCCAGAAAAAAGTTGTAAACTAATACTTATAGCAGCTTTATTCATTACTCCAGCTTTATTCATTAATGCAACTAAGAGGACCTTGAATAGGTAAATATAAATAAGTGACAAATTAATATCAACATTAACATGAAATAGGGACAAAAGGGGCGAAGGGGAAGGGGGAGGGGGAGGGGAAAGGAAAGAAGGGAATGGAATTAATATGAGAAAAGGAAAAATGGAAACAAAGTCTTTGTAAATAGGGAGGGGTGGAGGGGTTGAAGGGAGGGCAGGGGGATGGGGAAAATATAAGAACCAAGAGATTATGTAAAGGTGCAAATTTCCAATGATGAATGTCACTATATTGTACACCTACAATGTACCAATAAAATTAATAAAAAAAGAAAAACAAATTAATATCAACATGAATGGAGAAGACATAAAGAGACCTTTAAAAATATATTGCTAAATAGAGGAAGCCAATTGGAAAAGGATGTGTACTGTATCATTTCAGCTATAGGACTCTAAGAAAGGCAAAACTGTGGACACGGTAAGAGATCAGGGATTTGAAAAAGGAAGAATAAGTGAAGCATGGGATTATTTAAGATGATAAAATCTATCTCTATGATACTACAGTCAGGGATATGTGTCATTATACATTTGTCAAAGCCCAGAAAACATACAAATACCAAACATATACAAATACAAATACCAAAACATACAATACCAAAAGTGAACCTTGGCAGAAACAATAGACCCTGGGTGGCAATAATGTGTCAAAGCTGGTTTGTGGACTGTAATAAATGTGCCATGCTGCAATGGGATGTTGATCGTGGGGAGGGCTAGGTGTATACGGCATGCAGGAGTGACAGGTAAGTTGTGCACTATTGTTCCATAAACCCAAAACTGTTCAAATAAGTAATGTTTATTAATTTAATAAAACAAAGTCTCAATGATGGACACTGTAGATGTGTGACAAGTGTGGGAAGGGAGGTTTATTTTTTCCTATCCTTTGAACTTTACAATTAAATTACAATATTACCTACACAGAAAATTAAATTTTAAGAAATTTAAAAAGTTGAAATCCACATCAAAGATGTTTGTTTAAAATTCACAAGCAAATGAATATTACTTATTCTTCTTCCTTATGTGGGAAACAAAATTGGTAATCCTGAGGCAGCTTTTAACCGTGACACCAATTTTATCTCTTAAGCACATGAAGTACTTTGCCTACTGTCACACAGTTGTGTGTAAGAAACACCTGTATCTGACCAGGATGATGTTTTCTCTTCCTCCTATTGAGTTGGAGGCACAAATAACAATGATTCCAGTGGATGTTCTATTCTGTTGCCAAGGTAATAGAAGCACAACCACAGATTGTTCAAAACTAAAAACCCTGGAACTGACTATAGAGTCTGAACTTCTTTACTGCTAAGAAATTATAATCGACTCTATACCTCATTGCCTGGCCTCTGCTCGCAGACAAGTCATATCTTCCAGCCACGCGAAAGGTTTAAAGTTAATGTCATAAAATTTTTACTATCCCAATTATACAGCACAACAACACATTTCCAGAAATTTACAGGGTTGTTAGTTCAAGTTTCCAGATAAGGAAATTGATAATAGAAGTGAAGATGAAGGATACCAACATTATTGGGAACAATGTTTGAGATATTGATCTAATTATTTCTCAAGTGTTAACTCATTCAACCCAAGCATGAAAGCACCCTGTAAGGTAGGTGTAGCTACAGTTCCCATTTTGTAGATGACTAAAATAAACAGACACAGAGGTTGAATAACTTGATAAAGTCACCCACAGATGGAGTTAACCCATAAATTCTGTCAAACTCCAAAGACCACAGCTATCAGCAGAATTATGTGAGGTTTTTGCTTGGTGGTTTGAAGGATTCTGGGGAAAAGAAGAAGTAGTCTGGGGGCTTTGTTCAATTCAGAAGTAGAGCTTTCATAGGGCTTAGTCTGCAAGGAGGTCTGAGCTTGGAATAGTGTCAGTCCAATCTGAAAAGGATGCGCACTGTGTCACTTCAGCTATAGGACACCTTGGAAGGATCAGAATCTCAGCACAGTACTACATGAAACACATCATTATTGCCACTCATGTGGCAAATTCCCAGTCCAACCCTCCAGAATAATGGAGAAGTCTGAGGGCCTTTGGGGTGCTCTCCTGAATAGTAATTCTCAAGGCGTGATCCCCGTGTGCAGCATCAGCATCACCTGAGAATTTGTTATAAATGCACATTTCCAGCAACTGAATCAGAAATTCAAGGTGGCCTAGCACTCTGTGTTTGAACTAGGGAGTATGGGTAATTTAGATGTATGGTAGAATTTGAGATTCACTCCCCAATAAGGGCCCCATTAGTGTCCTTCCATAGAATGCCGGTCTTGATAGCAATTTGGAGTATCCCTGGAAGGACGAGTTCTCCTACTCGTATGGGACACTCACCCATGGCAGTAGCATATAAGCAGAATAGAAAGGGGCATAGAGTTATGTTTTCCCATTTTCTTTTCTAACCATTTTGAAAAAAAAGAGAAAATGATGATTTTTCTTCCTTTGAAAATGCTAAAGGCCAACAAAATCATTAAAATCTTTTTGACAGAGATGAATCATTATGGAAAACAAATCTTTCAAGCTTAGAGAGATTAGCTCTACTCAAACACCAAGCCACCCTAGCAGCCTTGGCCACTTCTGCTATGGTGAAATTTCAGCTAAATTAAATAGAGCACAATGCCTGAGTGAGCTCACTTCACAGAACTCTTCCCCTGGGCATCATTTGGAAATCCAGGACAAGAAATCTCGAGGAAACTTCAAACCTTTTCCTTTCTCTCTTTTCTGTATAGAGAGCATGTTAAAAAGACAGGTGTGCAAGTGATTGTTCTAAGGGTCTCTTCCTTCCATTGAGAACACAGAAGCTGTCCATGCTGTTTGCTGAGCAAAGAAGGAAATGGTTTCTTCAAACCTAGTTCCAAAAGGGATTGCGTTCTTCACGCCCCCTCTTGTGGCTACGCGGAGATAATGCAATCAGGAAAGCCCTCAGCCTCTGCTATTAAACCACACAGGGATTTCATACTGTGAGAGCTCAAGATTTGGGAAGCTTGTCTCTCTGTAAACTATGTTGGCGTTAGGCCTGGGGAAAATCTATAGAGCTATATTGTTAAAAGGATTGTGAGAATTTGTCCCAGATAAATCTGTTTTCCAAAAAATAACAAATAAATATTTCCTTTTGTTTAACAGATCTAAAAAAAAAATTAAGGGGGCTGCAAGTACACAGAGGTTAACTGAATGATTGTTTGCTTGTAGCAGCCTTTACATGGGCAAAGCATAATACAAGAGAGAGTTTAGATTTGTTACAGGATTATTCATCAGTAAAACCAAAAACATGCTGTAAAAGAAAAAAATGTGCTTATATGGATGTATATATGTTTGTGTGTATTGACATGCTGCATGGTAGTGTGTCCTTTCCTGCCATCAGAACAAATTCCTCTCTACTGTTTATAGATTCTGAAATTCAGTGTCCTCTATGTGGCTATCCTACTTTGATCAGGGAGGAGATGATGATGTTCCTTGGCTACCCCAAGACGATGGGACTGTCCTTCCCACAACCCTCATTCTTCACCTGAAAAACATTTTCTTCCCCCCATTAACCTTTAAGAATGTAAAACCTTCCCTATTGGTACATGGAAGGTCAGCAGGGCTGCTTCCCTGCTGTTTCTCTTCTGTACTTTAGTAGAGAAGTCTGCCTAAGGTTATAAGCTCCTATTAGAAAGAAACGATCTAATTCACTGCACGGTGTCTGGCTAATCACTTCTACAAATAGATATTAATGAAAGTTTGATAATGGAAAGATTACATTAATTATTCAGTTTGTCTAATTGTGAAGAAGTAAAAATGGATTGTCAGAAGCTAGGCAAAAATTTCCAGAACAAGGAAGTATAGGGAGGGGTGAGGGGGATTGAGTAGTAAATAAGATTTGGGTCAGGGTGTCTCAGCTTTAGCCCTGACAATTTGAGTTGGGAAATTCTTTGCTGTAGGGCTGTTCTGTGCATTGTAGGGTACTGAGCAGCATCCTTGGCCTCAAATGGCCAGGTGCCACGTGTGCTACTCCCAATTGTAACAACCAAATATGTCCTGTAGCATTGTCATGGGGCCTTTGAAAGCAAAATCTCGCCCAATTCAGATCCACTGATTTAGTAGGACCATGTTGGTAGAAATATTGTAAATATTGCAATGGATGAACCAAGACAAAGCAGGTGTCTGCCTATGGGGCACCATGTAGTATAGCAGACAGAATGCACTTTGAGGTTAGTAAAATGACAGTTCAAATCAAATCATGTGACCTCATCTTTTTTTCCTAAGCCTATATTGCTACTTGTGTAAAAATTTAACAATAATAATAATAATAGCAATAGTAGTGAGGTTATTAGAAGTTCCGTGAAATAAAGTATATAAAGAACCTAACTCAATAATATATAACAACATTCAGTAGACAACAGCATCCTTTTTTAATCTCCAGAAGTTTCCAGAAATAAAAATACTTGTTTTGGGATAGCTGAAGAGAGGACTTTGAGCCTGGCAGTAGGTAGGATGGAAATGTCCCTTCAGTTGATAGCCCCTGTGAAACATCACCCTGCTTCCTCCAGGCCATGCCATCAGCTCAGAACACAGTACAGAGCAGGTTGTGTTAACTCTCCATAAAGGATCCCTTCAAGGCTGCAGAGCAGGTAAATCCATTCTAAACATTGAGGCACAGACAGCCCTTAAAGGCCCAATTTGGCTCTATTTTTCCAGTGTAAAAAGTGTAAAATCTTACTCTACACATGTGGAGTAACATTCTTATACCTTTGTGCCACAGAAACCTGCTTGGTGAACTTGCAGCAGAAGAACATGAGTACCAAAACTATTTGTGTCTGGTATGTGTCCCTTGTTGAAATAAAGAATGTTGTGTGTTTAGGTCACTCCTAAAAAGTTTCATAGAAACCTTAAATAATTTTGTAGAAACCCTTTCATTGTTCTTATTTCTCCTTAATACCCTTAATTAGATCATTTGTTTGTATCTTATATAAATATCCTAAAACTTTAAAAAACACATGTTAAAACTAACTTAAAATGTCTATACGGTATATGAAGAAGCATAGTATTAGCAACTTATTCTTTTTTTTTAATTAAATTCTTTTATTGGTACATTGTAGGTATACAACACAATTACATTTCTCACTGGGAATTGTACCTTTACATCATGCATCTTGGTTCTTATTTTTTCCCCATTCCTAGCCCTCCCTTCACGCCCTCCACCCTTCCCTATTTACAAAGACTTTATTTCCATTTTTTCCATTTCTCAGCATTTTTCCTTTCCCTTCTTTCCTTTCCCCTGCCCCTCCCACTACCCCTACCCCTTTGGACCTTTTCTTCCTATTTTACATTATCAATTATTCATCCTAATCATTGGTACATTTTAGGTATACAATATAATGACATTCATCATTGGAAATTTGCACCTTTACATAGTCTCTCTTGGTTCTTATTTTTCACCCTTGCCCAGCCCTCCCTTCAACCCCTCCACTCCTCCCTATTTACAAAGATTTTGTTCTTATTTTTCCATTTTCTCATATTAATCCCATTCCCTTCTATCCTTTCCCCTAGCCCTCCCACTTCCTTCCCCTTTGCCCCTTTTCTTCCTATTTCACATTACCTATTATACATTTAGTCCTTCCTTACACTTTCAGTTTCTCACACCAGAGAAACTATTCGATATTTACACATGTGTGTCCTATTCATTTCACTTAAGAGTATTACTTCAATGTGCATCCACTTAGCTATAAATGTCTCTAATTTCTCATTTTTGATGGCTGAGTAGTACTCCACTTAATTAAAAAAAACACATTTTCTTTATCCAGTCTCCAGTTGATGGGCATTTGGGCTGTTTCCAAGTTTTAGCTATTACAAACTGTGCTGCTATGAACATGGGTGCACATATATCACTGTGGTATGATTCTTTTAATTCTTTGGGGAAGATCCCCAGCAGTGGAATAGTGGGGTCAAATGGGACTTCCAGTCCTAGTTCTTTGAGGTATCTCCATACTGATTTCCACAGTGGTTGCACCAGTCTACACTCCCACCAACAGTGGAGCAGGGTTCCTCTTTCCCCACAGTCCCACCAGCATTTGTTATTGGTTGATTTCATGATAGCAGCCATTCTTTCTGGAGTGAAGTGGAATCTCAGCATTGTTTTCATTTGCATCTCTCAAATGACCAGTGATGTTGAACATTTTTTCATGTATTTATTTGCTATTTCTACTTCTTTGTCTGAGAAATGTTTGTTCATTTCAGATGCCCATTTTTCGATTGGGTCTTTAAATTTGGGAGGTCTGATCTTTTTAAGTTCTTTATAGATTCAAGATAGTAGACCTTTGTCTGAGGAAGAGCAGGTGAAGATTTTTTCCCACATTGTGGGTTGTCTCTTCACACTGCTGGTGGTTTCTCTTGCTGTGCAGAAGCCTTTTAATAAGAAGAGATCCCACTTGTTGATTGTTTGTGCTAGTTCATGGGCAACTGAGGTTCTGGTCATAAAATCTTTTCCTACACTGATGTCTTCAAGGGTTCTACCTAATCTCTGTTCCAACTTATTCTTGAACATCATCCCATTAAAGATTATGTCTCCTTTCCCAGAACCACCTTACTCTACTCTGCTCACATTTCTGATTTTCTTTTTTCCTCTAACATTCAGGAGTCCTTCTTTGAAAACAGGGAGCCTTGGAGAGGACTGAAACTTCCTATGTATAAAACATTGCTCATGTCACTAGCACTATCACTAAAATATTTTAGATGAAGCCATTAGAAATTACCATTCAACTTTTTGTGACCTACAAAAATAAGTTCCTACAGGTAAAAATTCAAAATCTATTGCTACCACTCACTTCTAAAATTACCTAACGCCACATTTCTTTATGATGTTTTCCATTATGGTTTCCGTCTTGAAATAATGCCCCCTCCCCATGGATTCCCCTACTTTGTAATAACATGATGGTTGCTTCTTCATTCCTAAGTTCTGAAGGAGCCTCCCGAGGAGAGCAAACACTGCAAACCTCTGCTAGAGAAACTATGTTTGAGTCCCAGTATCCCAACTCTCCCACGTACTTGCTGGCTATTCTGGGGTAAGTTATTTGATCTTCCTAAGTTTGCTTGTTTTGAGTACTGGGATAATAGATTTAATAATTTGCCTAGTGTCAATTACATAACTTCTGAGACCACACTTGTTGCAGCTTCCTCATGGTTCCCTCTATGTTACAGATGTTCAACAAATAACAATAATAACTACAAGAATATAATAGATTACTGCTTTATTGAGACATAATATTTGTACACCTTTTGGGGTATATTGTGGTAATTCAATATATGTATATAATGAGCGATAATCAAATTGGGGTCAAAAGCATTTCCATTTCTCACACAATTAATCATAGTTATGCGTTGGAAACTATGAACTCTAAGTTGCTTACTTTTATTAAGCACTTACTTTGCCTACTATTATGCTAGGTACTTTCCTTACATTATACCATGTTATCCTCTCAATCATCCCGTGAGACTGATACTATTGTTATGATCATTTTAGAGGCTACGAATGTGAGTCAAACAGATTAAATAAATGGTCCCTGACCACCGGTATGGAAGAGATACTGTTGGAACCAAGGCTCTGAGTCATCAAAGTCGGTGATCTGTTGAGCTCTCCCCATCTGTGTCCCAGATGTTACAGAAAGCCCTTGAAGACTTTGTTCAACTTTAGAGTCCATAATTCACATATATATTCTTGTGTGTTGATTGCTAGTTTTATTCATTAAACTAATAAATTAACCTACTCTTTTTTTTTGTTCCATTACTGCTTGAGTTCTCATTTTTTGTCAGTTTTAAGTACATGGATATTTTTGTCAACACAGCTGGGCAATATTAAACTGTTCACTAAATTAATTATTTGGTTTGTTCCAATAATTTATCTGCTGTGTACAAGGTGCCAGGTAAGGCATTCAATAAATATACACACATACCGTACCACACAGTCCCTGGTTCAGAGCATTCATAGCAATATCACCCCTAAAAATTAAATGTGACATGATTGGAGATGATGATGTAAAAGACTCAACCATGACTGAACTTGAAAAAACATTTTCACATAAATAATGTTCCTGTGTGCCCAGCCAGCACTTTGCAAGGTGTCAGGGGAGCTAAAATCCAGAGTTTAACATTCTGGATTAACAGAATGTACATTTAATGTACAGTTTAGCAGAACATACATTCCTGTGAAGACAGGAACACTTACATGTGAAATCAGAAGATAATGCAAATCAACACATTCATTCCTTCAACAGAGATTTAGAACCAACTACCTGCCAAGTTGTGCTGGGAACTGGGACAAGGGTAAACAAGTTAGGCCTGGCTTTGCCCCATGAATCATAAAATCCAGAATATAGGACAGATTTTGGGGGGAAGAATAAAGAACAATCTCACAGTTTAGAGAGTTCATTTGGGACTGGAATAATTGGAAAAGTTTTCTTGACTGAAGGTGAATTTTGACTTTGTTCTTGCATAGAAAATGGTAAAATGCCATTTAGTTGCTGAATTCCCAAACAGCAATCGACAAAGGGATGATCTGGCATCATTAATTTCTTACTACTTATGAAAGACATCCAAGGAACATTAGTTACACATTCAAATTATGCTTTCATATTCACATCACCCTTAACAGTATTTTAGCTTAGTATTCCTATTTCATTTACTGAAAAACTAAGCTAAAAGTAACCTCAAATATTAAAATGTTCTTTATCAATATTCTGCAAAACTATGTTAAAAAGCTAAAGTCATGCACTGTAGTTAAAATTGAGGTGTTTTCCTTTCAATTCAAAACCTCAATTTTCAGACCTTAATATCTTAGGCTTTTCAATCATAGGCAGTGGGAAGTTGGTCACAGAGAATAGTTACTATGAGGAAGGAGACTGCTGATAGCAGACTTCTGAAGTATCACTGCTGCCTGTCATCTTTAAAATGGTTAAGTAAGCAATCCAGAGAAAAATATGTTGAGGGGTAAATTGCTAACTCAATCCAGATGAAAGACCTGCATAGGTTAAACTAGGTTTTTTTTTTCCATTTTGTTTCATTCTAGTAGATTGTTTTCATAAGAAGGGCAGCTATTTTTCCCTCTACACAATGATTTAGAAGAGCTTTCCATAATATAATTTACATGGTATCAGGGATTATCTTTATATCTGCAAACTAAACAAGATGAAATTATGTCAGCACAAGTCTCTGCAGATAAGGTACGTCAAAAGATAAATTACATAATTTATATTTGCATTCCTTTGCATTTCAATATTGTTATATTCTTTGCATTTCTAATTATATTTGCATTTTAAATATTGAATTCATTTTTTAATTTCAGTGGTAAAATGACATGATGTAGTTAGGAATAGATGGACATAGGATACTATCAGAGCTTTTTATTTCCACTGATGCAATCAAAGACTTCTTTTTTTTCCTGTGGCATCCCTAGTACCCCAATGACCAGCATAATAAAACCAAGTCCTAGGTGGATATTGTGGATCATAGTATTGTTTACATTCATTTTTCCATCCCCTCTATGCAAATTATATACTCTACCCTTGTAATACCTCCTTATGGGCAGAATATACACTTCTGCTCCCCCATTGAGCCTACTTATGTCAATGAACAGAGAAGTTCTATGTGTGTCCCTACAGTCTCTTGTGCTCTTGCCTTCTGCCACAAGAGCAGCATGTCTCAGAGATAGGCTGTTCCTTTCTGTTCCAGAAAGAAATAAACAGTAGGATGCAGATGACTCACTGCACAAAGTAGACCTAAAGTTGAATAACTCACAGCCTTTATGTAGTGTGAGAAATAAATAAATGTTTATGTTATAAACTAGTAGAATTCTGAGGTTGATACAGAGGAAAACTGGCTGATATAATTAGCAGGAGCTATTACTCTATCATACTGTCATACTATATGCATGTAATCCAACTATTAAACAAAAATATCATCTCTCTATCTCTGCCACGTTAAACTTCTGGCATGACTTATGCCATATGTCTGAATTGTGTGATGATTGGAAGTCAAATAAAGGCAGAAAAACAAGCAAACTCAAGAACATGCTACAGAGTAATTATCTTTCTCTTAGACCACATACAGATATCATGCACTATCTTTCTGTGTGTACCTTCCCACACACATATGCCCTCTGAGGTACAATCCCTATATTACATATGTGCGTGTCTGTCCATTTCTATTCTGGTATTCGCCTTTTTAAAATATCAAAACAAAAAATGGCTCAAGTAAATACACAACTTGCATGTTAGAAAGGAGCGGTGACAAATAAAGCACCAGCCTGACACATCCATGATTCAAGGGACTGCGATCTCCCCTCTCAAACAGCACCCTTTTCATGGCTATGAATTTTTTTCAATACTGTATTTTTACATATCTACTTAATAGTTAGGAGACTGTATTTTTAAATTTTAAAGTCCTTTCTCCAAGTTTTAATGTACTTCGTTGTATCCAATCAAACTACACCTTTTTCTCAACTTGCCTATTCATAGCTTCCTGCCTCATTCTTCATGGATGCCCTTTAATCCTCTCAGTCACTTCCTTCCCTTCTGTGATGTCTATTTCAAGACTGTTACGAGACTAACTACTCTTACAAATACCAGTCACCCCTATGCTCCTCCTTTCTTCTTTCATAGTTGAACCTAAATTTCACCAACTTTTAAACACATTTTCCTAAATGCTCTACAACTACAACAAACCTGTCGTACTTGTAGCAGACTGGATCCCACCCAAGGTTGATCCACTTGCCAATTTTATACAACATACTGAAGTTACTGTGTATTTATGTGTTTGTGCTTATGCTATAATGTTAACTATAGTTGTCTCTTAATATAGAGATGTAGGTCACTATTTCCTCCTCCTCCTCATTTTTCTTCTTCATTTTTTATTCTCTTCCTTGTTTTTTCTCTTCTTCTTCCTCTACTACTTCAAACCTCATCTCTGTTTTATAATATTACCAATACACTTCTAATTATATTATTATCATTAAAGTGGTTTAATCTTTATTAGCATCCTGAATAGTTTGGATGAGGGTCCTCCAAAGGCCCATGTGTTTAAAGGCTTGTCTTTCAGGGAGTGAAGGGTGGCTATTTGGAGGTGGTGGAATCTTAGGAGATAGTTCCTTAGATTATTAGGAATATGTTCTTAAAGAGGATTGTGGGACTTGAATCTCTTCCTCTTCCTGTCTCTATTTTTGTCTCATGATGTTATGGTTTAGAACTAGAATGGCCCCCAAAGGCCTCATGTGTTCAGAAGTGGGGCTTTTAAAAGATGATTGAATTATGAGAGCACTATAGCTGACTTGCTGTTAGGAGGTGGGTCCTAGTTGGAAGTGGGTCACTGGGTGCATGACCTGGAATGATATATCTCCCTCCTCCCTCCTCAGCTCTTCCCTTTTCTGACTTCTTCTTGGTTGTGTTGATGTGAGCAACGTTTCTCTATCCAACCCCTTCTACTATATCATTTTTGCCTTATAGCCAGCTGACCAAAGACTGCAACCATGAGCCAAAATAAATCTCTCCTCCTTTAAGTTGTGAATGCCTGGTATTGTGTCTCAGTAAGGAAAAAAGTACCAAAGATACATAGTCTATGGGATGATCTGTTCTTCCTACCACACACTCCTGCCATGATGTGCTGCCTAAACTACAATTCCAAAGTAATGGGGCCACTCAGTTTGGACTGATACATCCAGAACCATGATCCAAGATAAACTTTTCTCTTTATAACTTAATTGCCTCAGACCTTCCAATATAGAAATGCAAAACCGACTAATACACATTTTAAGTACTATGAAAATTATAGTTTGTCAATACCTCAGAGTTTTATGTCTAGCCACTCTGCTACTTATTTTGATCTTCCTTGTTATCTTGGTACCTTCATTTCTAACTCAGAAAGTTCACCAAATATAGTTCCTTCACACTATAGTATACAGCTTTCCTCTTCCATACAGAAATGTCGCTTGTATTAAGTAGATACAGTATTAAGACCCTAAAATAAATTTTCAAATATCAAAAATAGATTTAAGAGACTGGGGATTTACCTTAGTGGTACCGCACCTACCCCATAAGCACAAGGTCCTGAGTTCAGTACCCAGTACCAAAAAAAAAAAACTAGATTTAAGAATTAATAAACAACAGATGTAATTAAGCCTCCCAGATATAAAACAATATTTCACTGGATAAGTGATGTAATTATGTAACATCTGGTGTCCACCTAAAAGTGCCATCAGAAAGTACATCACTGTCATTAGGCAGTCATCCATTCAATATAATTTTCAAACACTTATCAAGTGCTGGGTATGTTATTCATGCATTAAAATTAAACTTTCAGTAATTTAAAAAAAGAGCACTAAAGAAAGAAATTTGGAGAGCATTTGTAAGTTGGAGACACACCAAAAATGGGCCAAGGAAAGATTTCTCTGGTTACACATCATAAACGGCCTGTTCTACTTGGAAGGGGAAGACCAGGCACACCAATATCGCATGGCACACTCCCTCAAAATCATGTATCTCCCTTTATTCTACTCATTCTCATCAAGGACTTTTTTCAAAATGGGAATACCTAGGTTGAAAGTTGTTCTATTCCTTGAAAAAGAGGATCTTTAAACAATAACATATATATATACATATATATATACATATATATATACATATATACATATATATACATACATATATACATATATATACATATGTATATATATACATATATATATATATATATGG